>JARQOC010000008.1:135014951-135239951 GCA_033576535.1 Allobates femoralis | reverse complement strand
TATCTGGGCAATTATGCAAAATGTTGAAAGGATGTATATTACAAACTGTCAACATTTTGGAGCCTAGATACACATAGAAATTATCCCCAAAAAGTCCGGACAACCCTTTTAACTTAATATTTTTTGGACAATCTTTTGAGGCAATCACTGCAATCAAACGATTCCTGTAACTGTCAGAGACTTCTGCACCTCTCGACAGGTATTTTGGCGACTCCACAAGAGCAAACGGCTCCAGTTGTCTCATGTTTGAAGGTTGCCTTTTCCAGATGGCATGTTTTGGCTCTTTCCAAAAACATTCAATAGGATTTAGGTTAGGGCTCATAGAAGGCTTCTTCATTATAGTCCAATGTTTTCCTCTTAGCCATTCTTGGGTGTTTTTAGCTGTGTGTTTTGTGTCATTATCCTGTTGCAAAACCTATGACCTGCAGCTGAGACCAAGCTTTCTGACACTGGGCAGTACATTTCTCTTTAGAATCCCCTGATAGTTTCAGATTTAATTGTACCCTGCACAGATTCAAGACACCCTATGCCAGATGCATCAAAGCAGCCCCAGAACATAACGGAGCCTCCTCCATGTTTCACAGTAGGGACAGTGTTCTTTTCTTGATATGCTATGGTCTTATAAGACCTTTACCTTTAACATGCTTGTCTATAATTTTCCTTCTAATCTCCTGAGACAACGCTTTCCTTTGCTTTCTCTGGTCCATGTTGAGTGTGGTATACACCATGTCACCAAACAGCACAGTGAGTATCTGTAGCCCTATATACAGGCCCACTGACTGATTACAAGATTGTAGACACCTGTGATGCTAGTTGGTGGACACACCTTGATATAACATGTCCCTTTTGTCACATTATTTTCAGGAATACCATAATTTCTGTCCAGGCCTATTTCAGGAGTATAATTTATTTTTAACTCTGTGGATGCAGGGGTGAAAAACAATGTCTGACTTTCATTTGTTCATTTTTATAGATTTTTTTTTTTTTATTACTTTTGTCAGATTCAAGTTATTTCTGTGATAACTGTGGGGTTTTCTTTCTTTAAACAAGGAGTACCAACAATTTTGACCACGTGTGTACATATATATTCTATTAACCAGTATATACCGTAAATGGTATTTTTTTAAATTTTTTTTAATCAAAAATACTCAAGACACCCACAGTCTTACTGGTGTATTTATAGCCATATTGAAAGTCTAAACATATGAACAGCAACTTGTTTTTTTCCATAGAAATCAATATGAAGATTGTTTTAAATGCTTCAAGTATTTTTCAGAGCTGATCTGCTCTAAAGGTTCCTGGGGGTATTTGGAAAAGGCAAAATCCAGTTAGGGTATGTTCCTACTACAAGAGGCTGTTTTAAGAAAATTAAACCAAAAAATAAATAATTATACGTACTTGTTTTCCATCGTCAGTTGTTTTACAACCTTCGGCCTATTAAGTCAGTACATGATAGAGGATGTGTATTGATTCCCGCCCATCCTCCTCCTTACCTTCAGTATGGTCTATCATCAGTTGTTTAAGGCCCCTTTCACATCAGCGGTAATCACTGATCGCGACAGTTGCGGTGAAAAAAACGCATAACAGCTGCACTTGCGGTTCACCTGCGGCAAGCCCCATGCAATGTCTATGGGGCTTGCGGCAAGTGCGGTATAGTTGCGGTTTCGGCACTTGCGGCAGATGCGGCCGCGAAAAAAACGCGGCTGACCTTTGTTTTTTTTGTGGCCGAAACCGCAACTAGACCGCACTTGCCGCAAGCCCCATAGACATTGCATGGGGCTTGCCGCAGGTGAACCGCAAGTGCAGCCGTTATGCAGTAACCGCGGCAGTTGCGTTTTTTTCACTGCAACTGCCGCAATTACCGCTGATGTGAAAAGGCCCTAAGGCCCCTTTCACATCAGCGGTTTTTTGAAATCGCAGCAGATGCGGTGAAAAAAACGCATCTGCCGCAATTACCGCATAACCGCGACACTTGCGGCACAGTTGCGGCAAGCCCCATAGAATGTCTACGCGGGCTTGCGGCAGGTGCGGCCGCAAAAAAACCGCAGCTGACCGCGGTATTTTTCGCGGCTGCACCTGCCGCAAGTGCCGAAACCGCACTTGCCGCACCTGCCGCACACTTACCGCAAGCCCCATAGACATTGCATGGGGCTTGCCGCAAGTGTCGCGGTTATGTGGTAATCGCGGCAGATGCGTTTTTTTCACCTCATCTGCCGCGATTTAAAAAAACCGCTGATGTGAAAGGGGCCTTAGACAAACTATTTTAGTGTTGACCGCTGCTTAACGAAGCTGACCTGAAGCAATTATTTGACCGCTAGACGTTTTCTAACATTGTCCGCTTGTGAAATAATAAAGCTTTCTGATAATGAAGGTGATTTTGGCAAAGTCCTGTCGCATTCCTAGACTTATGTGACATTTGCATGTTCTTGAGTTTCCGCCAAACTTGACAGAATGTGGCGGTTTATCGCTGGATTACTTATTCAAATATATATTCTTCTGTTCTGCAGCTTGCTGATGATGAACAAGGATACGACCTTGACCTGTTCTGTATTCCCAAGCATTATGCAGCAGATTTGGAAAAGGTCTACATTCCCCATGGGCTAATAATGGACAGGTAGGTTGCAACACTTGCTATATTTTAGAATTTGTTTAGTCTTGTTGAAAATTGTGATCCCGCAGGCAGGATGTTATAGAGCAGTGGGAGCTGATCAGATCTATACATTTTTATGGGATAAGATTCAGTACAAATTGATTTTTATTCGCTGAAATCCCAGGTCATTCAGTCCATTGGGCGGTCCTACATAGGCTGCGTTCACACAAACTATATTTGCAAAACTGCCCCAAGAGCGCATCCTCACAGAACGCAGCGTTCTGTGTGTAAACGGGCCTGCGCTTTCCCCCTGCGCTTTATACTAACCTCGTTGCGCTCCCTCGGTGACCACCGGTGTCTTCAAATCCCCCATTAGCCCACAGTGAGCGGCGGGCTCTAAAACCCAGAAGCACTATGTGACCGGTGACGTCACCCGGTCACATGGTGCAGTTTATGGTCCTGCGCCAGGGCATACAGTGCCGGAAAGAGGACCAATCACCGTGGGAGCGTGGCTAGGTAAGTAACAGTGCACTGAAAAAAGCACAAAGATTTCACGTGTTCATTCTTATTACGGATGTGCTATGCGGCGCAAAGTGCATGCGGAATAAGACGGAACGCGAACAGAGCTACGTTCACAGCATTTACGCAGCGCTAAATAGCACTGCGTATATGCAAAAAATATGCTATGTGTGAACGCAGCCTGTGTTCACACATTTTTTTTAAGGGGAAAAACGCGCATAAAAAAAGCTTGAGAGAACAACTTCAATTGCCCTTTTTTACCCGCGTTTCTTCCAGTGCTTATAATGGGGCCTATGGAAGAAACGCTCGTAAAATACTGGAAAGTATTGACATGTTCATTCTTTTTACGTGCGCGTTTTTTGCTCTAAAAACGCTGTGTAAAATTATGCGACGTCTGAATGGCACAAAGTGAATGTCCATTCACTTTGCTGGGAAACGCAGACGCACATGCGTTTTTGGGGCAAGTACGCGCATAAAAAACCGTGCAAAATACACAGTGTGTGAACGAGGCCTTACACAGACTGACAAATTATAAGTTTTATTGAAAACAGTAAACCGGTACATTATATCATATGATATAAAATGCAGCAAAAAACATGTTACAATCGGCTTATATAATGTCTCAGCGTAGCAATAGCTTAAAGAGTCTTCAAGCAATATACATGTTCTGCAGTGTTTAACCCAATCAGCTTGAGTATGTTTAATGAAGTATCCCCATCATTGGGGGTTCATATGCTGGTTGACAATTTTGCTTGTATGACTGTGCATGCAGAGACAGCTGTCATTCACTAGTGGGACTGCCCACTACACTCCTATGTATGCAGACACCATGGATTTCATGGAATAAAATAGACATTTATACTGAATCTTCAACAAAACCTATCATTCTGCTCAGCTTCTCCTTTATAACATGCTTTCCACATATTGAACGGAACATGCAATGTAACAAGTTCCCTTTAACCCCTTCACGATTTGACATACTAGTACATAATGGGTTGTGTCCCTTGCTTTGATGCAGGCTTGCACACACAGCCCACATCTTTCCCTGCTTATGTTGTATGATCTGACCAGCCAACATATGCCTCTAAAGGGCCCGTCACACACAACGATATCGGTAACGATATTGTTGCAACGTCACCAGTTTGGTGACGTTGCAGCGATGTCTAAACGATATTGTTGCGTGTGGCACCTATCAACATTAAGTCATTGATCGTTGATTGCAGATTTATGCACCAGTTCATAAATCTGTCATTGGTCACCTGCTGAACGCACAGCATCCCTGCGGGAGACCAATGATCAACGAGCTCCCAGCGCTGCACAGCAATGCTGAGAGCTGGTATCCAAGGTAAACTGTGGGTAACTAAGCGCCGCACGGTGCTTAGTCACCCGCTGTTTACCTTGGATACCAGCGTGCTTGCTGGTCTGGATCGCTGGTGAGTCTGCCTGTGTGACAGCTCACTAGCGATCAGCCTTCAATGTCCCAGCGATCCCTATCATTGGTGGGATCGCTGGGACATTGAAGTGTGTAACGGGCCCTTAACAATTGCGGGTGGATCGGAGATCTGAATGCAACTTTTAATCAGTTAAGTCCTGCTGTCAATCTCTGACAGTGGGATTTAATACACGGCAGCAGGAAGTGCGCCATTCCCCGCTTCATCATTGCTCCTATCATGTCAGTGTGGTGCACTGATAGGTTGTCATGACAGCCAGGGAACAGCTGATGCCCCCTGTATATGTCACAACACTTTTCCTGTGAACACCGGCTGCAAGTCAGGCATTTCTAGGAGATCGTGATTTCTGTTACACAGAGAGGTGCTGATGCACGGCTCTGTATGGCGCAAGTGATCAGATTATCACGGCTTCAAATCCCCTAAAGGAATTAGTAAATACAATGAATATTTAAAAATAAAAATGATAACCAACCACATAAAATTTCAGATCCACCCCCCTTTTGCCCCATTGAAAATAAACCCAATAAAAAAATACTTCACATTTGGTATCGTGGCTGATCTATCAAAATATCAAATAAAGTAATCTGATCGGAAAACAACGTAATGAAAAAAATAAGACAGAATTACGTTTTCGGTCACTGCAACATCGCAATAAAATACAATAAGAGGCAATCAAAATATTGCACCTACCCAAAAGAGTATCCGTGAAAATATTGGCACAGGGCACAAAAAAAAAAAAAAAGACATAAATTTAAATAAACACGTTGCAGTGTTCAGAAAATGGCACCAGAAGAAGAAAAAACTTCAGAATTTTTTTTTCACCACTTAAATAAAAAAAACAAACTAAACAATACATGTTTGGTATCTAGAAACTGTTATTGACCTGGAAAATTGTATTGTCAGCTCAGTATCACCTTACAGTGAACATGATGAATAAAAAAAACAATTGGGGAATTGCACTTTTTTTTAACAATTTCACCGCACTTGGATTTTTTTTTTCCTGTTTTCCAGTACACTGTATGTTAAGTTGAATTATTTGTTTGCTGCGGGACAAACTGTACTCTTGAATGACAAGCCCTCAAATGGCTGTATTGATGGAAAAACAAAAAGGTTATGGTTTCTTGAAGAAGAGGAGAAAAGAAGACAAGCACATAACCAGAGAATCTCAAGGTTGTGAAGGGGTTAAACTAGAGGGATCTGAATGGAGAGAGATGCCAGGTTGCCCTTTTGCAAGAGCAGTATATGGGTCCCTGCCATCTCTCAACTGTCCACCAGACATTGTTTGCTATTCTTGCTGCCTCTTACACAGTTGTGGCCAAAAGTATTGACACCCCTGCAATTCTGTCAGATAATACTCAGTTTATTCCTGAAAATGATTGCAATCACAAATTCTTTGGTATTATTATCTTCATTTAATTTGTCTTCAATGAAAAACCCAAAAAGAATTGTCCTAAAGCCAAATTGGATATAATTCCACTCCAAACATTAAAAAGGGGGTGGACAAAAGTATTGGCACTGTTAGAAAAATCATGTGATGCTTTTCTAATTTGTGTAATTAACAGCACCTGTAACTTACCTGTGGCACCTCACCGGTGTTGGCAATAACGAAATCACACTTGCAGCCAGTTGACATGGATTAAAGTTGACTCAACCTCTGTCGTGTGTCCTTGTGTGTACCACATTGAGCATGGAGAAACGAAAGAAGACCAAAGAACTGTCTGAGGACTTGAGAAACCAAATTGTGAGGAAGCATGAGCAATCTCAAGGCTACAAGTCCATCTCCAAAGACCTGAATGTTCCTGTGTCTACCGTGCGCAGTGTCATCAAGAAGTTTAAAGCCCATGGCTAACCCCCTAGATGTGGACGGAAAAGAAAAATTGACGGGAGATTTCAACGCAAGATTGTGCGGATGGTGGATAAAGAACCTCGACTAACATCCAAACAAGTTCAAACTGCCCTGCAGTCCGAGGGTACAACAGAGTCAACCCGTACTATCCGTCGGCGTCTGAATGAAAAGGGACTGTATGGTTGGATACCCAGGAAGACCCCACTTCTTCTCCCGAGACATAAAAAAGTCAGGCTGGAGTTTGCCAAAACTTACCTGAAAAAGCCTAAAACATTTTGGAAGAATGTTCTCTGGTCAGATGAGACAAAAGTAGAGCTTTTTGGGCAAGGGCATCAACATAGAGTTCACAGGAGAAAAAAAAGAGGCATTCAAAGAAAAGAACACGGTCCCTACAGTCAAACATGGCAGAGGTTCCCTGATGTTTTGGGTTTGCTTTGCAGCCTCTGGCACTGGACTGCTTGACGTGTGCATGGCATTATGAAGTCTGAAGACTACGAACAAATTTTGCAGCATAATGTAGGGCCCAGTGTGAGAAAGCTGGGTCTCCCTCAGAGGTCATGGGTCTTCCAGCAGGACAATGACCCAAAACACACTTCAAAAAGCACTAGAAAATGGTTTGAGAGAAAGCACTGGAGACTTCTAAGGTGGCCAGCAATGAGTCCAGACCTGAATCCCATAGAACACCAGTGAAGAGATCTAAAAATGGCAGTTTGGAGAAGGGACCCTTCAAATATCGGGGACCTGGAGCAGTTTGCCAAAGAAGAATGGTCTAAAATGCCAGCAGAGCATTGTAAGAAACTCATTGATGGTTACCGGAAGCGGTTGATCGCAGTTATTTTGGCTAAAGGTTGTGCAACCAAGTATGAGGCTGAGGGTGCCAATACTTTTGTCTGGCCCATTTTTGGAGTTTTGTGTGAAATGATCAATGTTTTGCTTTTTGCTTCATTCTCTTTTGTGTTTTTTCATTGAAGACAAATTAAATGAAGATAATAATACCAAAGAATTTGTGATTGCAATCATTTTCAGGAAGAAACTGAGTATTATCTGGCAGAATTGCAGGGGTGTCAGTACTTTTGGCCACAACTGTATACAGTGTTGTGACAGCAGCTTTTTTGCAGGCAGTGAGCCTGCTGGTTCTTCTGCCTTTGCCTCTGGCAGATCTTCAGGCCAAATTAATAGAATGTGTTTATGCAAGGTATGTCCGAGTCCTCACCCCCGACTCCCTCCCTCCCCCAGATTGTTCCTTCAGTATGAAGGAAACCTGTTAAGACTGCTTATTGCTGTTCAGACTCCTGTGCAGCAGATAAATGAGTATGTTGTATGCAGGTATGTGTTATCATTGAGGCCAGGGATTGCAGCCATCACATCCATGCCCCAGATAGAGTTGTGGCACAGACATCGGGGGGGGGGGGGGGGGGTGACCTGGACAGCAACACGCCTCTTTTGTAAAGGAGCCATGTCATTAGCAAGTCAGTGTGCTAAAACTCCTGTCAATCAGATAATTAGGGAGGTGGTGGGGGGAGTAACAACTGGTGGCCACACGTTCTGCACCAGTGAATGAATGGCCGGCCATGTAAAGCTGCACCAGGCATGTCTACCTAGCATTCCCCACACTGGTAATCGGGTGCTGTATTAAGAATGTCCAATACCATTTTGGAGCTTTACTGTAAAATGATGCCGTCTGATTATTTCCTGCAGTGTTAGTGAGTCATTGCTTATTTAGACAAAAGGAGGAATAAGTGTTGTTATTTTTAGCTGTGATTGCCTTTCTCATTATAATCCATTTTCTTTGTTCTGTACATTTTTCTCTGGAATATAAAGCACATTTGGGTAAAGCTGTAGATTTCGCAGTCTGATATTATTACATTGTAAAGTAATTTTCAGGGGAGAAGCAGGAATTACATAGGGGCAACAACTGCCCACTATTGAGCAGGTGATGGGTCCGCTTCAAAACCATCACTTGTGTTTAAGAGGAAGGTAACATAACATAGTAGCATAGTTTTTAGGGTTGAAGGAAGACCTTAAGTCCATCTAGTTCAGCCCATAGCCTAACATGTTGATCCAGAGGAGGCAAAAAAAAAAAACATGTGTGCAACACTAAGCTCCACATTGGGGAAAAAAATCCTTCCTGACTCCACGTACGGTAATCAGACTAGTTCCCTGGATCAATGCCCTATCAAAGAATCTAGAATATATAACTGGCAATATTATACTTCTCAAGAAAGGCATCCAGGCCCTTCTTAAATGTTAGTAGTGACTCCCTCATTACAACATCATGTGGCAGAGAGTTCCATAGTCTCACTGCTCTTACAGTAAAGAATCCACGTCTGTGATTGATTAAACTTTCTTTCCTCCAGACGTAGAGGATGCCCCTTGTCTCAGGCCTAAGAGTAAAAAGATCATTAGAAAGGTCTCTGTACTGTCCCCTCATATATTTTTACATTATTATAAGATCACCCCTAAGCCTTCGTTTTTCCAAGCTAAATAACCCCAAGTTTAATAACCTGTCTTGGTATTGCAGACCCCTTAGTCCTCTAATGACTTTTGTCGCTCTTCTCTGGACCCGCTCTAGTTCAGCCATGTCTTTCTTATACACCGGAGACCAGAATTGTACACAGTATTCTAAGTGTGGTCGCACTAGTGACTTGTATATAGATAAAATGAAGTTCTCCTCATGAGCATCTATGCCTCTTTTAATGCATCCCATTATTTTATTTGCCTTTGCAGCAGCTGCCTGACACTGGGCACTAAATGTGAGTTTGTCATCTACCCATACACCCAGGTCTTTTTCAGTGACAGTTTTTCCCAGTGTTTTACAATTAAGCACATAATTATACCTTTTGTTTCCTCTGCCCAAGTGCCTGACCTTACATTTATCCCCATTAAAGCTCATTTGCCATTTATCAGCCCAAGCTTCTAGTTTACATAAATCCTCCTGTAATATAAAATTGTCCTCCCTGTATTGCTTACCCTGTGTCGGTGAAGTCCTACAGGGCATGGACATGATTGGGAGCAATATATTCTTTGCACTTAACATTAGAACCTCGGACCTTCTCTACAACACACTTTTGTTATAAGCAGCTGTTGCATTTCTGTAGTAAGGTTCCAGTGAGTTCTCCTGTAAATTCACTGCACTGAGTTTCCAGGAATATTCTCTAATCTCCTGCATGGTGGAAGATGAATGACTTTCCTGTTCACACTTCTCTATTAGGTGGACATTGCCGTTCGGCTTGTACATGATGTGATCACATGGATGAGCTCTGCGGTGATGTGCTGACAGCCGTCATGTGCTCTTCCTGTTTGTGTAACCCACATCTGTCCTGTATCATATCTTGTGTTACACTGGATCTTCCTCAGTGACTCTCTGCTGTGCAGGTCATCACACTGGATATGGATGGGATATATCCCGGTGTGTCCTTCATTATGTGACTGCAGTGGAGGCTGCTGCTGTGTTTTGCTGTTTGACTAGGATTTAAAGTGGATCCGTCATTTTCATTTTTATTTCATTAATCAATAGTACACATGAAAATAAGCAACTTTGTAATATATATATATATATATATTCAGAGAAATCTGCTCCTTTCTGTGCCAGAATTGACCAGTCATTGGCAAAATTCACAATTCTGAGATCAAATCTGTATTCGGTGAAGACTTTCCCATTACTGAGATAGGAGATGACAGATGTTACTGATGAGATTCTATGATTATGAGAGAATGGAGGGGCTAGAGCAGGGGTCTCAAACTCCAGGCCTCGAGGGCCACACACAGTCCACGTTTTCAGGATTTCCTTAGAATTTGACAGTTGGTCATTTAATTACCAAATGTCAAATACTATGGAAATCCTGAAAACCTGCACTGTGTGCGGCCCTCGAGGCCTGGAGTTTGAGACCCCTGGGCTAGAGGCAGAGGGATGATCTAGAGGAAGGGGCTAGAGGCAGAGGGATGATCTAGAGGAAGGGGCTAGAGGCAGAGGGATGATCTAGAGGAAGGGGCTAGAGGCAGAGGGGGGATCTAGAGGAAGGGGCTAGAGGCAGAGGGAGGAACTAGAGGAAGGGGCTAGAGGCAGAGGGAGGAACTAGAGGAAGGGGCTAGAGGCAGAGGGAGGATCTAGAGGAAGGGGCTAGAGGCAGAGGGAGGATCTAGAGGAAGGGGCTAGAGGCAGAGGGAGGATCTAGAGGAAGGGGCTAGAGGCAGAGGCAGGATCTAGAGGAAGGGGCTAGAGGCAGAGGGAGGATCTAGAGGAAGGGGCTAGAGGCAGAGGGAGGATCTAGAGGAAGGGGCTAGAGGCAGAGGGAGGATCTAGAGGAAGGGGCTAGAGGCAGAGGGAGGATCTAGAGGAAGGGGCTAGAGGCAGAGGGAGGATCTAGAGGAAGGGGCTAGAGGCAGAGGGAGGATCTAGAGGAAGGGGCTAGAGGCAGAGGCAGGATCTAGAGGAAGGGGCTAGAGGCAGAGGCAGGATCTAGAGGAAGGGGCTAGAGGCAGAGGGAGGATCTAGAGGAAGGGGCTAGAGGCAGAGGGAGGATCTAGAGGAAGGGGCTAGAGGCAGAGGGAGGATCTAGAGGAAGGGGCTAGAGGCAGAGAGGGAGGATCTAGAGGAAGGGGCTAGAGGCAGAGAGGGAGGATCTAGAGGAAGGGGCTAGAGGCAGAGAGGGAGGATCTAGAGGAAGGGGCTAGAGGCAGAGAGGGAGGATCTAGAGGAAGGGGCTAGAGGCAGAGGGAGGAACTAGAGGAAGGGGCTAGAGGCAGAGGGAAGATCTAGAGGAAGGGGCTAGAGGCAGAGGGAAGATCTAGAGGAAGGGGCTAGAGGCAGAGGGAGGATCTAGAGGAAGGGGCTAGAGGCAGAGGGAGGATCTAGAGGAAGGGGCTAGAGGCAGAGGGAGGATCTAGAGGAAGGGGCTAGAGGCAGAGGGAGGATCTAGAGGAAGGGGCTAGAGGCAGAGGGAGGATCTAGAGGAAGGGGCTAGAGGCAGAGGCAGGATCTAGAGGAAGGGGCTAGAGGCAGAGGGAGGATCTAGAGGAAGGGGCTAGAGGCAGAGGGAGGATCTAGAGGAAGGGGCTAGAGGCAGAGGGAGGATCTAGAGGAAGGGGCTAGAGGCAGAGGGAGGATCTAGAGGAAGGGGCTAGAGGCAGAGAGGGAGGATCTAGAGGAAGGGGCTAGAGGCAGAGAGGGAGGATCTAGAGGAAGGGGCTAGAGGCAGAGGGAGGAACTAGAGGAAGGGGCTAGAGGCAGAGGGAAGATCTAGAGGAAGGGGCTAGAGGCAGAGGGAAGATCTAGAGGAAGGGGCTAGAGGCAGAGGGAGGATCTAGAGGAAGGGGCTAGAGGCAGAGAGGGAGGATCTAGAGGAAGGGGCTAGAGGCAGAGAGGGAGGATCTAGAGGAAGGGGCTAGAGGCAGAGAGGGAGGATCTAGAGGAAGGGGCTAGAGGCAGAGAGGGAGGATCTAGAGGAAGGGGCTAGAGGCAGAGAGGGAGGATCTAGAGGAAGGGGCTAGAGGCAGAGAGGGAGGATCTAGAGGAAGGGGCTAGAGGCAGAGAGGGAGGATCTAGAGGAAGGGGCTAGAGGCAGAGAGGGAGGATCTAGAGGAAGGGGCTAGAGGCAGAGAGGGAGGATCTAGAGGAAGGGGCTAGAGGCAGAGAGGGAGGATCTAGAGGAAGGGGCTAGAGGCAGAGAGGGAGGATCTAGAGGAAGGGGCTAGAGGCAGAGAGGGAGGATCTAGAGGAAGGGGCTAGAGGCAGAGAGGGAGGATCTAGAGGAAGGGGCTAGAGGCAGAGAGGGAGGATCTAGAGGAAGGGGCTAGAGGCAGAGGGACGATCTAGAGGAAGGGGCTAGAGGCAGAGGGAAGATCTAGAGGAAGGGGCTAGAGGCAGAGGGAAGATCTAGAGGAAGGGGCTAGAGGCAGAGGGAAGATCTAGAGGAAGGGGCTAGAGGCAGAGGGAGGATCTAGAGGAAGGGGTCTCAAACTCCAGGCCTCAAGGGCCGCACACAGTGCAGGTTTTCAGGATGTCCTTGGAATTTGACAGTTGGTCATTTGAAAACCAACTGTCAAATGCTATGAAAATCCTGAAAACCTGGACTGTGTGCGGCCCTCGAGGCCTGGAGTTTGAGACCCCTGATCTAGTGGAAGGGGCTAGAGGCAGAGGGAAGATCTAGAAGAAGGGGCTAGAGGCAGAGGGAGGATCTAGAGCAGGGGTAGGGAACTCCAGTCATCGAGGGCCGCAAACAGTGCATGTTTTTCAGGATTTCCTTAGTATTGCACAGGTGATAACATAATCACTTGCACTGGTGATCCAATCCCTGTGCAATACTAAGGAAATCGTGAAAACCTGAACTGTTTGCGGCCCTCGAGGACTGGAGTTCCCCACCCCTGATCTAGAGGAAGTGGCTAGAGGCAGAGGGAGGATCTAGAGCAGGGGTCTCAAACACACGGCCCCCGGGCCGCATGCGGCCCGCGAGGCTTCACACTGCGGCCCGGGGCTCCATAGAAACAAAAGCCATGCCCCGGTTCATTATGCAGGGAGCCGCCGCGGTACCCGGTTTATCGTGACTTCCGGGTACCGCCTACACAAGCTTCTTCACACTTGTACATCAATGAGAGGCGACGGACCAATCAGAAGCTTCCTGACGCCGACGTCAGCTGCAGGCTTCTGATTGGTCCGCCGGCCGCCGGCTTGCATTGATGTACAAGCCGTGAAGGAGATTGTGTGGGCGATACCCGGAAGTCGTGATAAAGCGGGTACCGCGGCGGCTCCCTGCATATGCATAATGGACCATAGCATCACAGCATCATGAAGGTGTGTTTGATTGAGAGTGTGTTAATGTCAGAATGTGTGTGTATGTGTGAGTGAGTGTATTTGTAAGTGTGTATATGTGTGGCAGCTGTGATGGTGAGGAGGAGGACAGAGGAGGCAGTTATGGTGAGGAGGAGGAGGATGGAGGAGGCAGTTGCTATGGTGAAGAGGTCAGAAGGGGCAGGTGTGATGGTGAAGAGGACAGAAGGGGCAGGTGTGATTGTGAGGAGGACGGAGAGGGCAGGTGTGATTGTGAGGAGTACGGAGGGGGCAGGTGTGATTGTGAGGAGTACGGAGGGGGCAGGTGTGATGGTGAGGAGGTACGGAGGGGGCAGGTGTGATGGTGAGGAGTACGGAGGGGGCAGGTGTGATGGTGAGGAGTACGGAGGGGGCAGGTGTGATGGTGGGAGGACGGAGGGGGCAGGTGTGAGGTGAGGAGACGGGGGGGCAGGTGTGATGGTGAGGAGGACGGAGGGGGCAGGTGTGATGGTGAGGAGGACGGAGGGGGCAGGTGTGATGGTGAGGAGGACGGAGGGGGCAGGTGTGATGGTGAGGAGGACGGAGGGGGCAGGTGTGATGGTGAGGAGGACGGAGGGGGCAGGTGTGATGGTGAGGAGGACGGAGGGGGCAGGTGTGATGGTGAGGAGGACGGAGGGGGCAGGTGTGATGGTGAGGAGGACGGAGGGGGCAGGTGTGATGGTGAGGAGGACGGAGGGGGCAGGTGTGATGGTGAGGAGGACGGAGGGGGCAGGTGTGATGGTGAGGAGGACGGAGGGGGCAGGTGTGATGGTGAGGAGGACGGAGGGGGCAGGTGTGATGGTGAGGAGGACGGAGGGGGCAGGTGTGATGGTGAGGAGGACGGAGGGGGCAGGTGTGATGGTGAGGAGGACGGAGGGGGCAGGTGTGATGGTGAGGAGGACGGAGGGGGCAGGTGTGATGGTGAGGAGGACGGAGGGGGCAGGTGTGATGGTGAGGAGGACGGAGGGGGCAGGTGTGATGGTGAGGAGGACGGAGGGGGCAGGTGTGATGGTGAGGAGGACGGAGGGGGCAGGTGTGATGGTGAGGAGGACGGAGGGGGCAGGTGTGATGGTGAGGAGGACGGAGGGGGCAGGTGTGATGGTGAGGAGGACGGAGGGGGCAGGTGTGATGGTGAGGAGGACGGAGGGGGCAGGTGTGATGGTGAGGAGGACGGAGGGGGCAGGTGTGATGGTGAGGAGGACGGAGGGGGCAGGTGTGATGGTGAGGAGGACGGAGGGGGCAGGTGTGATGGTGAGGAGGACGGAGGGGGCAGGTGTGATGGTGAGGAGGACGGAGGGGGCAGGTGTGATGGTGAGGAGGATGGAGGGGCAGTTGTGATGGTAGGAGGAGGAGGAGGCAGGTGTGATGGTGAGGAGGAGGGAGGGGGCAGTTATGGTGAGGAGTGAGGTGGAGGGGGCAGTGTGATGGTGAGGAGGAGGACGGAGGGGGCAGGTTATGGTGAGGAGGAGGAGGGGGCAGGTTTAATGGTGAGGAGGAGGACGGAGGGGGCAGGTTTAATGGTGAGGAGGAGGGACGGAGGGGCAGGTTTAATGGTGAGGAGGAGGACGAAGGGGACAGGTGTGTGTGTGGTGAGGAAGTGGAGGTCGGAGTTGATCTAAAAATATGCAAAGAGAGTAAAAGATAAAAAAAAATGAAAACATGAGCTTTTGATCTTCATTCACAATCTTCCATCCGTCTGCTGCTGCCGCCACTATAGTGGGGAATCTTGTACAAAAATAACAGCAAAAGAATCACAAGATGAAGGAAAAGTTGAGTGATGACTCGGCCATGGAGTTCTCTGATGTCGTAGAGCAGGGGTCTCACCCACGAGGCTTCACACTGCGGTCCATGGCACCATAGAAACAAAAGCATGCCCTGGTCCATTGTTCAGGGGGCCGCCACGGTACCCGCTCTATTGTGACTTCTGGGCACCGCTCACACAAGCTTCTTCAGGCTTGTACATCAATGCAAGCCAGCGGACCAATCAGAAGCCTCCTGTTGTCGTCATACACCGACGTCAGCTGCAAGCTTCTGATTGGTCCGCCGGCTTGCATTGATGTACAAGCGTAAAGGAGCTTGTGTGTACGGTGCCCGGAAGTCACAATAATGCGGGTACCGCGACGGCCCCCTGTGCGATGGATCACAGCATTGTTAAGGTGTGTGTGATTGAGTGTGTGTGTATGTGTGAGTGTGTGTGAATATGTCTGAGTGTATGTATGTTTGAGTGTGTGTATTTGTGAGTATGTGTGTGAATATGTCTGAATGTGTGTGTGTCTGTGTGAGTATGTGTGTGAATGTCGCAGTGTATGTGTGAGTGTATGTATTTGTGTCAATATGTCTGAGTGTGTGTGTGTGTAAGTGTGAGTGTGAGTGTATGTGTGTGAGTATGCGTGTGTGTGACTATGTCTGAGTGTATGTGTGAGTGTGTGAGTATGTGTAAGGGCCGCTTCACACTGCGGCATGATCCGGTTCGATTCTGTCCGGGAGGGACCCAGACAGCTGCGGACAGGATCATCACACAGGACTGGGGGGCTATTATGCCCTCTGGTCCTGACCTGTCAGTGGCTGCAGCTGCATGCGCTGCACACAGGTTAGGGTGGGGACATTCCTACAAGAAGATGATCAGGATTTGTACTTTACTATACTGAGCAAAAATTCTGGCATTGCTAAAATGTCACTTAATCCTACAAGGAATGCGGCCCCCGATATCACTTTTTTTCTATGTGCGGCCCACCAACCCAACCGAGTTTGAGACCCCTGATCTAGAGGCATACCATCTCCTATCTCAATAATGGGAAAGTCCTCATTGAATACAGATTTGAACTCAGAATTGAGAATTTTGATAATGACTGATCAACTCTGGCAGAGAAAGAAGTAAAGATGTCTGATAAGATATATTACAAACTTTTATTTTTATGTATACTAATAATTTATTAAATGAAAATTTAAAATGACTTCTAATTATTCAATATTTAAAGCATATGAAATAAAACCTATATTTAGATATATAAAGGGTATTTTCTAATTTTTTTATTTGGAAGCACACTGCCACTCTGCCTTTCTGCTTTCTTCTAGCTTGATGTACTGGCTTCACTTACTTACACTGACGTACGTTCTCTCATGCCAGATTCAGATAAGATATGCTACTGACTGCTGTAAGCATGACCGTGTGTCATTCACTGTGCT
Source organism: Allobates femoralis (assembly GCA_033576535.1). Classification (NCBI taxonomy): domain Eukaryota; kingdom Metazoa; phylum Chordata; class Amphibia; order Anura; family Aromobatidae; genus Allobates; species Allobates femoralis. The sequence goes on along the minus strand of JARQOC010000008.1, from coordinate 135,223,554 downwards.
CCAATTCCCTCGCATGTGAAGATCAGAGCACAGCTGCAGAGAAGAAGGAGAGATTAATTTCTCCATCTTCACCGTTGTCGTTCTCTGTCACCACTGATGCGCTGCAGAGGAAATTGGTAACCTGTACAATAAAATTCTCCATTTCTAAGCTGCCTCTTTACAAGTACTTTCAACATTGCCAGTTTAGTATCATGAGAAGAACCTTTTAAATACAGCTATACACTATACTAACAAATGCCAAAAAAGGGCTTTGGGCGGTTCATACAAATGACCACTACCCCTGTTCATTAGGCATATAAGCTATATATTGGGGGGCTTCTGTTGAGGGACCCAGAACTGTGTGCTGATGTATGTAATGCTTTCTCCACTCATGACAGCTGATCATGGTTGATATCTATTTACTGGATGCCTCCCCTCATCTGCCACTTTCCCTTTTTGATAACCGCTCATTACTAAAGGTGTCATCAGGCAGACCTGTTATCATCTGATAGCCAGAGAGCAGGGGACCATGCCAACACTGTTTGCATTTCTAGCCTATAGTAGTGGGGGCCATATCCTCGCCACTATTGCTACCACTGTCTTGTGTATGAATGAACACACCCACCAGTACATTTCCTGGAAAGGATTAAGGAATGATTTGTGCAAATCCATTTCCAGGACCCGGTCCAGGGCAATAACGAGTGACCTCCTGACTGTCAGGCGCGAGCCCTGAGGAGTGGTTCTTACTTTGATTAGTCGCCCTGGTGTGCCATCACCTTTCCATCACACTGTGACAATGACATCTCACCAGGCCGGGTAATCAAAGTAAAAGCCGTGGACCGTGTACGGTAGAAGGCGGCTCTCACAGATGGCTGACGCTCAGCTCTACTTGTGGATATTGTGAAGCTGCTGATGGAGAGGATTAGCTGCAGTCATTGTATTACTGTCCCAATGTTGAGTTTCCCTTATGTGACATTTAGTTGTATGTACTTTCATCATGAAAATTCTCCTTTTCCTTTTCCTTCATCCTTTCACATTCCTCAGAAGAACCTGTATAATATTGTATGTTTTTTTTGTTTTTTGTTTTGGTCTGTCCAGGACAGAAAGATTAGCTCGAGATATCATGAAAGATATGGGGGGCCACCACATAGTTGCACTCTGCGTCTTGAAGGGTGGATACAAGTTCTTTGCAGATCTTCTCGACTACATCAAAGCACTGAATAGAAACAGTGACCGGTCGATCCCCATGACTGTGGACTTCATCAGATTGAAGAGTTACTGTGTAAGTGCTGACAACGCCATCTAGCGAGCAAAAAGCTAATTGCAAGTTATTTACTTGACTGTAAAATGAATGTCAAGTATAAATTTACAGATGTCTTACTGTCTACGGTTGAATGCTGGTATTCTTTCTACTTAGAATTTTGTCATTTGCACAGATAATTACTCTGCATTGATTAATTAGATGAAAAGATCATTGCATTTGACTGATGTGGCTGTAGAAGGAATAGAAGGCAAAGTCACATCATTAAAGGGATTGTCACAGTAAATCTAAATGAAGTGGTAAAGCACATGCTGACCATTGTGTCTTCACTGCTATGGGACTCTTGGGAGCGCTATCTGTCAGTCCTATTGATATGAATGGAGCGGTGCACCACTCTATGCAGGTATGTTTGGTACATATAATATTGGGATCAATAGAGTCCTAGCGGCCAGATTCTCACCAAACATACGTTTATCATTTATTCTTTAGATGGGTCATGGTTTTTAGTGAGACAACCATTTTTAAAGGGAATCTTTCACCACATTTGACGTATTAAACTATTATTATGAGTATTCAGGTTATAGAATACTGAAAGTCCTCCCTGTATGTCTCATAGCAGATTGTTATTGTGGAGAAATCCTCTTTTATCACTTTATGTAAATGACCTCTTCCAGGCTATGGGGCGAATGTTTCTTGAAAGATGACTCCGTCTCCAGGGCTCATTTTAAATAGAAAGAGGTGTTACCAGTGTGATGTGTGACGGCCGCTCTCTGCCCTCCTGGTTAGAGATGAGCAAGGCTTGGTTTGATTCTGGTTGCCGAACTTCCCTGTGTTGAGAAAACCTGTTTGGGTTCGGAGTTTTGGTGCTTTACGTTTCCAAAGCGCTGCAGTGATGGAGGGAGCATTGCTGTGGTTGGGTAAAGTTGATGCTTGGCACAATGCAAGCCACGTGCAGTGTTTGATCGTCTCGTACTGAGCTTAAAAGGACAGGTTTTGGGTGTAGTGAGTGTCCAAAATTAATTTGAAGAAGGGTGGGAACAAAACCCCACACTCCCAATGCCTAAAGAGTTTTACTTATGGCTGGCTGTATGTGAGCAGAGCTGAACTGCAAATTGGTGAATTTCATTGAGGTGTGGGTCAAGGTCACGAACAGTGCACCAAAAGGTTTGGCTGCACACCCGAACCCGAATTTCTTCTAAAGGTTTGCTTGTCTCTGTCCTGATCTCAGTGCAGAGCTGTGTGTGATTAGAACTGACACATCTGCGCTTTAATTTCCATCTCAAAGACAGACAGGGCTGCAGCATTGTACAGCAGAGCTGCAAGAAGTCACATTTCAGTTCTCCTGTTCTGGGTCACTTTACTCACACTGGTAACTCCACCTTCTGTTTATAATAAGGAGGCAAAGTTATGTTCTAGGCAGCATCTGACCCCATAGCCTGGAACAGCTCATTTATATAAAGTGATATAAGATGATTTCTCCACAACAAAACTTCTGAAAAAAGGCAGGCAGGTATGATTATTTACCATCGATGCCAAAAACAAAAAACAAAATTGCACTTGCAGGATGCAGTCAGACCCCATTTTGTGAAGCAAGCTCAGGTGCAGGCTAATAAATCCCCTCAACCTACAACAAGGTGTGGGAGGCGACTTGCCATGCATACAATGGGCCTGCATAGAGCACCATTGACACTGATACATATGATGCAGAGTGTCTGAAAGCTACCCAACTGCTCTGCTGCCTGAGCCATGGGCCGCACAGTACAATGCTTCTGCACCACTAGATGAATGGCGCCCCATGGGGCCCAACTGCACCCTGAATTGAATGAAAAAGGTAAAAGTTTTTTGTATGATGAACAAAAAACTTTTATAAATGGGATATTGGTTCATATATTGGCCAAGACACTTAAGCTCATGATCCTCGTCACGGATTCCCATGCTCATGAGTTCTAACAAAATTGTACAAAAACAATTGTCTTGGCCAATACATGAACCAATATCCCATTTATAAAAGTTTTTTTGTTCATGATATAAAACTTTTTTTGCACTTTTTTTTTTAATTCAATTCAGGGTGCAGTTGGGCCCCATGGGGCGCTGTTCATCTAGTGGTGCAAAAGTATTGTACTGTGCGGCACATTTGCTCAGGCAGCAGAGCGGTTGGGTAGCTTTCAGACACTCTGCATCATATGTATCAGTGTGAATGGTGTCCTATGCGGGCCCACTGTGTGCATGGCAAGTCGCCTCCCACACCTTGTTGTAGGTTGAAGTGATTTATTAGCCTGCACCTGGGCTTGCTTCACATAGCGGGGTCTGACTGCAAGTGCAATGTTGGTTTTTATTTTTGGCATCAATGGTAAGTTTTGGGCTGAAAAACTCGGCTTATACACGAGTATATACGGTAGTTTTTAAGGTTGAAGGAAAACTTTAGTCCATTTGGTTCACCCTATAGCCTAACATGTTGATCCAGAGGAAGGCAAAAAAAAACCATGTGGCAACACTAAGCTCCACATTGGGGGAAAAAATTCCTTCCTGACTCCAGATACGGCAATCAGACTAGTTCCCTGGATCAACGCCCTATCAAAGAATCTAGTATATATAACTGGTAATATATAGTAACAAAGTTTGCCCACTGACAAAGATGTGAACAGTCTATAATTTTAAGGGTAGGTTAACTTGTTTTTAAATCAAGTATTTTTTCTTATTAACCACTATAACAGATATGGACAGTATACAATACAAGAGGTCCACATTTTCCAATATTAACCCTACAAAGATAATATAACACCCTTCCCAACCCCCATCCCCCCTACAACCACCTTGTCAACTCCAGGATATGCGGATAATACCCTAACTCTAAGTAGCTCCGAAGACGCCAACCCTGGGTAGTCAAGCCAGCCCCCCAAGATGTTTTCGAATTGACTCAGTTTACCTAGTTTAGGCTGGAAACCCACTATCCTACTTACATGCGAGTCTCTTGGACGAGACTCAGATCAGTGACCCTGAACGGCTTCTCCCTCTCTGGACAGGAGTGTGATGCTGCACAAAAACACAAGCAGCTGACACTTCCGTCCAGAGAGGGAGAAGCCGTTCAGGGTCACTGATCCGAGTCTCGTCCAAGAGACTCGCATGTGAGTAGGATAGTGTGTTTCCACCCTTAGTGTAAATGTTGCGATCCATTAAAATAATATAGTTTACTTAATGTATAAATTATTTTCTAGCTGGGTGCTCCTCATCAAGCCACTGCAGAGTGATATCTTTCGTGCAATAAGGGTAGGTTAACTTTAACAGTGAGATATGGAATACCAAATATAAAATCCAGAAAATCACATGGTCTAAATTATATAAATGTATTTGCATTTTGAAGAGAGAAATATTTTAGTATTTGATCCCCTACCAACCCCGATGAGTTTTGGCTCCTACAGACCAGTTAGACGCTCCTAATCAACTCGTTACCTGCATTAAAGACAGCGGTCTTAAATTGTCATCTGTATAAAAGACTCCTGTCCACACACTCAGTCAGTCAGACTCTAACCTCTACAACATGGGCAAAACCAAAGAGCTTTCTAAGGATGACAGGGAAACGATCCTAGACCTGCACAAAGCTGGAATGGGCTACAAGACCATAAGATGCTGGTGAGAAGGAGACAACTGTTGGTGCAATAGTAAGAAAATGGAAGAACTACAAAATGAGTGTCAATCGACAATGGGGTATCCATGATCTTGAGGAAGGTGAGAGATCAGCCTAAAACTACACAGGGGGAACTTATTAATGATCTCAAGGCATCTGGGACCACTGTCGCCAAGAAAACCATTAGTAACACATTATGCCGTAATGGATTAAAATTCTGCAGTGCCCGCAAAGTCCCACTGCTCAAGAAGGCACATGTGCAGGCCCGTCTGAAGATTGCCAATGAACACCTTGCTGATTCTGGGAGTGATTGGGTGAAGTTTCTGTAGTCAGATGAGACACAAAGTGAGCTCTTTGGCATTAACTCAACTCACCGTGTTTGGAAGAAGAGAAAAGTTGCTAATGACCCAAAGAACACCATCCCCACAGTCGAGCATGGCGGTGGAAACATTTTGGGGGTGTTTCTCTCCTAAGGGCATAGGACTTCTTCACTGCATCAAAGGGACAATTGATGGAGCTGTAAAATCCTAAGCAACAACCTCCTTCCCTCTGCCAGGACATTAAAGATGGGTCATAGCTAGGTCTTCCAGCACGACAATGACCCAAAACATACAGCCAAGGCAACAAAGGAGTGGCTTTAAAAAATAGTTTAAGGTCATGAAGTGGCCTGGCCAGTCTCCAGACCTTACTCCCACAGAAAACCTATGGAGGGAGCTAAGCTTTGAGTTGCCAAGCGACATCCTCAACATCTTAATGATTTTGATTTGATCTGTAAAGAAGAGTGGACCAAAATACCTCCTGACATGTACACAAACCTCATTATCAACTGCAATCAACGCCTGGCTGCTGTGCTTGCCAACAAGGGTTTTGCCAAGTATTAAGTCTTGTTTGCCAGAGGGATCAAATACTTTTCTCTCTTCAAAATGCAAATACATTTATATCATTTGGACAATGTAAGTTTTAAAATTGCCCTACCCTTAAAAGTATAGACTGTTCATGTCTTTGTCAGTGAGCAAACTTACAAAATCAGCACGGGATCAAATACTTATTTCCTTCACTGTATGCCCATACTAATATTTTAGATGGGTCAAATGTGGTGACTGATTCCCTTTTAAGATGGATTGCAGGCTGGTCTCTCAAAGGAGAGAAACAAAGAATTGAACTTTCCTCTTTTGAGTAGTCTTCAGTGTCTCCTATTATACAAGTCCACATGCAATAATAAACCAACTTGTATGAATGGTTATTTTTTGCTCTTTCTTTCAGAATGATCAGTCTACGGGTGACATTAAAGTTATAGGTGGAGATGATCTTTCAACTTTGACCGGCAAGGTATGTTTTATTTTTAACCCCTAAGAGGCCATTTAGCAGAAGCTTAGATTTTAGGAATGAGGTAGCGCAGAAGTGTATTTTATTCACCCTTGTGAGTAGCCCCATACACTAACAATTGCTCTGTGTTACATATAATAAACACATATATATGTGTGTGATAAAGCAGCCAAGCTCATTTATTTCTGCTTTTCACGGTGTTTATTTAAAGCTGTGATTTATATACACCAGACTTTGAACATTAGGGGTATGATCGCACATTACATTGGAAAATACAATGAATTACAATAGCAGTAAGAGGAGAAATAAGAAACACGCACACCATTCCCGCAGAAAGTGATGAGTGGCACAGACTTTATTTTATTTATAATGAGTGGACAAGATCCCGATTCTTCTCCTTTTTCATTTTTTTTGCACCAAATCTATAAGATGGCACATATATAGGCGGATCAATTTTGAGCAAAATGTCCCGTGATCCTTTTGAATGTTGTTTGTTAGTCTTCAATTGCCCCCAAAAAATACATTACACAGATTTTCTTTTCCAGAAAAGTACTGAAATATAACTATGCACAAACTTTGCGATGTTATGAAAATTCACACCTGATGACTTAATCTAAAATTTGTGGATAAGGAAAAAGCACCCACATTATGAAATTAAAGAAAAGTTACCTTAAAAAAGGCACAAATTAAACAATAAAACGTAAAGATTAGTCAATATTAGAACCAATTTTGTTCCAGGAAAAAAGTTCAAATATGTCAATGAATTTCGGCTTTATTGTGTGTGCTTGCTATGTGTATATTTAGCAACATTACTGTATTAAGTATTTTACACATCTTGTCTTTCTTTGCAGAATGTGTTAATTGTTGAGGTAAGTTAACATTAAACCTGATGTACATATCAAGTATAGCTTCTAAAAAGCTACATAATGTTAATAGCTCTGGATTAGCAAAACGTAATAGACTCTGACGCTTTGTGGGGGCAGTGATCAAATACGATCAGCTGTTGGCTTTGTTTACATGTTCTTTAACCCCTTCACGACCTATGACGTATAGGTATGTCATAGGTCTCCTCCCTCCTTTGATGCAGGGTTATGCACTGAGCTCTTATCACTCCCTGCACCTGTGGTCTGATCTGATCAGCTAACATTGGCAGCTAATAGCGGCAGGCACGATGGAGATACACCTGCCACTGTTAACTCGTAAGATCGCGCTGTTAAAATCCAATACGTGATGGCAGGGATCTCACCATTTCCCTTGCCCGGCGGCCCTATTTTGTGACTGTGGGTGCCGATGGGTTGTCAGATGATGATCTCTGTCAGTGTCATGACTAACTTTCTGTGAATGCTGGTTTAGTGCCGGCTTTCATATGAGATGATTATTTGTCCTGTGCAGAGCGTGCATCAGCACTGGTCTGTACTGCAGAAGTGATCAGACAGTACCAGCTTCAAGTCCCTCTAAGAAGACTAGTAAAAACAATAAGAATAAAGTTTTAAAAAAGATGAATGTGTGTTTTTCTATCATTCAAGTTCAAATCACCCCCCTTTTGCTGCATTGAAAAAAAAAAAATATATACCTATTTGGTATCAACACATTTAGAAATGTCTGATCTATGAAATATTAAATCTGATTTAGTAAACTGTGTAACAGAAAAAAAATTAGAAATGCCAAATTTAGTTTTTTTTGGGTCGCCACATTATTGTAATAAGGGCAATCAAAACATTGTACCTATCCAAAAATAATATTTCTAAAAACATCAGATCAGGACACAAACAAATAAACCATCACACTCCAGATACCGAAAAATGAGAACGTTACAGGCCTCAGAAAATGGCGACAACACTGCAATTCTTTTTTTTTTTTTTCCCGTACAATTTGTGATGGAAAGTACAACTTGTCCCGAAAAAAAACAAGCCCTCATATGAGAAATCAAAAGTTATAGTTCTTTGAAAAAGAGGAGGAGAAATAGGAAAATCAATGGGGGGTGAATGTGTTAAACACTTGCTACCGGCTGGGAAGTGCTAAAGATGCTCATTTTAGACTCCAAACAAGTTCATGTGCCCAGTTATTCTCTTGAATGTTATGCTTTATAAATCGGCTTTGTGAGATGTATAGAACGCAAGTAATAATTCACTTATACAGCGCCATTAATTCCACAGCGTTTTACAGACATCATCACTGTCCCCATTGGGGCTCACAATCTAAATTCCCTATCCGTATGTAACATGTTTATAGCATATTAAACTCTAGGATGTAACTTATTAAAGGCAAATTCTATTTCATTTCCAAATAAAGGGACTATGGCACTCTCTTCACCACCTGATGTGACAAATAATGATTTAATAATAATTAAACTACAGTAAATCAATCAGTGTTTTGCCATGAATACTGTAGTGATCTTGCCAAGTCATGTCAGAATGTAGTTAGGGCTGCTCTATACCAATATGCTGTCATCAAACGTCCAACAAGTACAGTAACATGAGAAGAGTACACATTTGAATGGCTAAATATTTGTCAAGGTGTTTATTTTTATGGTTCTTTTATTTTTTTATGGTTCTTTTAGGACATTATTGATACAGGAAAAACCATGAAGACATTACTCGCAATGCTGCAGAAGTACAATCCCAAGATGGTTAAAGTAGCCAGGTAACAATGAGAGGAGCTCTCAGGATTGATGGAGATAATTCATCAATTCTTTTACAAATCTTACATAATGAAAGTAAACCTGTCCTGAAAATTATTTTTTACAGTAATGATAATGCATAGTGAAGCTGTCATTTTATAAAAGTTTTTATACATTACTAGCACTGCATAGTTTTCCTGACTGTTGGAGGTCCAGGTCTTGCAACTTTTTCCCCTTCTCCCCCATGGATTTGTCAAAACATTGCTATAAAGTCCACAGAGTGGTGTATGGGCTCAATAGTCTATGGGTCAAGTACACAACTCTTGATAGTGAGTGTACGGGCTATGACCTACTCTATACACAGCTCTGAGAGTGAATGTATGGACTATAGACCTACTATATATCATGAGCCCTGGGCAAGGGGTACTCGGATACCGGGCCTGAGTTTGATGGTTTTAACTGGGGAGTCACGGGTGGTCGGGTTCCCGGTTCCATGCCCTGGCTGTCATTTGTTAGATGAGGGTATATTTACATGGGATAAAGAGAGTACGTGAGGCCACCTGTGGATCCCGGTAATATGAATACCGGCACTGCAAGCCGGCCGCTGAGGTGATGATGGGTGCAGCTCAGTGTGGTCCAGCAGCTCCCCACAGGTGGAGCTTTTACCTCAGGGCAGCGGTGATGGAGGATGAGAGGGGAGTTGTTGTTCTTACCTCTCCGGTGAGATGCTGGTGATGCTGAAGCCCTCCGGACACCGGCGAGAAGGAAGACAGAGACCAGTTCAACTCCACATAACTGGTACCAGCAGATGTTAAGGTGAAACACGGTACAGTCGGGTGATTGTTGCCGGATTCAGGGTCCCCCTATGGAGTCTCCAGATGTTCCTTCTCAAGTCTTTCGGGGTCTAATCTGTTCTTCTCACTATTTAACCACCCTTGCAGAGCTCTCCCGCCAGACCCCTGGTCTGCTACGGTGGAGCACGGATTTCCTTTACCGGTACGGACGGGAGTGGTAACTCCTCCCGCCACCGGAATCAGGGTCGATGCTCCTGTGATCTTGGACCTATTTTGGGCTGAGGGGCGAGGTACCTTCTTGTGGCGCTTACGGCTACCCGGTGATTATGGGCCTGCAGCTAGTCGGTTTTCAGCCAGAGATAAACTGCTGACTGCCTCGACTTCCCGTGTTGTCGGTGTTTCCCTAGACGTTACCAGCCGGCTCCAACCGTTTCTGTTCCGTCCCCTTTTGTCCTGGGCCCCCTGTTAGAGATGGGGATCCCTCCTGTCAGCAGCCTGCCAGGCGCGTCCTATCTGGCTGCCTTCCCAGCACTAACTGAACGGTCACTCAAGTCTTCCTGCACTAACCTAGGCTCCACCCCCATTTGGACCTACTGAATAATCAGTCCTTGCTCTAAGGTGGCCTAGTCCTGTGTGTGTTGTGTGTGTGTGTGTGTGTGTGTAAACAGACTCCATAGGTTAAACCCTAAACCCACAACGTACGGAGGAACACATATATTTGTAAATCCAGCAAGATAGACAAAAATATATTTAAAGTGTAATACCTCTCTGTGGCGCCTAGCCAGAGGGGTGCCACACATACACCGCTCTGAGAGTGAATAATACATATTAGTATTCACTTGTATAGCGCGCTATTAATTCTACAACACTTTACAGATGTGATAATCACTGCCCCCTTTGGGGCTCACAATCTAAACATCCTATCAGTATGTCTTTCGAATGTGGGAGGAAGCCCACACAAGCAAGGGGAGAACATACTAAATCTTTGCAGATTGGGAGTCCTTGGTAGGATTTGAACCCAGGACTCCAGTGCTGTAAGGCTGCAGTACTAACCACTGAGCCACCCATGAATGTATGGGCTATAGACCTACTGTATACATAGTTCTGAGAGAGAATGTATGGACTATAGACCTTCTATATACACGGCTATTAGTGTAAATGTACGGGACCTATGGACCTGCTATTTAACCCCTTCACGACATGACGTACATGTCGTCAGAGGCCGCTTCCCACCATTTGATGCGAGCTCATGCTGTGAGTCCGCATCCTCCGAAACACATCACAGCTGATGTCATCAGCTGAGATGTGTATCTAACAACGCTGATCAGATCCGTGATCTGATCGGTGCTGTTAACTCTATGAATCACGCTGTCGTTCACTGACAGCCTTTTGCGCCATTGAAAATAAAACTATAAAAAAAGCACACGTTTGGCATGCCTGCGTTCAGAAATGCCTGATGTATCAAAATGTAGAATCAATTAATCAGATCTGTAAACAGCGTAACGTAAAAAAATTTCCAAACGTCAAAATTACATTTTTATTTTTTGGTTGCCGCAACATTGCAATAAAAATGAAATAATGGGCGATCAAGTCATCGTATCAAAAATGGTGTCATTAGAAACATCAGCTCAAGCCACAAAAAATAAGCCGTCGCACAGCCCCAGATCCGAAAAATGGGGACCCTATGGGTCGCCGAAAATGGCGCCAAAAGTGCAATTCTTTTTTTTAAAAATGTCAGAATTCTGTTTTACACACTTAGATAATAGTAAAAGTATACGTTTGGTATCTACGAACTCCTACCGACCCGAGGAATCATGCCAACACGTCTGTTTTACCATATAGTAAGATATGGGGGGTGAAGGGGTTAACCAATACACTGCTCTGTGTGCACAGCTGTCCACGTCAGATCAGTGGTTTTTGACCCAGTCCCACACTCATTAAAGACCCTATGCAGCGCCTGTAATATATACTTTTTTTTTTTTTTTTTAATATGTAAATTTACATTTACACTTAAAGTAATTTTATTTTAAGTGAGTATTCATGTTTGGTATTCCTACCCTATTTATTGGATAGGTGATAGCTTTACATTGCGGGGGGTCTGAGTGCTGTGACCCTCACAAAACCAGAGAACTAGAGCTTTGAAGAGTCTTGTGTAAATGGAGCGGCGCTCATTCGTTCTTGGGGTGCATTCGGATGACTGTATAATTCAGTTCAAAGATCGATCACAATGCTGAGGCTGCGTTCACACGTGGCGTACTTTTCTGCATATCTGGCTGTGGTGCTTTTTTGCGCATACGCGCAAAAAAAGCGCAACTGCATGCGACACCGTGCTTTTCCTGAGGCCATTTTGACATGTAGCCTATGGTATAAGCGCGCCAAAAAGTACAAATAATTGCCATGTCAAGTCTCTATGCACGCGCGCTTTTGTAGTGAAAGTGCGCACGCAAAAATACGCAGCTAATCGCGGCGTCTACACGCTTTTCAGCAAAAGCCATAGCTTTTGCTGGAAGGCGTATCCAGCTTTCTTTTGCACTGCTTTTACGCGAGCGCTCAAAAGCATTGCGTAAAAGCAGGAATATGCGGCAATTACACCATGTCTGAAAAGCAGCCTTAGACTGGCCACAAATTTCCCAACCTGAGCACGACCACTTCATATATTTCTATGCAGCTGCCAAAGCTTGGTTCTGGAAACGTGTGGCCAGTTCAAGCATTGAGGTCCAACCTCAGACTGATTTATGTGTTTGCTGAATGCACCCTTAAAGGGAACCTGTCAGCACCTTTATGCCCCCCAGCCATCACTGTCTGTCCCTGCAGCTTCATATCCTATTTTAATCATCCCTATCTGAGCTCAGTGTAATGTGAAAGGTGAAAAAAAGCATTTAAATACTTTATTTTCTTATGTAATGAGGCAGTCTGGCTACATCTTGGAGGATGTAGACTGGCTGGCAGGTTAATAGTTAACATTTCAGCCGAATGTCAGAACATGCTGGGAGACCTGATGTGATTTTACAACCATGTGACTCAATAGGCGGAGCCAAGTCCCCATACCACAAATGAGTTTGCTCGCTTAGCTCCACCCACTATGGTCATCATGACAGACAAGTTATTAAGAGCTAACTATTAACCGCCAGACAGTCTTTTCCTCCAAGGTGTAGTCTGACTGCCTCATTTACATAAGGAAATGTAAGTGTATAAATGCTTATTTTTCACCTTTCCCATTACACTCTGAGCTCAGACAGGGATGATTAGACTAGTACTATAAAGCTACAGGTTAGACAGTGATAGCTGGGGGGCATAAACTAGCTGACAGGTTCCCTTTAATGGAACACCAGTCTGCTTCCTCTGCAGCAGCGGTCATGTGCATGTCAATCACTGACTGATTAGTATGCAGTCTGCCCACATGACCATGATTGCTGAAGGGAGGTAAAGAGGCTGGCACCTGAGCATTGTTTAGGGAGTTATCAGGTAATAATGGTTCTTTTATAGTACTTTCTACCTCTAGTTTAATATTGGATGCTCCTGGAAAACTCCTTTTAAAGAGAAACTGTCATCAGGATTTAACCTACTAAAGTAAAGGTATGGCCATAATGGCCCTGTTAGACTGATTTAATGGATAAGTATATTGTACAAATCTGTAGCCTGGTTCTTGTTCAATTTACCTTGGTGCAATAGCCTTTTCATGATTTGGGCTGTCATGGCCCCTCGGCACTTCTATAATCTTCTTTTTTTTAAATGTTGTACTAGCACCGCCCTTGCCGTGGGGAACACTTGTGTACATCCAGCTCCTGGTGTTCTCCAGCAAAATGGTGCCATTGGCCTGCATATGCTCAATTAGTCACCAGCAGTTTTCAGTGAAATGGTGCTGGTGGTGGCGCATGCTCACATTAACCTCCGTGGTCTTCAACAAAATGGTGTCTGTAGCAATGGACACTTGTAAATGTAGCAGCTCAGAGATAATAGTTACTGACAGTTCCTGCAGGTGCAGGATTGCATATCTCTACAGTTCTGGTAGATATAAATATTTTACTGCCCAGTGAAAATTTAGAATTTCGTACAAATTTAGTAGATATTTCCTGTGTTATCACTTAGATTCCAGTATCTCGTATGACAAGTATTTTAATTTATTATTATTTTTATATTGTATTTTTTATTTCTTTTTGGACAGCTTGCTTGTGAAGAGAACTCCCCGCAGTGTTGGCTATCGGCCTGATTGTAAGTAGATTTACACTTTATGGCACATTAACAGGATTTCTGAAAGGGGATTTTGACTTGGGCCTGACAGTTTTATAAAGGGCTTTTTCTTTATCACAAACTCCTTTCTAAAGGCCCTGTCATGCATAAAGAGATTGCTAACGAGATCGCTATTGGGATCGCTGCTGCGTCAAGAAATTCGTAACGCAACAGCGATGCCGTTCTGTGTGACACGCACCAACAATTCTGGCCCCTGCTGTGAGATCGTTGATTGTTACACACTGCTCTGGGTCATTCCTGTGTCGTTGTGCTCCCGCTGGGAACACTACATCATTGTGTTTGACAAAGATAATGAACAACGATCTCAATGCTATGCTATGGAGAGAAAATTCATAATGACCTCAGTATAATTCTGGATCGCTAGTGCGTTGTTTTTCACATCGCTGGTGAGATACCTGTTTGACATCTTACCAGCGATGTGTAAACGACGCACCAGCGATCTCTGCACATCGTTATCGGGATCGCTGATGCGTCATTATGTGAGACTGGGCCTTTATGCTTTGAAACAGCCCTGGCTGCTAAACTTGAGATCTGGATGACCCAGTCCATGTTTGTGTTATATAGACTGTATGTAATGCTCCAATCTGGCCAGTTCGGGGTAGATTCACTGGCCGTAGGACTGTGCTGTCTGCTTGGAGTCTCTGATGAGCAGTAGAGGGCGAAGACATGGGTACAATATTGTAACTCGCCCCACTGATCTGTCTGAAGAGTCCATTGCCTTCAAGTACATTTATTCTATGAAATTGTGAAGTGCTGTATGATGTATTACAGTCAATGTAACTAAACTCCTTCCACCTCCATGGTAAGAAATAACCTTTCCCCCAGAGTTCTTTTGCTATTTTTGGCTCTGATTTTTTTATTTTTATTTTTGAGGAGATCCATGTTGCAGAAAAACGTAGAGAGAAAGGAAAAAAATAACTTGGCAGAATCAGTCTTTTAACGTCTCCACAACTTCAAATTTAAAACTACGACTAATGTTGGGCTCCCCTACTTGGTGCAGGCTCAGAAATGTGCCTGCATCATTCCTGGCAATTAATGGCAGTGATAAACAGCCAGCATCTGCCTAGAACAGCAAAAGTAGGTGAGCACCACCTTCGGCTGGTAACCCCTTAAATCCTGTCCTGTGGTAGATGGTATCCATCACAGCACATGGATTGGAGTCCCCTGATGAACCCCAAAATTGGAGCAGAGGAAATACGTAGGTAAAGGATGTAGAAGATTTTGACTTCATTATTGCAGCCAAGTACATTTGTCAAGTGGAGAATAGCAGTGGAAAGATCGTATGTTATAGGATCTTTTTTTTTTTTGTTGTAAGTGCTGTATTTAGGGATGAGCAAGTAGCAAAATATTCATATTCGATATACTCGTAATGAGTACTTTGTAATACTCGTGCTTGTCCGAATAGCGAGTCCAATGTTTGGCTATGTTCACACACAGCGTATTTCCCCAGATTGTATACGCTGTGCTTTTACCCAAAAGTGCATCTGTGTCTGCATTTCCCCCCGGCAAAGTGAATGGACTTTCACTTTTGCTGTGCAGACGCTGTGTAATTTAGTGCTGCATTTTTTGGGCCAAAAGCACGCACGTAAAAGGAATGAAACATGTTAGCTCCTTCACGACCCATGACGTTCTAAAACGTCATGGGCTGGTTACCAGGGTTTGATGTTGGCTCCGGCGTGGAGCTGACATCTTAACACCCAACATCCTGGCTGATCTCCTCAGCTGAGATGTCGGGCTTATAGCATCGATCAGATCCAGGATCCGATCAGTGCTGTTAACCCTTTGGATCCCACTGTCAATTACTGACAGCGGGATTCAAAGCCGCTGCGGCGCTTAAAACGCTGTTTCCCCACCTACATTGGAGATCCCGAGATAACATCGCAAGATCTAAGGTGCTCACGTGACAGCCCGGGTTCCTGGCTTCACCCCGGAAGCTGTCACGGAGCACTTCCAGTGAGTGGTTGGGAAGTGCTGCCAACAACTCACCGTGCACAATTCTGACAGATACCGATGTGCTGCATATCATCGGTATCTGTTAGAAACGATCGGACTGTGGAGCAGGGTGCCTCTCTATGGGGCAGTGTAAAAGAATCAATGAATAAATAAAGTTTTTACACATGTGTAAAAATTAAAAAAAAAACATACGGTAAGTTCAATTCACCCCCTTTTTCCCCATTCACAATAAAAGTATTTAAAAAATACACGTTTGGTATCGCTGCGTTCAGAATCGCCTGATCTATCAAGATATAAACTCAATTATGAAAGCCGTAAACTGCGTAACAGACAAAAATGTCCAAATGCCAAAATTAAGGTGTTTTTTTTGTCGCAACATTGCTATAAAATGCAATAACGGGCAATCAAAACAGCACATCCACCCAAAAATGGTATAGTTAGAAACGTCACGTCAAGATGCAAAAAATAAGCCATCAAACAGCCCCAGATCCCAAAAATGAGGATGCTACGGGTCACAGAACATGGCGCAAAAAGTGATTCTTTTTTTTTTTTTTTTTAAACTTCTGAATTTTTTTTCACCACTTAGATACCAGTAAAGGTAACATGTTTGGTATCTACGAACATTGTACCGACCTGAGGCATCACTCCGTCACATCGGTTTTACCATATAGTGAACATGGCAACTAAAACCCCCCGATATAAAAATGTAACTTTTTTTTTTTTGCAATTTAACTGCATTTCATATTTTTTTGCCATTTTCCTGTACACTATATGGTAAAATAAATGATTGCATCTGAAAGTACAACTCATCCCACAAAAAGAAAAGCCATCGTATGTCTGTATTGCCGGAAAAATAAAAGTTATGGCTCTTGGAAGCAGGGGAGCAAAAAACGAAAGACAAGATTACTTACCGGTAATCTTGTTTTATGGAGCCACAACAGCACCCACAGAGAGAGGGGATCTTTCCCCAGGGACAGGAAACCTACAGATAAAAAGGGGCAGTCCCCCTCGCCTCCTAGTTGTGTTACAGAGACCGAGAGGAACCGCTAATTAGTACAAGTTCAAATCAGACAAATTCATGAAACAACATCACCACCACACATGTGACAAACAGAAGGTCAAGCAGTGCAAAAAAACAAGGGGGGAAAGTGAGTGGGTGCTGTAGTGTCTCCATAAAACAAGAATACCGGTAAGTAATCTCGTCGTTTCCCATCGCCACGACAGCACCCACAGAGAGACTTAGAGATCAATTCTCAGGGTGGGACCACTGTGCGGAGGACAGACCTCCCAAACACCAAATCAGAAACAGATAAGTTAAGCCTATAGTGGTCATAGAAAGTCGAAGGTGAGGACCAGGTTGCTGCCTTACATATCAACTCAATAGATGTGTCAGCCTGTTCAGCCCAGGAGGAAGCCATCGCCCTAGTGGAATGGGCCCGAATACCGTCTGGAGGAGGCACTCCCGTAGCCTGATACGCCAAGCAAATGGCGTCTCTGATCCATCGGGACATGGTACACTTTGAGACTCCAGACCCCTTCTTCTGGCCCTGGAAGGAGACAAACAGAGCCCTATACTTCCTCCCTGCCAGAGTCCTATCAATGTAGGAGAAGACAGCTCATCTAACATCGAGCGTATGAAACTTCTTTTCAGCACTAACCTATCAGGAAAGACTGAGAAGAACGGAGGGTCTATGGAGAGTGCCTGAATGTCACTAACTCAGCGTGCAGAGGTAAGGGCAACTAACAAAGCTGTCTTAAGGGAAAGAACCTTCAGAGAGGAAGAGTCTAATGGTTCAAACGGAGAACTAGTAAGTGCCTCCAGAACCAAGTTCAGGTCCCAAGGAGGCACACTGGCAATGTGAACCGGAGTGCTGCGTTCACAAGCAGAAATAAACCTAGCAATCCATCTATCCCCCAACAGTAGCCCCATACAAGGCTCCCAAGGCAGACACCTGAACCTTAAGGGTATGTGCCCACAGGAAGGTTTCGCTGCGTTTGAGATCAGGTTTTGCCTTGGTTTTATGTAAATCTATGCTAATCTAAACCTGAGTTTTTGGTTTCCATCAAAACCTATGTTATAGGGAAAAGATTTCTCACACACACTGTTTTTTTTTTTTTCTCAACAGAAAATGGAAATACCACAGGTGTTTCCACTTTAACAAAAGTCCAGCAAAGAATTGACATGCTCATTCTTTCTAAAACACCAGCAAAACCTGAGGTGTTTCCACTTTCTTCACCAAACAAAAACCAATGTGTTGGGACAGCTAATCCTAGAATCATAGGTTTTGCTGGAAAACAAAAATGCAGCAAATCCTGTGGTGTTTACCTGTCTCCAGAGAACAAAAAACAATGTGTGTGAAAGCTTTTCCCTAATAAAATAGGTTTTGCTGGAAACCAAAAACTCAGGATTAGATTAGCATAGATTTACATAAAACCAAGGCAAAACCTGATCTCAAACGCAGCAAAACCTTCCTGTGGGCACATACCCTAAGAGTACTAACTGACAAACCCAATTCCCTTCCCCGTTGGAGAAATTCCAGAATAGCCTGGGCAGGGACCACCGCAGAAAAAGGGGCAGTGTGAAAAGACAAAAACTTACGCCAAACTGTACAGTTGATATTAGTAGTAAAGGGCTTCCTACTCAGGAGAGGGTAGAAACCAGACCAACCGAGAATCCCCTGGATTTTAATAACCGCTCTCAAATTCCACGCCGTCAAGTGTAGACCATGTACTTGAGGGTGACGGAGTGGACCCCGAGACAACAGAGTTGGGGTCGACAGCAAGGATCCACAGATCCGACAGGGACATGGCTCGGAGCCAGGAAAACCATGGTCTCCTCGGCCAGAAAGGAGCAATGAGAATGACCCTCGCCCCTTCCTCCCTGATTTTCCCGATCACTAATGGAAGAATGGACATCTGAAGAAAGGCATATACGAGATTGAAATTCCAAGAGGCATGGAGAGAGTCCACCACATCCGGACGGTCCCTGATATTGAGGGATGCAAATTTTTCGTCTTGACGATTCGCCCTGGTGGCGAACAGGTTGATGTTCGGGAGACCCCACAGGCACACAATCTGCCGGAACACTTGTCTGTTCAATGTCCATTCGCCCTGACGCAGAGTATGCCGACTCAGGAAATCCGCCGTGAAATTGTCCGTCCCTTTGATATGAAGGGCTGTGAAGGACAGTAGATGACGTTCGGCCAGATGGAGAATCGTTGATGCAGTAGACATCAGAGGCTGTGATCGCGTACCGCTTGATGATTGATATACGCGACACAAGTCATATTGTCCGTCATGACTCTGACTGCTTGTGTTTCAGCTGTGGGAGAAAGTGAAGCAAAGCCTGAAGGATCGTTTTCAGTTCCCGGACATTAGAAGAATCATCCTCATCCTGGACCGACCACTGATCTTGGGCCCACAGGGACCCCAGATGGGCACCCCACCCGTCAGGACTAGTATCCGTAACCACTACCTGAGACTGGGAAACCAACCACAGAACACCCCTAGAGAGGTTACCTGGATTCAACCACCAAGTAAGGGAAGCAATGACCCCCCCGAAGAAAGGGAAAGTGAACTGTCTAGGGACCCCTGTAAAACCTCCTCAGCGCAGAGAATCTCCTGCTGAAGACATCTGATGTGGAACTGAGCCTATAACACCGCCGTAATACAAGAGGTCAAAGACCCTAACAAGGACATAGCTGATCGCAAGGACATACAATGATGGCCAACTGCAAAACCTACCTTGGCGAGTATCACCCGCTTCTTGTCATCCGGCAAAAAGCACAGCTGACTGACAGAATCAAGGTGCAGACCCAAGAAGGATTGACAAGTCAGAGGAACCATCCTAGACTTTTCCCAATTGAACAACCAGCCCAAACTCTGCAAAAAAGAAATGGTCCGTGACAGGCGATCTCTGCACTGAAAGCAGAATTCCCCACTATCAAAAAAATTATCAAGATACAGCACAATCAACATTCTATGTTCTTCCTGTATCTGCAACTGCGCCATGCCTTTAACACCCAACAACGGGTGTCCAGTATTGTGATTCAACAAGACGCGGTAGTCCATATCCTTGGCTCACAGTCCACCTGTAAAGGCCTGATATCCTTTGTGTACGGGTGTTTCCTTAACGTGTTCTTATCTAAACATCCCATGACTTCTAGGGCTAAATCGGAGACACAGTTGGGACCTATTACGGATGCACAATGGGACTCGATCCTACTGAATGTCCCTAACCTATCCCTTAGCGAGCCCGCACACATATCGCAGTTATATATTCTGTATAGGGTATATAGAACCCCTAAATGGCTATACGACAGGGGACTGCGGCCAGACTCTACTTGCCCTAAATGCCAGATGGACGATGCGGATATTCTCCATATGCTCTGGACATGTCCCTGTATACAGGTTTTTTGGCATAAAGTTCTTACCATAATTCACTCGGTAATGGAGCAGAACATTCCATGGATCCGAACGTGTGTGTCCTAGGATGTACCGATTTGCTATATGGGGATGAACACATACTGCTCGCTATTTCCAGAATGCTCTATATGGCTCGTAAACTGATAGCTCTTTATTGGGTATCTGATAAGACACCTACCCATAGGGAGTTTATTAATAAGATCAATTTTACTATCTATAGGGAAAAAGTAATTTACTCTGAGAGGGCGGGAACGGGTCTTTTACAATCTCTGGGATAAATGGTTGAATTCACCGGGATTGGTCTCGCCTGATCTGCTGTTAGTCTGTGCGGGCAATATCCTAATTTATGATCTTAAGTCGCACTGTATCTTTGATTCTTTATGTGCAGTTCCGGATGCCTAAGGGAACGTGGGATCTTGAGGGGGGGGTGAGGGATGGGGTTTTGTCTTTGTTTTTGATCTTATGTGTGTAATATCTCTTCGATACCTATTATTTATATAATCCTGCAATTAATTTTGCGTGTGATAGTTTTTATTATTTTAATCATCCAACAATCTGATTAAAAAAAAAAAAAGATACGGCTCAATAAGAATATCTTTATGATACAAAAAAGCCATCACCTCTGACATCACTTTGGTGAATATACGCAGGGCCATGGCGAGGCCAAATGGCATTGCTGCAAACTGAAAATCCGGAGCTGATCTTCAAACAGGAGAGCCACACGGAGGAACCTCTGATGGTCGGGATGAATCGCCAGATGATAATAAGCATCTTTCAATCCAGAACAGCCATAAAACACCTAGGAAATAAGACCTTAATGGCAGACTTAATGGACTCCATCTTGAAACTAGAAAACCGCAAAAAAGTGTTCAAATGCTTCAAGTTAATAATAATGCGGAAGGAACCATCAGGTTTAGGGACCAGGAATAAAGGGGAGTAAACTCCTGTCTCTCCTGGTCCCCCGGGACCTCCAACAAGACCTGTTTCTCTAACAAACTCCGAACCTCCAACTCAGTGCCTGCTGCTGCAAAGGGGACGGAGGGGAAGTCTGCACAAAAGAAATCCGGAGGAAAAACCTTCAAAATCCAACTTCAGACCCGAAGACACTATATTCAGGATCCAAACGCTGGAAGTAATAGTCTGCCATTTTGCAGAAAAACGCGTAACCCGCCCCCAACAGATGTGGCAGGACTAACTGAACTTATCCCTCTTTGAAGAGGAACCAAAAAGGGCACCTTTGGACTTCGATGCCTTGTTGTCCCATCGGTTACGGTCCTTATAGGGCGTCTTCTGACCAAGAGACCTGCGCTTGAACGCCCTCCTGTAGGACGGAAGAGATGCATTAGGGAATCCGTCTTCCTTTCTGCTCCTTTGGCAAGGAGATCATCTAAGGCTTTGCCAAACAGCTATTTGCCCTGACATGTCAATGTACATAAACGGGATTTGGCCTGTGCATCCCCTTTCCAGCCTTTAAGCCATAAGGCACGACAAGCCAAATTAGAAAGGCCAGCCGATCCGGCCGTTAACCATAAGGAGTCTGTGGAAGCATCTGCCAGATAAGCCGCGCGACCCCTGATCAGTGGAAGATATGAAAGCAACTTTTCTCTGGAACACCTCCCTTGAGTTGATCTTCCAACTGATCAATCCACACCAGCATGGACCTTGCCGTACATGTGGCTGACACAGACGGTTTAAAGGCCCCCGTGCAGGACTCCCATGACCGTTTGAGGAGCATATACCCGCCTTACGATCCATGGATCCGAGCGCAGTCCTGAATCATCAACATGAAGGGACGAACGCTTGGAAGCTGAGACGACCGCTGCGTCTACTTTAGGGATCTTAGATCAAGCCAACAATTCCTCATCCTCAAAGGGAGAACGCCGCTTGGAGGATGAAGGAAGCGACCCTTGGCGCTCATGCTTGTCCCACTCCCTCTGAATGACGTCCTTGATTGCAGAACTGACCGGAAAGGAGCGTCGCTTCTTCTGGGAAAGGCCAGCAAACATCATGTCCTGTGACGATTTAACCTTTTTAGAGTCAGAAATCCTCATAGCAACGCGGACAGATTTGACTAAATTATCCATACTATCCAACGAAAAACAGGACCCGCCCTCCTCAGATGATGATGACGAAGAGAAGATCAGAAGAATCCGTGCTAACCTGACGCTTTCAGACTCAGACACAATAAGGGACAAGTCTGGTTTAGACTTCTTCTCTCTGCAGAGTCATTCTAAGCGACATAAGGAGGACTGCAATTCCTCCCTAATCATGGCATGGATATCAGTCGCAGAAGATTCTTCCTGCAAGGTTGTGGCAATACAGGATTGGCACAGGTGTTTTGAATAGGTATCAGGTAGAATCTGGGAACACAGAGCACACTGCTGGTGTTTCACCTCTTAACTTTCTTAGCCTAAGAGAGGGATACAGACAAGGATGACATCAGAAAAAATAGGCCGAGCCTGCACTCACCCAGTAACGCTGAAAACCCCATGTACCAGTCCTGGAGGTGGAGGTCCAACCCAAGTAGTAGACTGATCCGTCCTGGTCCTCTCACTCCTGTATGTGGAGCTCTCATCCCTGGAGCGACCACTGGTCTTGATCTTGCTGGTGTGCACCTCTTCTTCCAGAGGGCGAATCCGATCGATGCTGTTACACTGACATCTCAGCTGATGAGATCAGCTGAGATTGTCGGGGCTTTGATGTGAGCTCCGCGTCAGAGCTCACATCAAATACCCGGACACGGCCCATGACGTCCTCCTACGTCATGGGTCGTGAAGGGGTTAAATATGTCACTATTTGTTTTTGTAAAGATAAAATAGGGAGGGGGACAAGAGGCGCAATAGTGCCCTATCACTAGTGACACTTATATACAGTGGTGGTGCTGTGAAGCTGCTCACCTGGTCCAGTTGTGATCCCCACAACTGGTTTGAAGGCGTTTTTGGAAACGAGTTCCAGCTGCTGCAGGACCTCCACCAACCACTGGATAGTGGTATGTATCAAAGAAATGATGGGGTGCTGGTGTCTCACGGTCCGCGCTGCTTCAGGGTTAAATAAACTCACCAAAGAGCCAAATCGATTTCCATCCTTTTATTCCTCCTCTCTCCTACGCGTTTCGGCGCCTATCCTGGCACCTTCATCAGGGATATACTGATGAATATCCCTGATGAAGGTGCCAGGATAGGCGCCGAAACGCGTAGGAGAGAGAGGAATAAAAGGAAGGAAATCGATTTGGCTCTTTGGTGAGTTTATTTAACCCTGAAGCAGCGAGGACCGTGAGACACCAGCACTCCCATCACAACTATTTGTTTTTGACCCATTATTTGAGACTTGGGATGGATTTATCATATGCTATAGATCTGAATATTACTCTTGGATCTCTTTTTTTGAAAGCACTGTATTCTTCAATCCATGTGCTTGACTATGGGGTATTTCATTATTGTTGATCATTGTACCTGATACTTTTCTTTTTGCACACGGCATATTACACTTTTTTTGATAATTTAGTACTAATTACTTATTAGGACACTAACATTTCTCCTAGTTTTTCTTACCTTGCAATCATATTGGTATATATAGCTGTATGGGTCAAGAATGCAGCCATACATGATCTTGGTCATTCACTTCAAGAATCAGCTACTGAAGGGACTGTGGAGTTGAGTGGTTGCTGAGTGGGGGTGCCATATCGCTATCCTTGAGAGCATGGGTGTCCAACCTGTAGCTCGTGAGCCAAATGTGGCTTGCAGACCTGTGATTTGTGGCTCGCAGCCTTATTCCAATTTGGTGTATTAGCACCATATCTTTCAAAGAGCTATGAAGAGCAGGTCTCCCAGATGGTGACTTTTAGGAGTAGCTCCACACAGAACAATTTAAATGGTGGTAGAGTTGGACCTCCTTTCTCTTGGTGTACGGCCTCAGTGTGATTTCTGTGGAAAAGCTTTGCCCATCATTATACCAATAATGGGGACTCTGGGTGTCACTACAGTAGAGGGGGTTGGGAGCTGAATGTTGGCTTGTGCGATGCCTCTCAGAGCTGATTAGTTGGCTCTTTAATGGTCGAAAAGGTTGTTCTAGGGTGTCAACCTCCACATTTAGGTAGGGTTTACTTAGGGCCAATATAGGGTAGAATAGACCCTCAAAGCTTGACAGATAGCAAATTTATCTACACAGTCCTTTCTTGTTTTATAATGGTGCACTTTTTTCTTTTTAGAATTATCTCAAAGTTTAGATTTTTTTTTAAAAGGGTTTTTTATTGGTTGTGATACATTAGGTAATTTTTTTTTATTTCTGTTAAAATGCCAGGCTTTGTCAATTGAAGAAGAATAATTTCAGACCTTTTTTTATGTGTCCACTGTATTATAATAATGCAGTATGAAGTAGAAGTCTTCAGACCATTGAAAGTTCAATTTCCCTAATGGGACTAGAATAATAAAAGGTTAAGGAAAAAAAATGTTTTGAAATATCTAAAAAAAAATATTTCCCCACTAACTTTATTTTTGAGACCTCTTTGTAAAGCTGTGCCTGTAAAAGTGCGATCTATCAAAATGTAAAATTAAAAAAAAAAAAACAATAAAATTTAGTCGCTACAAAAAATGAAATAACAAGAGGGTAAAACATCTTATCCACCCCAAAATTGTATAATTAAAAAGAAAAAAATCAAAACCATGACCTCCCCACATAAGGACCAAGCCCTCACACAGATCCATTGACTGAAGCAAGAAAAACACATTTTTTTTAATTAATTTCCAATTTAATTTCACCACATAAAAAAAGAACTATGTAAGTTTGGCTGTGTCGTAATCATGCTTGCCAGGAGAATCTTGTTTGAGTCATCTTAATTGCAAATTAATTCCATAAAAGCAAAAAAAGAAAAAAATTGCGACATTTCCGAATAGTTAAACCCCCCCCCCCAGTTTTCAGTGCATTGTAAAGTGTAAGTGAAAACTACAACTCGTCCCACAAACATTAAGCCCCCGTACAGCTATGTGGACAGAGATTCAAAAGTTATGTTTCTTGGGTTTTTTTGCGCCTCAGTTTTCTTCCAACAGAAAATTGTCTGGTCAGGCAGGGGTTAATCTATTGAGTATAGTATTAATCTTTTGTACCTGTTCTTCAGCTGTCTAAACCAATGTTCTCTCATGCAACTTTCCAGTTGTAGGATTTGAAGTGCCAGACAAGTTTGTTGTGGGATACGCGTTAGACTACAATGAATACTTTAGAGACTTGAACGTAAGTATTTACACTTTTCACAATTTATCCACAGTCAGTGTCCAGACCAGCTATGGCCGCTCATCTCTGTGGCTATGTGCTGACCATCAGCATTTCTGCATTTTGTAAGTGAAGGTGGTCAGTGCTTGGTCTTCAGTGCTGTAATGGGGAGAATTTGGAGCACACAGTGGAGATACTGCAGCAGATTTACAGATTCTTTCCTAAACTTGCTCTAGATTTATTACAGTGGCTCATGCTGGATGATATATTTGGGACATATTCAGACAAATTTTTTTTTATCTTTTTTACATCTCCTTGTTGGCTTACTTTTTTAAACCATTTTTTCCCCACTAAAATGTTGTCACATCTTAATCACCGTTGCTCACCTGAAACTACTCCTTTCGACTGAGCTGCAGTTTTCAATAACATGATAGGTCTAAAAGTAGATCCAAAATGTTAGATGTAGGCCCCATTCTGTATGGGAGTAATAGACCAATGTCATAAGATCTCCTGGATGTCACAGTAGCTTACTACTTATTTACCCCATACAGCGCAGACTCCAGTCCTGTATAACAAATGTATTCTTTTTTTTTTTTATTGCAGCATATCTGTGTGATTAGTGAAGATGGAAAAGAGAAATACAAGGCGTAGAAGATACTCGAAGCACTGATCAGTTGTCAGCTCCTCAGGCTGGGATGGATTTCCTGACCTCATGCTCCTAGATCTCGCCCACATCACATATTAGATGCCTCACTGCATGAAAACAAATCTATCTTGTCCGCTCTTTCACCTTCAGTATGTATTGATCATGGATGGTTCTCCATGCTATAGTGGGATGTTCACGATCTTTACAATGTGTAAGATTCGCATTTCTTTCATTGACGAGTAATAGTGTCACACAGGAGGTTGTAAAGAAGAATGCAAAAGGGTGTATCTGAAAAATATCTTCCAATCAGGCTGTATCCTTGAGCAATTGAATTATCTGTAGCAAATGTCAACCTTATCCTTTTTATACAGATGTCAAAACTTCCTAAAATGAAAGTGTCATTTACACTGCCTGATTATCGTGAAGAAGTGTTCTTAGGAACTCTTATTTCCCGATTATCGACCTGTGCAGACAATGCTGTCAGTCACACAAAGAATGAGTGTAAAACCAAGTTTGTCATATGCAACAACCTTTAATCTTGCTTGTTAATCAACATTCTTGGCAGCCGTTAACAATCACAGTCTATGGGCACACAATCATCTATTAACAATCGTTCTGTGCACCTGGAGGTGCAGTGTCACCTAGTCTTTGAGTTTTTTTCAGGACAAAACTCTTTTTGAGTTTTGTCCTGCAAAGGACAATTGTTGACTAAATTTGATAAGATGCACCACACATTAAAGTAGCTATATAGATTTTTGTTAGTAATGTCCAAACTCATAGGTACTTTCCCTCCATACACCAAATGCTCTAACACACGACCCTTTTTTTGACCTTCAACAAAATGGGCAAGTTTGTGAAACCGTATTAAGTTTTAGATTTACTCTGGAGCTGGCTTTGGATGGGCTAGCTAAGTGTAGCTAATTGATTGTCCTTTTTACTGCTAGTAGGTCCAGGAAGGGTCCCGTGTAATGGCCCTTAGCATGAAATTGATCTGGGAGCTTTTGATGATTTTTGTCTATAGGACTCAACGCAAAAATTGTGGGTCACCCCTTTGTCAATAAAACCAACAGATTGGAAAAGTGTAAAATAATTTTAATTATAAAATTTTGGATAGTTTATTTACATAAATATGTAAAAAAGTAAATTTAAGTTAATATATAGGTTATAAAATCAATAATAAAGTCAATAAAAGCTAGGGCGTTAAAAAGGGGGTGGGCCTTTGTTGCTATGTCGCTAAACTCTTGAGATTAGGGAATAGGGTTTGGGGGGATGAATAGAATCTCAAATTTATGTGTTGGATTCAGGCTTGAGGATGAAGGTTTGTCACCTTGATATTTATGTAAATAAACTATCCAAAATGTTATCATTAAAATTATTTCCCACTTTTTCAATCTGTTGGTTTTATTGACAAAGGGTGACCCACAATTGTCGCGCTGAGTCCTATAGACAAAAATCATCAAAAGTTACATTATGGGATATAAAAACCAGCTAAGACTCCCAACAATGATGAGAACGGGGTTGCCCGAGGTACTAAGCATTTGATTACTGCTTCACCTATTGTCCGCAGTGCGGTTGTTGCATATGCCTGTTCCATTCCCTCTGGTAACTTTTTATCCCTCATTCTTCGGATGTAGGGGTGGCAGCAGATCTTACAGCAATCATGCATTTATCACTTATCCTATAGCAGGGGTCTCAAACTCCAGGCCTCGAGGGCCGCACACATTGCAGGTTTTCAGGATTTCCATAGTATTTGACAGTTGGTAATCAAATGACCAACTGTCAAATTCTAAGGAAATCCTGAAAACCTGGACTGTGTGCGGCCCTCGAGGCCTGGAGTTTGAGACCCCTGTCCTATAGCTAGGTGATAAATGTTATTGAACAACCCTTTCAATAGAGTATATGAAAATAGGTTTTAAAAACTTTTTTTGGATAATTTTTAAAAAATTACTCTTAAGACAGCTTCCAATTTACATATGATCAAAGGAAAATATCCATCTTTTTTTTTTTTTTTACTGATAAAGCTAAACTTGTCCCTTGTGCGTGTGGTATGAGTAGGCCTTTTGTAGGACATCCTATAAAAACAGTTGGGTATTTGATAAAATGTTAAATGGATTTGTGGATGTCACAAGAGAGCAGGTCTGACTGCTGAAAGCCCCAACAACTTCAAAATGCATGGTGTTATGGAGAGGTGCCCCCACTTGGGTCTGGAGGTGTGGCTGGAAATGCATAAGTCATTTGGTCTCAATATTTGCGAGTTTGTTTTAAGTGTCTATCCACACAGGTCATATCTGCTGGAGATTTTAATCAGTGCAAAATTAGGCACTATACTGTGCTGATTTTATTGTGAAAATGCCACTTACTTTGCATTGCGAAGAGTAAAAAAATCCACAGTATAAAATGAAATCCTGCAGATTTAGAATCCGGGCTCACAGCCTCTATTTTGTGGCAACATTGTATTCTCAATACCAATATTGTAACACTGGATTATTCATTTAGAGAATCTGTATATCTGACTCATGTGGATATATCCTTAGGCAAGTTCCCGTGGCTAGAAAACAGATTTTCCACGGCATCTGATGCAGAAAATCTGTTGCATTTTACAATGTGTAATGAAGAAATCTCAGCAAATTTGCAACAAACTACATCTGCAGCATAAAATTGCCAAGAGCTGTGGGTTTCAAGGGTTCCGGTCACCCCCAAAACACCTCCTAAGCTATGAAAACATGTCCCTGCAGCATCCCATCACTAATCCCACACTCCTTTTTGCTCATAAAAGCAGCCTGTAAAAGAGAGGAAAAACGTTATATAACCTACTCATTATCGATGTTAATGAGCAGGGGCTAAATTCTTTATTCACCCAGGCGGGCCATGTTCATCATAATAGCACACCTTAATAGGCGTGCTCTTCAATGCCTATTGTAATTGGTGCCTCCCTGCTCTCCTCAGCGCTGGCGAGGCTGCAATAGGGCTGTAATGATGCGAATCGCATCGTTTCCGGCATCGGGTGACGTATGTACACCCGCACCGCTCTATTAGGCGTCCAGCACGCATGCGCAATGCGGTGCTTGAAGCCTATAGAGCGGCACGGGTGTACATAAGTCACCCGATGCCGGAAATGATGCGATTCGCATCATTACAGCCCTATTACAGCCTCGCCAGCGCTGAGGAGAGCTGGGAGGTGCTAATTACAATAGGCATTGAAGATCATGCCTATTAAGGCGTGCTATTATGATGAACATGGCCGACCTGGGTGACTAAAGAATATAGCCCCTGCTCATTAACATCGATAATGAGTAAGTTATAGAACGTTTTTCTCCACTTTCACAGACTGCTTTTATGAGCAAAAAGGAGTGTGAGATTAGTGATAATATGCAGCAGGGACATGTTTTCATAGCTTAGGCCTAGGTCTCACATAACGATATTGGTAACGATATCGTCCTATTTGTGACGGAGGAACGATATCCTTACCGATATCGTTGCGTGTGAGTAATAGCAGCGATCAGGCCCCTGCTGTGAGGTTGCTGATCGTTGCACAGGGCTCCTGACCATTTTTTGGTCGTTGGCCCCCCCGCTGGTCACCACACATCGGTGTGTGTGACCGCGGGGGCAGCGATCAGCGACCTGTCAGGATCCCCCGCCATGTCACAGCGCCGCACAGCAGCGCTGTAACATGACATCCAGGGTGACAAGCGGGCTTAGAGACCCGCTTGTTTACCATGGTTACCGGCACCCGCCCGCTTCCGAGTTGCGGGGAGCGAGCGGGTGCATCCTCTCCTATCCTGTCCCTCACTATTCTCATCTCTCCCTGCTATTTCCCTGTTCCCTACTCTATCCCCTATCCTAAACCCTAATCCTATCCCTCTCCTTGTTCTAAATAAAGAAAATCCCCCCCGAGGCTCACCGGCATCAGAGGCTCCCATACCGGCATCTCTGTAATGGAGATCTCAGGGGTAAAGGACCTGTAATGAGGTCACAGTCATGTGACCTGCCTATACTGTACAGTATAGGCAGGTCACATGACTGTGACCTCATCATAGGTCCTTTACCCCTGAGATCTCCATTAGGGGGCCGTCACACGGTGAGATATCTTGCACGATATCGTTTAAGCGATCTCCTTTTTGATCGCTTAAGCGATATCGGGCAAGATATCGTTGCATGTAATCAAGCGATTCACGATGGTAAATCGCTTGATCGTGACATCGCTGATCTGAGGTTCGGTTCTCAGATCTAGCGATGAACGATGCAACGATCTGCATCATCGTGGTGTATGACACCACGATGATCCATCTCCCAGCGACCGCGCCTATGCTGGGAGATGGTAACTATGGTACACGTCGGGTAACTAAGCGACGCGCTGCGCCTAGTTACCCGATGTGTACCATAGTAACGAGCGAGATCGGGGCTCCGCATCGCTGGTGAGTCTGTCTGTGTGACATCTCACCAGCGATGTGAGCGATATTGTAAGCGATTGCGCGTGCACGTGATCGCTTACAATATCGCTAAAGATGTCGCAGCGTGTGACGGCCCCCTTACAGAGATGCCGGTATGGGAGCCTCTGATGCCGGTGAGCCTCGGGGGGGATTTTCTTTATTTAGAACAAGGAGAGGGATAGGATTAGGGTTTAGGATAGGGGATAGAGTAGGGAACAGGGAAATAGCAGGGAGAGATGAGAATAGTGAGGGACAGGATAGGAGAGGTCGGCACCCGCTCGCTCCCCGCAACTCGGAAGCGGGCGGGTGCCGGTAACCATGGTAAACAAGCGGGTCTCTAAGTGCAGGAGAGACCCGCTGTTACCATGGTTACCAGCGTCCGTCCGCTCCCAGGATGCAGGGAACGAGCGGACGCTGGGTACCAACGATCTGGCTGCCCAGAGGTCGCTGGTGAAGTCTGTCAGTGTGACAGCTCACCAGCGACCTGATAACGATGTGTCAACGATGCTGATCGTTGTCGGCATCGCTGACACATCGTTATGTGAGACCGGGGCTTTAGGAGGCATTTTGGGGGTGAAAGGATCCCTTTAAGGTCTGTTACATGAGAATTTATGCTGCAAATGTAGGTCCAAATTTTACCTTTGTAATGCAAAGGGTAACATTTTTCACACTTCTGCACCTTTTTCACAATAATATCTGCAGCAGTAAATACACTGCCAGTATCACTGTGGCAGTAAATACGTTCCATGGAAACATATCCCAACTCACAAGATTTGTCTGATTTGGAATACCTTCAGCAAGTGGTGATGCAGGAGTAAAGGACTGATGACTTTTTTTTATTACCTGTACACTGTGTTCAAGTATAGGATTTATGATGACCTTAAGTAGACTTTTTTTTTTTTTTTTTTTTTAAATGTGTAATTTATTTTTTTATATATAATTTTAGTTGTAATTTTTTGCAAATCCAGAAAGATCTTAGTTTGGGTATTATTTAATAACTAAAATTGCTTTGTCAAAATGGTCCTCCAACTTACTGCAAAAAAGGTCTTTTCAGACTGTTGTAAAAGCCGTGCGCTTTCTCTTTATTTTTACATATATTTAAAGAAAGTATTTATCTTTGTCATGAGCAAGGTTGTGAAGAAGCTGCTTGTAGGAAATGTTATCCTCATACAGACTGAGTTATAATTTTTTTAATGATTCTGAAGAATATTCAGTCTTATCACAGAGTAGATGTTTAATTCATTTATGTAATCCTGCTGTCCATGACAATAAAACCTACAAAATCAGATTGTGTAAATCTTTTTTTTTTTTTTAACTGATCTGCAAAATGAAGAAATTTGTGCAAAAAAACAAAACAAAAACAGTGTCTATTAGACATGCCAAATGTACCCGTTTAAGGGAGTTTTCCTGCAATCTACTAGATGAGCTATTCATGATCAGCTGCTATCACGCTGCAGCGGCATCCAGATTAAGGGAATATCAGGAATACTCGGCCACATCCGGAGCCACAGCAGTTCAGTGTTGGTTTAATTATTTAACTATCCTAAGGATCAGTCATCAGAAGGCCACCAACTGTTAGTTTTTTTTTTTTTTTGTTATTATAATGAAACCTCTACAGAACCTCATAAAATCAGTACCTATGCTATGTAAACCTAATTCTCCCCACAAAACCTTTATCCAAAAGTTCAGATTTTACATCCTGCACTCCACTAGATTGTGTGAAGAGATGCTTTCTGCATACTATACATCCTAGCTTGCTTACGAGTGTCCAAATTGCATTTTTTCAGCTCAATCTGGTTACAAACAATACGGTCTACAACTAGGACTGCATATACAAAGTGACAAATTCACTTCAAATTAACTGCTGCTAATGTCTGGGTGCCAGATACTACATGACACCTTCAGCGGTCTTGTGAAGTTCATACCTTGACAGATCAGTGCTGTTTTGGCACAAAAGGGACCTAGGAGACATTAGGCAGATGGCTTGTCACTGTAATGAATGATCGGTGTATAACATTAACCTGGCTACATTTAAGCTAATTTATCTTCAGATTAAGTGACCATACACTGCTTAAGGACAGGTTATCTGCCTGAATATGAAAAAAAAATTCAGAGAAAATTGAACTTCCTACTTTTCAGTGTAACCCCACCCCCACCTTACTTTAACAAACATATTCCACTTTGCTTCAAGAGATCGGTTGTCCTCAGAATAGACTTCTTACTACTGTAAAAACCCTGTTAATGCTACTTTGGCTACAATTATTAGGATATTGTTGTCCACCCAGACGTTTCCTCAGGTTGTGAAATAGAAAGTAATGGCTGGGAAATAGGTCTGGACTCTAGGGTGGATGGTTGAGCTCAAAGAAGTCGTATTTCGTGATAACCGCTTGCGATTTGCAAGACACGAGAGCTAGCATATTGTCTTAGGGCCGCTTTACACACACCAACTTCTGTGACCAACTTCTGAACAGATCTGTGGTTGCAGTGAAATCATGGACACATTGTTCCATTTGTACACAGCCACAAAATGGAACAATGTGTCCATGATTTCACTGCAACCACAGATCTGTTCAGAAGTTGGTCACAGAAGTTGGTGTGTGTAAAGCGGCCCTTAGAGCTGCAAGATATAACTTCCAATACCTTTTCTTTTGATTGCCTCTTGTAATGTCTTCATTGTTCAGGCATAGATGTCTCCAGTAATTTGTCACATCAGACGCTTCAATCTCTATCACAATATCTCCTGGAAAGTCACATGATCGAGATCGCTAGAACTATTTATTGATATCGCTTGTGTGGTGTCACAAGCATAGATCTCGTTAACTATTTTAAATTTGGCAACGTGCCAGCGATCAACCCGGCGATTGAGGTCAGCCAGTGTCAGGAATAGGCGAAATCGTCAATGAGATCGTTTGCACAGTGTCACACACAACGATGCAGCAGGTTGAACGCTGGTTAACTGAATAATGCACGACGGATTTGAGGTCAGGATCACAAATCTGCGACGAGCGATTAAACTATTTTTCATCCAAAAATCGTTCGGTTACACACAACAACGCACAAACGATATCACTTAAGCGATTAAAGAACCGAGTCGTTTAAGCGATATCATTAATGATATTGAAGCGTGTGACGTGGCCTCTAGTGTTTTTTCAACTTGTATGTCTTATATGTCTTTTGTATCTCTAAAAAACCGTTGCCATGATCTTTCCAACTCGCTGCTATACACACAATTTCTTCTTTGGAGTTGGTGATCCATCGCATGGCCTCTTGGTCTCGGGATCATGGTAGTGGATCCTTGTTACAAGCCTATAATAATTTGAGAATAAAAGTTTCCTCCTTTTTTTTTCTTTCTAAGCATATCTAATTTCTCTTTGCTAAACTGATGTGCTGTGACATGCATATTCATGCATGGGGAGTGGACAGCAGAGAACTAAGTGGATTATTCACTGTGAGTAACAGAATGAATATCTTTACTTTAAATTTACAGAAGACAGGAGGGGAATATAAATAAAAGATATACATGGAGAGAGTTTAGAGGGAGGAATTAGAAAATGATATCAGTTACATGTGGATTTTTTGACCTGACAGTTGGCCTTTGTCTCGGTCTTCTTTTTTGCAAGCTAAACATTCCCAAATCCTGTAACCATTCCTCATAGGACATGATTTGCACACCGGTCACCATTCTGGTCGCTTATGTCTGAACCTTCTCCAGTTTGTTGATGCTTTTTAAAATAAAAAAAAGTGATGCGCAAAACGGTACACAGTATTTCAGATGGTCTGACCAAAGAGGAGTAGTGATAATTAGTTCAAGTGATCTAGACTGTATGCATCGGTCAATACATCCCAGAATTGGGTTTTCTTTTTTCTGCTGCATCACACTGTTGTCTAATGTTCAGTTTGTGATCTATTCGTATACCCACATGTGCTTTTGCTTAGCCCTATTCCCCTCATTCTGTATATGCTTTTTTCTGGTCATCATAATGGGAGACCCAGACAATGGGGTTTAGGGCACTGCCCTCCGGAGGTCACACTAGGTACTACAAGTTTGTAGACACCGCCTCCTCCGCTTATAAACCCCTACCGCAGGGAACATCCTCAGTTTTTAACTTAGTGTGCTCGGAGGATCACGCTTTGCTTGCACTTCACGGCATTCTCACAGCTTACGTGATGGCGTCTGAGGACAAGGTAAAAAGGTTCCAGTCGGGACCTGCGACAGCCTCCCCGCTCACCCTTGTGGAACACGCAGGTGGAGGTACCGGAGGGCCTAGGGCCTGGACACTTTGTGTTCTCCCGGTACGCTGTTGCGCTCCTTTCCATCCCTCTCTGGGGGGCTCTGGAGAGTGGGAGATGGGAGCCTTGCACAGCTCCGCTCCGTCCGAGGCCTCCCTAAATGGTGCTTACAGACCGGACTGGAGCCAGCCCAGTCCGAGGCCTCCCTAAATGGTGCTTACACTCCGGACTGGTGCTGCACCCCCGTCCGAGGCCTCCCTAACTGGTGCTTACAGACCGGACCGGCACTGAGGCACTCTGTGTCTCCTGTGTGCCTGGGGGTAGTGTCTGTCACTTTATGTGGCCTGACACTCAGACCGCGCGTTACCCTCGGGTCCGCGGTTCTGCGGGTGTACCCTGTGCTGGGGTCACCCTGGCTGACCGCCCTGTGTGTCACAGGGGCTGAGGCCGTGGGCTGCGGATGTTTGTTTGTACATGCAGTCTGTGTATAACTTTTTACACTTTTTCCCGCGCTGCGGGCTCCGGCTCCCTCATGCTGAGGCTGCTTGGAGGATGGGAAGCAGCCCGTGCGGTGACGTCATCGATGGGCGTGTGTGTGTGTTTCCCGCGTGTCTTTGGCGCCGCCCACAGTTTCACTGTCGGCGGCCATCTTTACCCTCACTTCCCGGTTGGGATTTGTATGCAGCGTGCGCCTGCACTCCAAAGGGGAGACCGGAAACCGTCGCGGAGGTCACACACACACACCGCTTCCTCATACCGCTTTACTGCGGTCGGTAAGCCACCGGGACTCCCGGTTTTGTTGTCTGCATTTTGGCTTATCTTCCCCTACTGTGGCGATGTCCTCAGCCGGGAAGCGTGCTGCTAGGGCGGCAGAGACCACCATTACCTGTGCTACATGCAATGGAACACTGGTGGAGGGGTCCTGCAATAACTGCGGACGCCCAGAGGCCCGGGCTGGCACTGCTGAGTCAGCAGCTCCGGTGCTATACCCTGAGGTTCAGGTGATCTCAGGGCCATGGGAGACTCAGAATAAGATCAATGAATCTCTGTTGTCTCAGCTGTCCTCCATGTCGCAATCCCTGGAGGCACTTAATAGGAGGCTGGATAGCCCAGCTACTCCGTCCAGTTACCCCCGGGTGTCTCCCTCTTCTGCTGTGAGACCCCTTAAGCGGGCTCGTCGTGAGGAGTCACCGAGCTCCAGGCTCTCTCTGAGGAGGAGCGTTCCTCTGATGGTGAGGACGATGATGGGGGTTCAAATTTCGGGTCTGTGTCTATATCTGAACCACCAGACGGGGTGGAGGATCTGGTGTCCTCTATCAACGAGACCTTACGTCTCGTGACACCCCCTGAGGAGGTGACGGTGCACCCGAAGGAGGTCTATCAATGGCTGCGGCCAGAGGCTAGACCAAGTGGCTCTTTCATGGACCACACTAATTTTGGAAGGGTGGTTAGAGCACCCAGGTTACATCCTGGGCGGCGCTATGTCCGCAAACCTAAGGACAATCGCTTCCCCTTCTCCCAGGAGGTGCTTCAGGAGTGGTCGCAGTCCCCGAAGGTGGACGCTTCCATGACCAGGATTGCTGCACGCTCCCTTTTCTCTGCCTCTGATAGCTCCTCACTGAAGGATGCGACGGATAGACAGGTCGAGCAGCTCGCCAAGTCTTCCTATGAGGCTGTGGGGTCTTCATTTGCCCCTAATTTTGCCACGGTCTGGACCTTACAAGCGATTACTACCTGCTTGGATGGTATCTCTGACCTGGCAAGATCCAGTCCAGAGGTCCTAGCACTTACCGAAAGGGCAAGGGCCTATGCGGACTACGCCAGGACGGCGACTCTGGAAACTGCCACTCGCTCAGCTGTGGCTTCGGCCAATGCTATAGCGATCCGCAGGTTGTTGTGGCTGCGTCTTTGGGACTCAGATGCCACATCCAAGAAGATTTTGCAGAATCTTCCGTTTGCTGGTGACAGGCTTTTTGGCACCGACCTGGACAAGCTAATTAAGGATTCTGCTGAGTCTAAGATACCGCAGAATAAGCCTAAGCCACGGTATACCGTTAAAAGGAACCCAAAACAGTGGTCCTTTCGTTCCAGCTCGCAGTCATCAGCACCGTCCGCTCGCACGGACCGAGGGGGAAAGCCCGCTTCCCAGTGGCGCTCTAAGAGTCGTCCAAAGAAGCCGGCGGGGGCGGCAGCTGCCACCCCCAAACCCGCCTCTACATGACTCGCTCTCTCATCCTGCCTCCCCACAGGTGGGGGGCCGCTTGTCTCGCTTTCAGGACAAGTGGCTACTTCACGTTCAAGACCAGTGGGTTCGAGACGTGATCTCGCGAGGGTACAGGATAGAGCTGACGTCAAAGCCGATATCCCGATTCCATCGGTCGGTCCCATCACCAGAAAAGGCTCAGGCTTTTTACCAGGTGTTGGAGGGTCTCCGCAGAGACGGAGTGGTGGTCCCGGTGCCTTCCGGAGAGAGGTTCAGGGGTTTTTACTCCAACCTCTTTATCGTCCCGAAGAAGGACGGATCCTTCCGCCCAGTACTGGACCTGAAGTTGTTCAACCATCACGTGTTGGTTCGGAAGTTCCGTATGGAATCACTGCGCTCCGTGATCGCAGCTGTGTCACAGGGGGACTTCCTAGCGTCCATAGATATCAGAGACGCTTACCTTCACGTACCCATTGCACCGGCTCATCAGCGCTGGTTGCGATTCGCAGTGGGGGAAGAACACTTCCAATTTGTGGCGCTGCCGTTCGGGTTGGCCTCGGCACCGCGGGTGTTCACAAAAGTGATGGCCTCCATGATGGCTCTCCTGCACATGCAGGGACATGCCGTCATTCCCTATTTAGACGACCTGCTGGTCAGGGCGCCATCAGAACACCTCTGTCAAGAGAGCCTGGATGTGACCATGCGGTCTCTGGAACAGTTCGGTTGGCTCCTCAATATTCAGAAGTCAACGCTAGTTCCGACCCAGTCTTTGACATATCTGGGCATGGACTTCAACACAGCCTCAGCCCTGGTGTCTCTGCCACGAGTCAAACAGATGGCGATCCAATCAGGAGTACAAGCAGTCCTCCTGTCACCACAATCATCCCTACGGGTGTTGATGAAGCTGGTGGGGCGCATGGTGGCAGCAATAGAGGCGGTGCCGTTCGCACAATTTCGCCTCCGTCCTCTTCAGCTGGAGATTCTCCGCAGGTGGGACAAGAGGACGATCTCTCTGAATCGGCTGGTGACCCTTTCCCTACCGACCAGGGATTCCCTGCAGTGGTGGCTACAGCCACATCACTTGTCTCGGGGCCGGTCCTTCATCAAACCGTCATGGTTAGTGGTGACCACCGACGCCAGTCTGAAGGGCTGGGGGGCGGTGTTCTTGCACCACAGGGCCCAAGGCCTCTGGACTCAGTCGGAGTCGGCGTTGCAGATCAACGTACTGGAGATCAAGGCGATCTATCTGGCACTCCTGGCTTTTCAGAGATTCCTCTCAGGACAACCCATTCGGGTTCAGTCCGACAATGCGACGGCCGTCGCTTATATAAATCATCAAGGAGGAACCAGGAGTGCAGAGGCTCTGGCCGAAGTCCACCGCATCCTATCCTGGACGGAGGACAACAACTGCTTGATTTCCGCAGTTCACATCCCAGGGGTCGAAAACTGGGAGGCCGACTATCTGAGCAGGCAGGGGATGGACGCCGGAGAGTGGTCTCTTCATCCAGACGTCTTCCAGGACATCTGCAGCAGATGGGG
This sequence comes from Allobates femoralis, assembly GCA_033576535.1. Taxonomy (NCBI): domain Eukaryota; kingdom Metazoa; phylum Chordata; class Amphibia; order Anura; family Aromobatidae; genus Allobates; species Allobates femoralis. The sequence goes on along the minus strand of JARQOC010000008.1, from coordinate 135,185,067 downwards.
CACTCCGGACGTGGATATGATGGCCTCACGGCTGAATCATCAGGTTCCGCAATACATGGCGAGGTCATGGGACCCCCAGTCTCTGGGAGCGGACGCCCTGATCTTGACTTGGTCCAGATTCCATCTACCATATGTGTTCCCGCCTCTGGCTCTGATTCCCAGGGTGCTGTGGAAAATCAGGTCGGAGTGCAGCGTAGCCATTCTAGTGGCTCCAGACTGGCCCAGGAGGTCCTGGTATCCGGACCTGTGGCAACTGTCAGGCGGACACAGGTGGGCTCTTCCAGAACGCGCAGATTTACTCGCGCAAGGCCCATTCTTCCACCTCAATTCCAGGGCCCTCAGATTGACTGCATGGCTCTTGAGGCCTGGCTGCTGACATCCAGGGGTTTCTCCCCTACGGTGGTTGCCACTATGAATCGGGCTAGGAAGCCAGTTTCCAGGAAGATGTACCACAGAACGTGGAAAATCTTTTTTACTTGGTGTGCCTCTGGCGGACGGTCTCCGTGGCCCTTGTCCATCCCGACGTTGTTGGCTTTCCTACAGTCGGGTTTGGAATTGGGATTATCCCTTGGCTCTTTGAAAGGTCAAGTATCAGCACTTTCTGTGCTGTTTGACAGGCGATTGGCGCTCCTCCCGAAGGTCCGTCAATTTCTGCAGGGGGTGTCACGGATGGTTCCGCCCTACAAGAGACCTCTAGACCCTTGGGACCTTAACATGGTCCTGGCGGCGTTGCAGAAACCGCCGTTTGAGCCTCTGAGGGAGGTTTCTCTATCTCGTCTATCCCAGAAAGTGACCTTTCTGGTGGCGATTACATCTCTGAGGAGGGTCTCAGAATTGGCTGCACTATCGTGCAAGTCACCCTTTCTGGTGGTTCACCAAGACAAGGTGGTGTTGCGTCCACGGCCAGAATTCTTGCCGAAGGTGGTTTCAACTTTCCACCTGAACCAGGAGATTGTTCTCCCATCATTTTGCCCCGCTCCCGTTCATCAGGTTGAACGCGACCTCCATACTCTGGATCTCGTGAGAGCTATACGCATTTATGTGTCTAGGACCGCCTCCTTTAGGAGTTCGGATTCCTTATTTGTTCTTACGACAGGTCGCTGTAAGGGGTCCGCGGCGTCGAAATCGACATTGGCCAGATGGATTAAGGCTTCCATCCAGGAGGCTTACCGGACTTCTGGTTTGCCTCTCCCGGTGGGATTGAAGGCTCACTCTACCAGAGCCGTAGGTGCCTCCTGGGCTTTGCGACATAGAGCGTCTGCTCTACAGGTGTGTCAGGTGGCCACTTGGTCCAGCCTGCACACTTTCTCTAAGCACTATATGGTGCATGCCCATGCCTCTGCGGATGCAAGTTTGGGCAGGCGGGTTCTCCAGGCGGCGGTTGCCCACCTTTAAAAGGGAACCATGTGTTATCCGTCTTGTTGAGGAACTCTTCCCGCCCTGGGGTATTGCTTTAGGACATCCCCATTGTCTGGGTCTCCCATTATGATGACCAGAAAAAAGAGAATTTTGTTTACGTACCGTAAATTCTTTTTTCTTTAATCATCAATGGGAGACCCAGCACCCACCCAGTTGTTCCTTTGCATGTTTTGCATTTGCTCTGTTCTCTGTTGAGACAGTGTTTGCCGGGTTGTTGAACCGTTTGTGCACGGCATTCTTCCCGATGTTTCGGGTGTGGTTTATTTCCTCCTCGCAGCTTGTAGACCAAACTGAGGATGTTCCCTGCGGTAGGGGTTTATAAGCGGAGGAGGCGGTGTCTACAAACTTGTAGTACCTAGTGTGACCTCCGGAGGGCAGTGCCCTAAACCCCATTGTCTGGGTCTCCCATTGATGATTAAAGAAAAAAGAATTTACGGTACGTAAACAAAATTCTCTTTTTTCATTGTTCTTGTCTAGATGGAAGAATGCATTTTTCTATTAAAAAAAAAAAAACCATTTAGTTGCTGCACACTGTTTTTTGTCTCTTTGAATCTTCCTTTTTTTTTCTAGTGCTAGTTATCCCTCCTAGCTTTGTGTCCTCAGAAAATGTAATCAGTTTACCCCTCAATTCCTTCATTTAAATCATTGATAAAGATGTTGAACAACACTGGGCCTAGGGCTGAGCCCTGTGGTACCACACTTCAGACGTTTTTCCAACTGGATGTGCAGCTATTAATGGCCATTCTATAGGTCACATCACTAAAGGCCGCTTCACACGCTAGGATATAGGTGAATGACATTGTTAGCTATGTCACGTGACCGCGATCCTTCCGACATCGTTAGTGCGTTGTCACATGCAAGGATATCGTGAACTATCTTAAATTTGGCAACGCTCCAGCTATTTGGAGAAGGTTTAAACGATCTTACAAAGTGGCAGGAATAGGAGAAATATGAACGACATCGTACCGAAAGGTGTCACACTGAACGATGTTGCTTCTTCCCATGACGTTAATTGGACGACGAACGATAGATTTGAGGTCCGGATCCTAAGTTTTTGATGACCGTTCTAACGATTTTTCCTTCTTATATCGTTCATTTACACACAACGACGCACTAACGATATCGTTTGAACCATCACAAATCCATGACGTTTCAACAATATCGTTAATGATATCCTAGCGGGTGAAGCGGCCTTAAGGCTCCTTTCACATCAGCCGTAATTTGTAATTCGTGGCAGATGTCCCAGCACCTGTGGCATCTGACACACAACAGACTACTTGCTGCACGAATCCAGCAAGCTCCATTCATTCTGTATGGGACTTGCAATCAGTTGCCACAAGCGCGGTTTTCCGGATCCGTCACTTGCAACACCTGCAAAACTCTGCAAGCAAAAACATGCATTTTTCACCTCGCTGTTTTTTATGCAGTCTATGTGAAAGATAAACAGTTGACATGTTGCTGCTTTTTCTGCACCAAAATCTGCAAGAGAAAAAAACCTGAACGTGAGCACAACACTTTAGGATTCTCATTGACATTGTTGGCATACAATTTTTCCTTGCAGATGTGAAAATTTGCAAGGAACAACGCATCAAAAATTTAGCCCTATGGGCACACACCCTTAAGAACATACTGCAGTAAAAACACTCCTCATATTTTCAGCCTCAATGCACAGCATATTTTTTTTCATTACTGCATTCCAATCGTTTGAAGGGTTTGCCTACTATTTGGACAATCCCTTTCCATTCCTCAATCCGTTAAAATAAAAGTTCATACTCCCCTCCCATGCCAGCGCTATTCCAGCAGGGTAGCAACTCGCTCTCTTGGGGCTCACGTGAGGTGTCACACGACCTCAGTGCTGGCTTCATTCCCCTTGCCTTCAGACAAATTAAACATAATAAATATAACAAAAATGCAATGGAATTTACAAGCCATGGTCCTAGAAACAAATGCACAAACTATATGCAACAGTCGGGCCCCCCAGTTCAAGGAGGGGGGATGCTTGCCCAGTAGTAGAATTGCACAGATGAAGCTTACAATAGGGCACAACTCCCAAACATGAAGCACTGTGCTGCAGCCCACCTAATGGAATAATAGGGACATGCAGTAGGCGGTTAGCTAGGCACTGCTTCACCTGTGTGACCTGTGCCTTATTGTAAGTTTCATCCATGTACAATTGTATTACTGGGCAAACACCCCCACCATGGACTGGTGGGTTAAGGGTAAGTGCACACTTACCCGGCGGTTTGGTCGGCGGCAGCTGGCGGAACCCGCCAGGAAGCTCCGGCGCCGTCCACCGGCTTCCTGGCGGGTATGTGCGGCGGGTGATGGGCGGGAGCCGGCGGTTGCACAGCGGGTTCTCGGCGGCGGGTCTGCTGCGGCTGGAAGCAGCACATGATTCTGCTTGCAGCCGCTGCAGAACCGCCGTTTTTTAGAACATGCTCATTCTTTGCTAACCCGCTGGGAAACCTGCGGGTTAGCAACGGATGACGCTGTGTAACCGCCGTTGTGTGCACTGCCTTGGGCGGTTTACATTAGTTTTAATGTTAATCCAAACGGCGGTTTGGATTAACATAAATTTAAATAAAACTAATGTAAACAAAACGGCGGTTTACACAGGTAAACCGCCGAAAACCCGCCCAGTGCGCACATAGCCTAAGAGTGTTTGTTTATCTGTATTTTGCACTTGTGTTACCTCCTTCATTAAGGGGGACTGCTGCATAGTTTGTGCATTTGTTTCAATGACCATGGCTAGTAAACACCATTGCCTTATTGCTATGTTTACCATTTAATTATTTAGGAATTTTTTAGGAAGTTCCTATTTATTTCTTTGGCTATGCTTTTTATATTTTACTAAATTGAACATCAAGAAGAAGTCAGAGTGTGGAGCCCACTGGGACGGGGTACTCTGTACCGGACCAGGGCATCACAGCAGTCTTGGTCCGGACTGTGTTCCGAGCCCACAAGTAATGGGGGGGGGGGTATTTACAGGGGAGAAAGTTGTGACGCCACCTGTGGTGTGTGGTCATAGTGACCACCGCTGCTGCAGAACCTCCGGGGATGATGTTTGGCAGCCGGTGATGTAACGGCTCTCCACGGGCAGAGCCTGGTTCCCCAGGGAAGTGATAATAGTCTATGGATGATGCAGAGTAGGGGCAGTGGTAGAGATGGTACAACTTTGTGAGGGGAAGTATGCTTGAGCGCAAGTATTGCACAGACTCAGTTTTGTAGTTTTCCAAATCTTTACTATAGATGTTATTCAGCCGAAAACTGTCCACGGAGTCTGTACCGGGGCTGGGTTGCGCCCACCCTGACTGGGTCCTTGGCTTCCCACTCCTGCGCAGTGTGTGTGGCCCTGCTGCCGCTTTAGCTAGGCTGCCAGCCCTGTCTCCTCTCACGGGTACCCACTTGCTAGGCAACTTGAGTCTTATCTTTGTATGTCTGACCCTGCCGTGTTGCTTCGCTGAGGTACAGTGACGATATATAACCTCCACTAGTCCGGTGTTTACTGTGCTTGCATGTGTCAGGCACTATTTCAGATCTGGTCTTTGCGCTCCTCCAGGGTGAGTTATAGGGTAACTCAGTCTCCCAGGTGTGTTCCTCTGTTTCTCTTAACTCCTTTCCTCAGACCCTGGCTAAGCCTGGAATTGGGCAGCGGACCGTGGGGTGAGCCTAAGGCAGCTCCTTTACACCCAGGTCCTTCTTCCTCAGTCCTGTCAGGAACTGAATTGCTCACTACCTCTCCACACCAGAATATATAGGGAAGCAGCTTTAGCTCCCCTTCTGGCCTGGAGGCGCTAGTGTAGTGTTGTAGGTTGTGTGGGGAATTAACCCTTGGTGATGTTACTGTGGCACATTAACCCCTGGGGTGCCACATTAGCTGTGGCTACTCTCTCATCTCCTATTGCTGTTAGATAAGTCTGAACATGGGGAGAAGAAAGCCGGCATTGATCTCAGTGCTTGAGTGACTTAACCTCACGTGAACCCTGGGAGAGCGAGTACCAACACTGCAACAGAGGAGGAAAAGTATTTTAAAGGGGATGCACATGGGTAATGAGAAGGGGTTCTCCAAGTATTTACTTGTAGTAAGTACAGGGTGGGCCATTTATATGGATGCACCTTAAGAAAATGGGAATGGTTGGTCATATCAACTTTCTGTTTGTGGCGCATTAGTGTATGGGAGGGGGAATACTTTTCCAGATGGGTGGCAACCATGGCAGCCATTTTGAAGTCGGCCACTTTGGATCCAACTTTATTTTTTTCAATTGGAAGAGAGTCATGCGACATCAAACCTATTGAGACTTTCATAAGAAAAACAATGGTGTGCTTGCTTTTAACGTAACTTTATTCTTTCATTCGTCATTTACAAGTTTATCGTAGTCAGGAAAGCAAAAGCATGGATGGTGTACATGGACCTGCGCTGCAAGGACTAAAGGATCAGATTGTGTTCATCATTATAATTATTTCCGACGCGTTTCGGAGTTAGTCCCAACTCCTTCCTCAGGGAATAGTAGCGCTATAAAATGTGTTCAAAGTGCTGCCAATTGTGTTGGATTGGCAATGCAAACCTCTTCTCCCACTCTTGACACACTGATGGCAACAACGCAGAAGAAATGCTAGCAAAGGCTTCCAGTATCCGTTGTTTCAGATGCTGCACATCTCGTATCTTCACAGTTGCCTTCAGATGAGTGATGAGGCAAACTTTATTGCGAATGGTGAAGTTAAACAAAACCAGCGCTATTGGTCTGACACAAACCCACAGTGGATAGATCCCTCCAAGACTGCTGGAACACAAATATTGATGGTATGGTGTGGTATATGGAGTAGAAAGATAGTGGGGCCATTCTTCATCAATGGAAACCTCAATGTCACTGGGTATCTAAAATTGCTATATGATTCAGATATCCAGTGGCATTGATGAAGAATGGCCCCACTATCTTTGTACCCATGTCTATGCTGTGAAGATACGAGATGTGCAGCATCTGAAATGGATACTGGAAGCCTGTGCTAACATTTCTTCTGCGGTGTTGCCATCAGTGTGTCAAGAGGGGGAGACGGGTGTTGGATTGTCAATGCAATCCAACGGGCAGCACTTTAAACACTTTTTATAAGTGGTCATAAATAACTCATTAAAGAATAAAGTTATGTTAAAACCAAGCACACCATTGTTTTTCTTATGAAATTCTCAATAAGTTTGATGTGTCACATGACCCTCTTCCTATAGAAAAAAATAAAGTTGGAGCCAAAATGACTAACTTCAAAATGGCTGCCATGGTCACTACCCATCCGGAAAAGTTTTTCCCCTCCTATATACTAATGTGCCACAAACAGGAAGTTAATATTTTATTTAGGTGCATCCATATAAATGGCCCACCCTGTATTTCAGATTCTGATCCTGCACTTGGAAAAGCAGCCTTCCTCAACTTGTACTGATAGCTTCAATAACTATTACATATATACACAGTATATAATGTAACAAGTATAAATCAATATAAAATGAGGGGGAAAATAAATCTCTTAAAGTACATTTTATTTAACTTAAATTACAAATGAATGTTCAATGCTAAATCACTTTTTAAATATTTGCATTGTGAGCAATAAAGTGTATCTAAATTATGCAGTAAAGGTGCCTGAAAAGTAAGCGGCTAATGCCAGATAGTCTCATATTTTTAATTCCATCCCCTTAATAGGTAAAATAAAATGGTGACACTGTGTACCCTTGGTGGTTATCTGACCCCCACCCCCCATTCCTTGATTGACAGTTCTGGTTTCATGGAAATGGTATAATGGGTTTGTGCACTGAAATGCTCTGCTATCCAAAGGGTGCACATAGCACCGCGCCTGTCCTTACTTTGATCATTTACTATGCTGACAAACGCCTTTTAATGCTATAACTACACATACCCTGCCCCCATATAGCAATTCCAGGCACAGACAAATGAAGTGTTGCTTAAGCAACAGTAAATTATGGTTTATTATAGTTAGGACACACATCATAAAACGCTAAATTGTTTAAAGGAAATCTGCAAGCACAAAATGACTGTTCAAACCCAGTGCAGGCGTTTGGTACAGCCTTGGAATTGCCAAACAGTTGAGTACACCTTCCCACCTACTTGTTTTTCCTCCAACTCCCCATATCTTTGACAGCTCTGGCTTTATAGAGCTGTTGAGGTGAGATCAATAGAAAGCAATTAAGTGAAAGCTGCACTCTTTGGCCACACCAAGGGTGCTCTGAGTTCCTGTACTTGGATTGAACTGGTCATTCTGTGCTGACAGACACCCTTTCAGTCTTTTCTATACAGTAACAGTTGTATTGAAATGAGCACAGGTGAATGTGCAGAGGCTTTGAATTGACCAGAGATCTAGTGTTTAAAGGGATGCTGTCAGCACAAAATGACTGCTAAACTAAAGTAGTTTGATGTATCATGGTAGGGGCTAATGACTTAAATTTACCCACTCACCTAATGTTTTGCCATCTATCTCTTCCCTTCTCTGAGTCTATGAAGCCAGAGCAGTCAATCTAAAGGGGAGGGAGGTGGATACTGAGGGAAAACAGCTGGAAAAATATATTTATATGAGTAGCCCCACCATGATGCACCAACACTTGTACTTGGTTTGAACAGTCATCCTTTTCTGACAGTCTAGGGGGCCCAAAGAACATTCTGCCATATGTAATAACAGTACATAAAGTTTTTTTTATATGCAGGGAGATGTAGCATTACTAAAGCAGCAGTGTAATACTGGAGAGCAGCAGAGATCACGCTCCAGTATTTACGTGCTGCTACAGCATCACTACATACAACTTACCCAGAGGAGATCACATACAAACAGCTTCAGCAGACTGACTATTCTGCCTTTATTGGTGAAGGATAGCCATATATAAAAAGCTCTTCATGTAATGCTTTTTGTTCATTGACTTATTGTGGTCCTATTATATGGACTATAAAATCGTGCTGTTTACACTGGGGATAGTACTGATATGAAAGTCATTCTACAGGTGACCGAATCTGAGTCAATACTAAGGGTGAGTGCCCACAGGACGTTTTTGATGCGTTTTCTGCATGCAGTTTTATGGTAATTTATGCCAATTTGTTCCTGCGGGTTTTGATTCCCAGCAAAACACATTGGTTTTGCAAGTGTCAAGAACTGTCAAATCCCTACGTTTTTGGTGCAGATGGGAAAGGATTGATATGTTATTTTCCTGCGTTTTTGCTAAAGTCAATGCATAAAAGGCAGTAAAAACGCAGCTATCAAACGCAGTAAAAACGCGCAGACAAGATCATAGCTAATCTCCTGTCAAGGACTCTAGGATCCTCAGGTTTTGCTGCGTTCAGACCTGCTTAAAAAACGTCCTGTGGGCACATACCCTAATACAGCCACATTCATGTGGGTGATTAATCACTGTTTATGTCCTGCATCCAGATGTACCACAAAAACATACCACCATACTTCAAATGTGAAAACAAAATCTGCTACTTGAGAATTTTTTCGTACTTTTAACCCAGTCTCTGCAAAGTCTTGAATTTTCGGAATATATTTGGCTTTCATATTTTAATGCTGCAGAGCTGTTTCATTGCTAGTAAATATTCTTTTAGAAGCTCCTGTTAACTGCTGCGCAACAAGATCTGTACACTATATTAAAGTCTGTCTATGGGACGTCCCCTGCCCCCCTCAGTACCAGGAAGAGGGATCAGGTCCCACACACTAGTTATTATAGAAGAATGTAAACAGGACACTGAAACAGCGCTGCAGCAAAGGGTTTGTAAGAGAATGAAGCAAATAAAGTAATAGAGGTACATTACAAAAATTCATAATTTAATGAGGACCTGTCAGCGGGATATTCGATTCATAACTAAAAGGTACAAGTGTAAAGCCCTGTTACTGTTTCTCACATTAATATCATTCTAGTAGACTTTCATTAGAGGGTTAGTGAGAAATGTATTTTTGAAGTTTTATACACAAGTGCAGCACGGTGGGCACTTCACTTGCCAGCTTCGCTGTACTTCGCTGCCCCCCAATTATTGACTGACGGGTCAGTCTTCCCTCAGTGACCTTTCTCCCTTCTGCAGGTATTGTCATCAGAAGGGGCAGAGCCTGCAGTGAGCCCCCAATGTTTTGAGATCAATGGAACGTCTCCTGCAACATTAATAGGTCACTTGCACAGGTGCCAGCATTGCAACAACTTTGGGTAATGATGGAGCCTGTACAGGAGGATAGGTCAATAAGGAAGACTAATCTGTCAATCAATTACCGGTGGGCAGCAGAGTACAGCAGGGCTGATGCATGCAGTGCCTGACCCACTGCACTTGAGAATGGAACTTCAAAAATAGATTTCTTACTACTGCCCCCAACAAAATCCTACTAGAAAGGTGTGAATGTTATAAGCATTAAAGGGGCTTTATGCTTGTACCTTTAGTTAGGGATCAACTGACGACAGGCTCTCTTAAGGTGGTTCAATAATTTTATGACAAAGTTACTTTAATTAGTGGTCTTTTTCATTTACAGATACTGAACTATTTTAAAGTTGTTTGTCCAGCAAATTATTTTTTTCCCTTCTCCTGAACACCAATTTGTGCGGCTTTTAAGATCACAATCATAATGGAGATGGATGCTTAATCAAATTATTTTGCAATTTGAATGCTCCACAATTGACTCATCAGCCACACTGTAGCAGCAGTCTCTTAGGCAGGCTTCACAACGCAGTGTGATAAGGTTCGGGGCTGTCCGACGTGATTCGGACATCCCCGAACCCGATTTGCAAATTGAATCGGAGGGCAAATATCAAGATCAGGGAGCTAGCTGCGGTCCTGAAATCTGTGCAGGGGACAGCCAGTGGTGCTGAAGTCTAGCCACCGGTGTCCGGTTCCTCCCGAATCTGGGCAATCCGGCGCCATAGACTCCCATGTTAGGGAGCGCCGGATCACCCTGCATCCGGGAGGATCCAATTCGGGCAGATTTTTCGCCCTAGACACAAATACGTTGCAAGATTGTCCAGGAGGAAAATCGGAATTCACCCGGATCCTCCTAGACAGATGGAAACTGGATGGCAGATAGCTGCCATCTGGCTCCATAGGGCTGTAGTATGGCAAAATCAGGTTCGGGGCTGTCAGGTTTACACTGGACAGCCCCGGACCCGATTCTACTGTGGTGTGAAGCCAGCCTTCCTGTTGCTGTCAGTGGATATTACAGGAAGCAGCAGTCAACTGTAGAGATTTCAGGACCGCGGCTAGCGATCTTGAAATTCCAGCAGCTGTGATCAGCTGCATCTGGCTGCGAACCGGACAGCATATTTGCCCTCTGATTTGGTTTCTAGATGGGATCCGGGGCTGCCTGGTTTAGACCGGACAGCCCCGAACCTCATCAGGCCGTGGTGTAAACCCAGCCTTAGCTAGCTTCTGAGGTGAATTTTAGAAATAAATTGGAGTAAATATAACCATGATATACAATAGAGATATGGTGTGCAGGTTACACCACTGCAGCCTTTAAGGACATGCTCTTTAGAACTGGAAAGCAACTATACATTACACATGGGCAGTCAGAGAGCACCAGGTAAAGTGGCTATACATAGTCGCTTTTCAGTCCTAGGATATGGGGGAAAAGATGTCACTTTAGCACCCAATATCTGTAACAGGGAAACAAGTTAATTAGTAGCAACTGCTCCTGTCAGTTGAGGCTGACAGATGGAAAAATATAGAATTTGAGCTAAGTATGTTTGTCTTTTTAAAGCTAGTGAGCTCGCCTCTTCACACACCTCTTATCCTCTCCATGCTTTCTCCGAGTAGGGCCTTTCATACTTGCGGTTTTTTCCTGATTTGGAAGATCAAGCAAAACCCAATTCTTACAGTATTTTGAACATTCACTTTAATTTTGTCAGGTAGAATCTTGTGGCTTCATGTTTTGTCCTGAAATCATTAAAGAGAATGGGCAAAAAAATGAATCCTGTAATGGTGGGTTTACACGCCACGATATCGTTTCGATATCGCAACTCAATGGCGCGGGAGCGCGCAATTAGTGCACGTTCCTCCCGCATCGCATTGAATGTTTACACGCTGCGATATTGTATTACAACGTCCGTGCGATGTCACCGCCTCCCAACCCAGAATCGCATAGTTAACATGGGAGTGAATGGGTGACGTATGAAATCGCATCGTAATTGGGCGTTTACACAGCACGATCCGGCTTCAATCGCTATGCAATATCGGGGCATTGAATAGCACGCTCATTCGATCCCCGATATCGCATTGACATCGTTCCTGCATCGTATTGGACATTCACACCATACAACGCAGGAACGATATCGGGTCCAACGATCGAATCACGTGACTTTTCATTGAAATTGTACTGCGATATCGCGACGTGTAAACCCGCCATAAGAATCAGGTGTTTTCCTGATCTTCCAAATCAGGAAAAAAACGCAAGTGTGAAAGGCCCCTAATAAGATATGGTCATGTCTTTGTATCTTCTCACCTTTCTATGTGTGGAAGAGTTAGCTGCTTCCAGAACAATATCATGCAAAGTTCTAGTACTCATCTTCTAGATTAAAAACAAACTGATTCTTTATTACATTGTATTAAAATCCAATATAATACATTTCCCAACAATCCAAGGTCAAAATATCTAATGAAATTAGTTTGACCTTGGATTGTTTGCAGTTTTTATCACATTGGATTTTAATGTAATAAAGAAACAAAGTTGTTGTTTTTTTTATCTAGAAGACAAGTGGAACTCATTTTGTTTTGTTCTGAAACCAGTATGTAGTACCAATTAGCTTTCTGGGACATTTACCTCTGCATTGTCAATCTTAATGCTTCATGAACGAAAAATAATCAAAAATATAATTTTTTTCATATTGTAAGGCCGGTTAAACATTTGTGTCTGCATGCGGACAGCATCACACGTACAGATATCATGAATGATGCAGCAATGACTCCGCGACAAGAAAACGATATTAGCAGCCGTTTGGATGCCTATGTTCCTCATTTCTGAATAGGTGAAGTTGTAAACGACAGTTATCAAGTTGTCACACACGTCGATGCTGCAGGTTGAACAGACGACCAATGACTGATTTATAGTCCTGTTGATAAACCTGTGATCAACAATCAGCCAACTTATCGTTGGTCATATCTATGTGTCACACGCAACGACATCATTGCACCGCCCCAAAAGCCATGAAGTTTCAACGATATAGTTTGATATCGTAGTGTGTAAAGGGCCCTTAAGGTTAAGCTCTATGTACGTCTTTTATTTATATTTCCTTCCTCTCTGTAAACTTCAAATAACGAGATTCATTCCATCTGTCAGTCACACTGAATGATCCACTTAGTTCTCTGCTGTCCACTCCCCATAGGATGAATATTCATGTCACATATTCACATCACTCCACAGGAGATCAGTATGGGTGGAGCTGTATCCTCCTCGCTGCTCTGTTTCCAGCAACACAAGAGGTCAAATAAACACAGAATCTCAGAGCACAGCAGGGATACCTGCTTAGGGCTCGGACACATTCATCCAAGTTTGACGGACAAGACTCGGAACAGGCTGGAGCAGTGACCCTGAATGGCCTCTCGCTCTCTGGATGGGGAATGCGATGCTGCACAGAAACACAATCAGTTGTCATTCCCCGTCCAGAGAGAGAGGCATTTCAGGGTCACTGCTCCAGCCTGTTCTGAGTCTTGTCCATCAAACTCGGATGTAAGTAGCAGAGTGTATCCGAGCCCTCAGAGAAAGAAATGGACTAGATACCTTATCTAGATCAGGTAAAGCAGCCCTGCAATAGCTCTGTCCCCAAGTGTCCTCAACAGAAGCTCCTGAAACCTGACAGAGCAGAGGGAGGAGAGCTGCTGAGGAGTGCATAATAAATGAACAGTTTAACACAGCAGGACTAACTGTCTCTGAATATGATGGACAGGACTAATGCAGCAGCTCCCTGGAAGGTCTGAAAATGCTTATAACAAGGAAACTACAAAAGGGTACAATAATGATTTTACATGTTTTTAAAAGGTCTGCCTGGGCACTAGTCAAGGGTAATAATAGTATCGTACTGAAAAATGACCTGACAGTGTCCCTTTAACCCCTTCCCGACCCATGACATTGGACAACGTCATGGGCTGGTTACCAGGGTTTGATGTGAGCTCCAGTGTGGAGCTCACATCATTTCCTCGACATCTCAGCAGATCTCATCAGCTGAGATGTCAGGCTTCCAACACCGATCGGATCCCGGATCCGATTGACAGCGGGATCTAAAGGGTTAACAGCACCAATTACTGACAGGGGGATCCAAAGCCGCAGTGGCGGGGAACGCACTGTTCCCTGCCTGCCTCAAAGATCCCGCGATAATATTGCAAGATCTCCGGTGCTCACATGATAGCCCGGGGTCCTGGCTTGACCCCGGAAGCTGTCACGAAGAACTTCCTGTGAGTGGTTGGAAGCGCTGCCAAAAAAAAAAAAAAAAAAAAAACACACATATTTGGTATCGCCGCATTCAGAAACATCCAATCTATCAATATATAAAATCAATTAATGAGAGCCATAAACTGTGTAACGGAAAAAAGGTCCAAACGCCAAAATTACGTTTTTATGATCGGCGCAACATTGCTATAAAATGCAATAACGGGCGATTATAACAGCGCATCCACCCAAAAATGGTATCATTAGAAACGTCAGCTCAAGACGCAAAAAGTAAGCCATCAAACAGCCCCAGATCCCGAAAAATGAGGATGCTACAGGTCGCAGAATATGGCGCAAAAAGAAGTTTTTTTTTTTCAAACTTCTGAATTTTTTTTTCACCACATAGATAGCAGTAAAAGTATACATATTTGGTATCTACGAACTCATACTGACCTGAGGCATCATACAGACATGTCGGTCAAGCCATCGCATGTCTATATTGACGACAAAATAAAAAAGTTATTGTTCTCGGAAGCAGGGGAGCAAAAAACGAAAATGAAAAACGAAAAATCACCAGGTCATGAAGGGGTTAATGGCTGAGTGCTATGTGGAGGTTTTTTCGCAAACCACTCCATCCAAGGAAAAAATCCTATTAGTGCACTGCCTCATTGACTATCCAATGTTTTGTCAAATAGTACTTGGACTCAAAATACAACAGTCTGCACAAGCTCTTACTGGAAGTACCATGCTGCACTGTTTTCTGTTAAAGTGAAATAAATAATAATAAAGTGACAGTGAAATAATTTGATCCTATTCTATGGGGTCTATTTGGTGCCATCGTGTCTGGGGGTTTTGTTTGCCATTTCTTTCAGGAATTTTATTTTTTTCTGTTCCTATACCTAAACAGAAAAATAGAACAAACACAAGTAAACCGAGCTGTATGTTACAAATGTGTGGTGATATTGTTCATAGGGCATGTTCACACATGTTGGATGTACTGCAGAAAACATGTAGAGCAAATCCACAAAATCTATACGGATTTGTAATGCCGATTATTCTGCAAAATTGTGCAGATTTTGGTAATTTTTTTGTAAACTTGCCTGCATAAGGCTATGTGCGCACTTGCCGGTTTTGGGCGGTTTACCTGTGTAAACCGCCAGTTTGTTTACATTAGTTTTATGTAAATTTATGTTAATCCAAACCGGCGTTTGGATTAACATTAAAACCAATGTAAACCGACCATGCTGTGCACACACCGGCGGTTACACAGCCTCATCCGTTGCTAACCCGCAGGTTTCCCAGCGGTTAGCAAGAATGAGCTTGTTCTATAAAACGGCGGTTCTGCAGCGGCTGCAAGCAGAATCATGTGCTGCTTCCAGCCGCAGCAGACCCGCCGCCGAGAACCCGCTGTGCAGCCGCCGGCTCCCGCCGCACATACCGCCAGGAAGCCGGTGGACGGCGCCGGAGCTTCTGGCGGTTCCGCCAGCGCCGCGACCAACCCCGGTAAGTGTGCACTTACCCTTAGGCTGCTTTCACATCAGCGTTTTTGCACAACTGCTGTTTAACAGCTCACTTGCGACAACCCCATTCATCCCCTATGGGGCTTGTGTAAAGTGCGGTTTTGCCGGATCCGGCACTTGCAGCAGCACAAAAAAGAAAAACCTGCTGCCAGCAGCGTTTCCTTGTTTACTTGTCTCAAGTGACGGATCCAGCAGAACTGCACTTGCCGCACCTGACCACAAGTCCCATAAGGAATGAATGGGGCTTGCCGCAAGTGAGCCGTTATACGGCAGATGCAGCAAAACTGCCAGATCTGACGCGAATTTCAAGTGAGGCTACTTTCACACTCCGATTTTTAGGGAGCCGATGCTATCGGCTCCCTTCTGATGCCTGGAATCGGATGAAAAATAGGCATCCGATTCCGGCATAAAATCATAGCCTCCGTGCTATAAAAAAAAAAAAAAAAAAAATATGCTCACCTATCCCTGAGCCCCCGTCGTCTCCCTTCGGCTCCAGGTGGCTCCCGGTGTCCTCACGCTGTCTGCAGTGGTGTTCTACTGCAGTACAGGACCTGCCGTGATGTCACAGTCATGTGACTGCAGGTTACTCCATGGTAACCTGCGGTCACGTGACTGTGACATCAGGGCAGGTCCTGTACTGCAGTAGAAGACCTCTGCAGACAGTGTGAGGACACCGGGAGCCACCTGGAGCCGAAGGGAGACGGCGGGGGCTCGGGGATAGGTGAGCATAAACTTTTTTTCATTTTTTAACCCCTTCTCTCACAGTTTGGAGAAGTTTTACTGTACTGAGCATGCTCAGTACAGTAAAATCGGGTCCGAGGAGACATCAGATGTTTCCTCGGACCCCGCTCCATAGGGCCCCATGCTAAATTGATCGGACCGAATCGGACATGCACTAAATGGCATCCAATTTGGTCCGATCCGATTTTGTCTGATTTTATTTTTGGTGCAAAAATCGGAGCATGCTCCGATTTTTGCACCGATAAAAGAGATCGGACAGAATCGGATCGGACCAAATCGGATGCCATTTAGTGCACATCTGATTCGGTCCGATGCCCATAGGGCTGCATGGAAGCAAAAATCGTTCCGATGCTGTCCGATTTTTATCGGACAGCATCGGAACTGCCAAAATCGTAGTGTGAAACTAGCCTGACGCTGATGTGAAAGCAGCCTTACACTGACAAACCAAAAAATACACCACAATGTTTCAGCTTACTCAGGGCCTTCACCAGGCTTGATTAAGGCTATTTTCACATGCAGTATTTATTTTGCACCCAAAAACGTGATCTCTTAGCAGTAAAAATGCTGCGTTCAAAACACAGGTTTTTGCTGCGGTTTTCTTTAGTGCAGATTACATGTGTGATTTGTCTACAGTATGTGTTTAATAAAGTTAGTTTTATTCACCAAAACCACTGCAAAGCCTGTTTGATGGTTTTTTTTGTGCGGTACTGTCTCATTTCTTTCTATTGGTTCTCAAACTCTGTCAGGAGAAAAAACAAAACAAGCATGTACAGTGGGGGAAGTGTTTTATTCCTTGCTGATTTTGTAAGATTTTCCACTGACAAAGACATACAGTCTATAATTCGAATGGTAGGTTAATTTTAATAGTGAAAGAATATCAAAATTAAAATCCATAAAATGTCTAAATTATATAAATGTATTTGCATTTTAAGAGGGAGATAAGAATTTGATCCCCTACCAACCATTAATGGTGGGTTTACACACACCAATTTATCTGTTCAATCTCTGAACCAATCTCTGGTTGCAGTGAAATCATGGATACATTGCTCCATGTTGTACACAGCCACAAAATGGAGCAATGTATCCATGATTTCACTGCAACCAGAGATTGGTTCAGAGATTGAACAGATAAATTGGTGTGTGTAAACCCACCATAAGAGTTCTGGCTCCTACAGACCAGTTACATGGTCCTAATTAACTCGTTCCCTGCATTAACCTTCCTAGCGTTATTCCCGAGCCTGACTCGGGGTTAACATTCACTACCAGAAGCGTTAACCCGAGTCAGGCTCGGGCTTACCCGCGTTCGCGGCAGATGCGGTGAGAAAACCGCATCTACCGCATGTGCCGCACTTGTGCCGCACTTGCGGCGCGGTTGCGGTAATCTGCATAGGAACCAACCACCTCTGATGACCCTCATACATTGTTAATATGTGCCCCTGCACCCTAGTAAACCATTAGCAGCACTGTTGTTGTGTGCTAAGTGGCTGCATTAGAAGTGCGATAATGATTTTAGACACTTACATGCCTGGTACTTGAGGCCGTCTCCCTGTGTGTGATGGGACGTGTGGGCGGTGCTCATCATGTCTGCTCTCCCCCTCCCTTATGCACGCCCCCTCTCAGCCTGCTATAGTGATGTGAGGCTGATTGCATCATAAAGGGGCGGGGCTAAATCGCGGCATCACGGTAGCCCCGCCCCTTTATGACGCAATCAGCCTCACAGCACTATAGCAGGCTGAGAGGGGGCGTGCATAAGGGAGGGGGAGAGCAGACATGATGACCACAGCACAACAAGTCCCAGCACACACAGGGAGACGCCCTCAAGTACGCAGGCATGTAAGTGTCTAAAATCATTATCGCACTTCTACTGCAGCCACTTAGCACACAACAACAGTGCTGCTAATGGTTTACTAGGCTGCAGGGGCACATATAAACAGTGTATGAGGGTCATCAGAGGTGGTTGGTTCCTATGCAGATTACCGCAACCGCGCCGCAAGTGCGGCACAAGTGCGGCACAAGTGCGGCAGCTATGCGGCAAGTGCGGCAGATGCGGTTTTTTAACCGCATCTACCGCGAACGCGGGTAGCCCGCTTTTAGCAACAATTTCCAGAACTAAACAGACCGCCAGGGAGGTTAAAGACAGCTGTGAAATTGTCACCTGTATCACAGACTCCTGTCCACAAAATGTCAGACTCTAACCTTTGCAACATGGGCAAGACC
Organism: Allobates femoralis; assembly: GCA_033576535.1. Lineage (NCBI taxonomy): Eukaryota > Metazoa > Chordata > Amphibia > Anura > Aromobatidae > Allobates > Allobates femoralis. The sequence goes on along the minus strand of JARQOC010000008.1, from coordinate 135,166,786 downwards.
AAAGAGCTTTCTAAGGATGTCAGGGAAAAGATCTTAGACCTGCACAAGGCTGGAATGGGCTACAAAACTATAAGCAAGACGCTGGGTGAAAAGGAGACAACTGTTGGTGCAATAGTAAGAAAATTGAAGAAATACAAAATTGAGTGTCAATCGACATTGATCTCGGGCTCCATGCAAAATCTCACTTCATGGGGTATCCAGGATCATGAGGAAGACGAGAGACCAACCTAAAACTACACAGGGGGAACTTGTTAATGATCACAAGGCAGCTGGGACCACTGTCACCAAGAAAACTATTAGTAACACATTATGCCGTAATGGATTAAAATCCTGCAGTGCAAGCAAAGTCCCACTGCTCAAGAAGGCACATGTGCAGGCCCGTCTGAAGCTTGCCAATGAACACCTTAAAGTGATCCTAAACCCAGAAACTGACCCCCCCCCTTATCTTTAGACCTGTCCCTGCACCCCCTCTTATCATTTCTAGCCATCCCTTTTGCATAAAAATCGCTTTTGTAAAGTTAGAGAAAAGTATATAATAGTTTGACCTGTGTGAGTTCTCAGTTTCTGTTGGAAGCCGCAAATAGGCGTGCCTGTCTGCTGGTGCCTGGTAATTATTCACGCCCTTCTCTGCTTGCTGCCTTTGTGAGTGTGTGGCCGCGTCATGAAAGGGGGTGGGGCTCCGGCATGACGCGATTTAGGTCAGTTTCTGGGTTTAGGATCACTTTAATCATTCCAAGTGAGTGGGAGAAGGTGCTGTGGTCAGATGAGACATTAACTCAACTCACAGTGTTTAAAGGAAGAGAAATGCTGCCTATGATCCAAAGAACACTGTCCCTACTGTCAAGCATGGCGGTCGAAACGTTGTTCTCCTTCCCTCCATTAAGAATAGGTCGTGGCTAGGTCTTCCAGCGTGACAATGACCCAAAACATACAGCCAAGGCAGCAAATCATGGCTCAAAAGAAGCACATTAAAGTCATGGAGTGGCCAAGCCAGTCTCCAGACCTTAATCCCATAGAAAATTTATGGAGGGAGCTAAAGCTCTGAGTTTCTAAGTGACAGGCTCAAAATATTAATGATTTAGCGATGATCTGCAAAGAGGAGTGGGCCAAAATTCCTCCTGACATGTGTGCAAACCTCACCATCTACAAAAACCATCAACTGCTGTGCTTAACAAGGGTTTTGCCACTAAGTAATAAGTCTTGTTTGACAGAGGGATCAAATATACATTTATATAATTTCGACAATGTGATTTTCTGGATTTTATTTTTGATATTCTCTCACTGTTAAAATTAACCTACCCTTAAAAATGATTGACTCTTCATGTCTTAGTCAGTGGGCAAACATAAAAAATCAGAAAGGGATCAAATACTTATTTCCCCCACTGTACATGGCATTTCTGAAGAGTCATACATTCTTCTTGTACTGTAAAACAAAGCTTATTTACAGGGGGAGAAAATGCTGTGTGTGAACATAGCCCAAGGCCTCTGCTTTAATGTAACTTGGATTATTTGATGCTGATATTCTACTTTTTATACCTATTATGATGGATGTGTAGTGATCCATTTGGATGAATTTTGCATTACAATTATTGCTACCTTTTAATTCTGCCTTAGGCTAGCTTCACACCACGATTTTTCCCTGTCAAGTTCTGTCTGGTATTTTGCAGGATGCACCGGACAGAACTTGACAGCCCCGGACAAACAAGATCGGAGGGCAAATATGCTCTCCGATTCTGTTTTGTGCCGGAATCAGCGGCTACTGCTGTCCAGTGCTGAAATTTCAGCATAGTGGCTGGAGGGAAGCTAGCCGCAGTGTTGAAACTTCAGCCGCGGCTTTCAGCTGTGCTGTCTCTGGTGCTGAACAAGTGCAGCTTGAATTTCAGAGCCGTCGCTCGTTCAGCACCCGGTGTCTGGGAACCGGATCTTTTTTCTGCTGGATCCTGCGCCCATAGACTCTCATGCTATGGGCACTGGATCTGGGAGTTTTCGGTTTTGTCCGATTTTTGCATCGGACACAAAAAATGATGCAGACTTCGGTTTTGTGTCCGATGCTAAAATCGGACAAAACCGGGTCCTCCCGGAAAACCAGCAAACCGGATGCCACAAAGGCACAATCCAGCACCATAGGGATACATGGAGGGCAAAAATTGGATCCGAGGCTGTCCCGTTCACACAGGACAGCCCCGGATCCAAAAAATCGTGGTGTGAAGCTGGCCATATCAATTTGCATTGTAATAACACATGACCATTGCAGCCATCACATGGTGATCACACTATTACTGAAGGTCAGGATGCAGAACTGGTAGCATTTCCTCAGACCCTTCAGTGGAGAAGAATTTAAATAAAACCTAGATTTTTTTTCCCCTATCCTTTTTGTTCTATTTTTAAGCAATGCTCCCATCATTAAGGCATACTCACTTCACTAATCCCCTGGCATTCCCATTCTAACACTGATCACCAGTCTGTGACACCCTGACATAGGGATCTGTAGTGAGTAAGTGACCTGTACAAAGGGCTAACATCGTTACAACACAGGCAGGATATAAACATGGTAAAAAGCATTATTTTGAGCTATTTTTTTTTATCTTTACTGGACAACCCATTTAAGACAGTTCTTCAAATTATAATTAGTTCAAATATCAGCTATTATATGTTGAATAACAACACACAAAGGAGGAGAGTGGTCAGTTATTCCATGTGCTGTGATTTGAAGGTTGGTTGTCTCTGACATGAAGAGGCAGCTCAGGATGGTCTGTATCTCCTTGTTTCTACAAACCATGATGTGCTGCTACCTCAGCACAGAGAAGATTTTCCCAACAACTCATATCTTGCTGCACCATCACCCTGTAAAACAAAATCAAAAACATTATGAATAAAAGGCAACAGTAAGTGTGTTTCACATATACACAACTTACAAAAAGTTAGGGATATTTAGTTTTCGTGTGAAATTATGGAACATGTAAAAAGTTCATGCTACGTTGATATTTTATTATGAAAGTGGGGCACTTAAGTAAAAGCATGCAATGGTCATTTCTTTATCTCAAACAATTTATTGAAAACAAAGCGAACAATAGGAGTGGGTATACCCCAAACAAAAAATGTCAGTTGTCAGTGGCCTTGAGCATCAATTACATCTTGACAATGACGTGTCCTGCTGTTCACAGGAGTTTATAGTCTGCTGAAGTGGCAGCCCACTCTTTTTGAGGGGCAGCCCTCAAGTTATTGAGGTTCTGGGGTACAGTGTTACGAGCCTCTACACAGCAGCTCAGCTGATCCCATAGGTTTTCTATGGGATTTTGCTCTGGAGAAAGTAAGGCCAATCCATTTGAGGAGCCCCAGTCTCCAGCAGTTGTTTCCTAATGATGTGACGAGTTGGAGCATTGTCATCCAAGAAGATGAAATTAGGCCTGTGTGGTTCATACAGCGGCACAATGACTGGATTAATTATGTTATTCAAGTAGTAGGGGCTTGTCACCATGCCATTCACAAAGTTTAGGGCAGTCCTGTATTCACTAGACACACCTGCCAACACTAACACCACCGCCAATGGCTCGTATGGCGACAACGGTGGCTAATGAATAGCACTCTCCTTGACGTCTCCAACGTCATTGGCGACCATGATTGCTGCTCAGTGTGAATCTTATTAGTGAACACTGAGGCCACATTAAGTTAATCTGAAAAGGTTAAGAGTGCATTTCAGGTTCAACCCGAAATTTGAAATATCACTAACTTTTTGTAAGTTGGTATATATTTTATATATATATATATATATATACACACACACATACACACACCGCAACACACACACTTGTATTGATTACCACTGTGTACAAGTAACATTAACTATTTATATTTTTTTTTACAGAATCAGGATCCAATCTAGAAAGACAGATCTTTTCATCAGTAAAGTTTTTTTGCTGACTGGCACTTACTTCTCAAAAGAATCCAAATTGATTTTGGGAACTATGCCTGCCAAAAGGATCAGGCAGTGAATCAGACCAGATGGGAAAAATCCACAGCTGTCTAAGGACAGTGTTTTCTACAGTTTGATTTTCTAATAAATGATCAGTACTTAAAACACAGGGGGCCAACATGTTCAACATTAAAAAGGAAAATTAGAATATATAGATACGTGGCACATGCACAAATGTTTTAGGTAGGTATTGAAATAGCTCTGTAAAGAATGTTTTCGTTGTCAATTTTTTTTTTTTTTTTTTTTCAATTAATAAAAGGAGAAATGTAAATCAAGTCAATATTTGGTGTGGTTGCCCTTTGCTTTCAAAATATCAATTATTTTAGGTATACTTGTACAAACGTATTGATGGATCTCTGTAGAGTGGTTCTCCCAAACATCTTGGAAAACCAACCACAAATCTAAATTTGTTGTGTATATATATAAAAATAAATAAATAAAAAAAGATGAAAGACTTTCATCCTTAAAAGGGGCATTCCCAAACAGTAAATTAGCTGTTAACTTATTAATTGCTGGTACTGCCGGCACAGCTCTTCAACTTGCATGGAGCTGCATATTGATTTCTCTAACAATCACATAAAACTGAGGTTGAACATGCACAACTGCATTCCATTCCAGATGGGGCACAGGAGAGCCCAGTTCTCAGGACTGCTGGGGATCCCAGTGAGCCAAATGGATAACTTACTATTTTGGGATAACCTCTTTAACCTCCCTGGCGGTCTGTTTAGGTCTGGTTTTTGTTGCTAAAAGCGGGCTTACCCGCGTTCGCGGCAGATGCGGTAAAAAAACCGCATCTGCCGCACTTGCCGCATAGCTGCCGCACTTGTGCCGCACTCGCGGCGCGGTTGCGGTAATCTGCATAGTAAAGGGAACCATGCAGTAGACATGAGATAATGATTGTATACACTTACATGAGGGCGTCTCCCTGTGTGTGCTGGCACTTGTGAGCTGTGTTCGTCATGCCTGCTCTCCCCCTCCCTTATGCCCGCCCCCTCTCAGCCTGCTATAGTGATGTGAGGCTGATCTCGTCATAAAGGGGCGGGGCTAAATCGCGCATACCGGTAGCCCCGCCCCTTTATGACGAGATCAGCCTCACATCACTATAGCAGGCTGAGAGGGGGCGGGCATAAGGGAGGGGGAGAGCAGGCATGACGAACACAGCTCACAAGTGCCAGCACACACAGGGAGACGCCCTCATGTAAGTGTATACAATCATTATCTCATGTCTACTGCATGGTTCCCTTTACTATGCAGATTACCGCAACCGCGCCGCAACCGCGCCGCGAGTGCGGCACAAGTGCGGCAGCTATGCGGCAAGTGCGGCAGATGCGGTTTTTTTACCGCATCTGCCGCGAACGCGGGTAAGCCCGAGCCTGACTCGGGGTTAACGCTTCTGGTAGTGAATGTTAACCCCGAGTCAGGCTCGGGAATAACGCTAGGAAGGTTAAAGAAGCAATGACACATTTATTTCTAAATGGATCCTGCTGAACAAGGATGGGTACCACTAACTTTTAATAGATCCATTAGGTTTTTGTTCTGCTTTGTGGCACAGTAAAGAACAATACTGCAGATGACTGTACTTGTTAACAGAAAATATTTGAAGCCATACAGAACAGTAATGTGAACATAGACCTCAAAACAGTCAAGAGTTTTAAAGCCACCAACCCAACCCGTATACATCTCAAATCTTCTGTCTGTTTGGCTCTTCTCGGCTAATCCATTATTTGGCTGCATCTTCGGGTTTTTACTTTTATTACAAATATAACATAACTGCATTTATTTCCCTAAATAATATTATATACTAAAATAATTTATATACTAAAAAAATACTAATATGCTAGCAAGATATTGTGACTTCATGCAAAGGTTTAAAAACATCCAACACTTGTTTGCAGGAGTCACAAGCAATGGTTACATGTCATTTGAGAAATATTGAAGATACTTTGGCAGAAATGTTTGGTTGCATTTTAAGCTATCTTTACACGTCGCCACTATCCCTGGCAACCGGTATCAACCGTACATGCACATTTTTAACGGTTGCTAATGATCGCCGATACCGCTTGTACACGCCGCCATTGCGTTGTCAACTGAAGGTATCGTGGTTCCCCGTATGTTCTCACAGATCCTGCGGATAACTGCCTGTTGAATCCCGTCGCCCCTTCACACGTCGCAATCAGTAGGGGAATGTGGACGTACATGTTCCGCAGCGCCAAAACATAGGCGTAACGGAGTTGTGTATTCCGTGACGCTAACACGGTGATTGGACAACGCAATAGCGTCATGATTGGGCAGCCTGCGCAAGAAGGCTGCCCAAATACATGACGCCATTGCAATTGTGTAGTGTGAATGGACAGCTCTTTAAATATGGCACCCTGTGAAGGGACAGCCAATGGTTACACAGTAGCCCCCACCAATCATCGCTGATGGGGCACGGTATCCAGCACGCTGTGGCACGCCCCGGGGAAATCACTAGGCAACGCAGATCCCATCCCTGTCCCCCGTTTACACGCCACTACCACGGCAATTGTGCCTTTGTTTTGCCTTGGATTTTAGAACACGGCTCGGAAACAGCTACCCGGAGCAACTACGAGGGACCGATCACTTTCCCAAATTACACGCCGCCACTTCATAGCAAATTCAAGGCAACAGTCACAAAAATCCCCATTGCCAGGCAGTTGCTACCACCCAGTGGCAGCGTGTAAAGGGACCCTTAGATGCAGCAATATCTTCTCTTCCACATAAACTAAAAAATAAACCTGGAGCAATGTATATCCTTGTAGTTTACATGTTGATACTTTGTAGCAACCATGGAGATTAGAATAGAAACCCTTTTGGTCTCACTGTAGCAATTAGACACTCTATTATTCTGGTTATAATGCTTTGTAAAAATCGATTTTCCAGCTCTTCATCCAGTAAAATAAAAAAGTCAATTTTTACCATGAGTGGAACAAAAACAGGCTTTTAAAAATCACAATCTTGCAGCCAGTAAGCAGCTACGGTCCATAGTGCTACACGTTTCGGACGCACGATATTAAAGCGCCCCTTTTCCAGCTATTATTTCATTGTAATGAGAGTTCTTAGAAGTCTTCAAGCAAGGAGCCCCAGGTGGAAATCATTACATGTATTCAATGCATCTCCAACTGTGTGCTACACATTTCTTTATCTCCTTCCCAATTACTGGTCAAACTGCAATATGCATTATATATATTGCCTAAATGATACCATAAACCTGGGTATCCTTGATTGATGAACTCTCTCATTACGTAGATTGTAAGCCCTCGCGTACAGCATCCTCTATCCTACTGTACCTGTGTGCCTTATATTGTCCATGTTTATTGCACTGGTCTGTGTATACCCACTAAACATTTAAAAGCGCCATGGAATTAATGGAGCTATAATAATAAATAATAATTACAATGAAATGATATGTGGAAAAAGGACGCTGTTATATTGTGCATCCGAAACGCACAGCACTATGTACTGTAGCTGCTTACCTGCTGTAGCCTTGTGGTTTTTAAAGTCTGTGTTTGTTCCACTCATTTTTATGGCAAAGTAAAATGTTAAAGTTTTATACTGGACAAACAGCTGAAAAATCGATTATTTTACTATTGGACACACCTACAGTCTGAGGTATTTCCTTGCTCCCACCACAGGACTCATCAGGTGAGCTGGCTTTAATCTATTCGTTGAACTTTATAATCCTTTGTATTTTCCACTCAGGTCGGCTATCATTCTCATGTTTTCTCCATCTAAAGCTGATTTGATCTGGCCATTTTATCACTGAGGTTAAAAGCAAAAGCACACACAGTCACTTGCAAACACGATGCAAATTTCTGGTCAGCCCCATAAGGATTCACAGATTTCAATATTACCAACTATACAATTGCTCTGAAATGGCTTGTCCTACACATGTCAACAATTAATCATATTATGAATGTTTTATTCTTCACAAGTTCCTTTTTTTTTTTGAGGGGGGGAGGGTTAAAAATAAACCTGTAAAACATCATAAATGATCCAGATCAAAGTTGTATGCATAGAAATACTGGAAGGCTATATAACACCTATAGATTGCAAACAGAGCGTTAATAGCAATCTTTAACATGTTAACAAAAGAGGACTAAATTGATCTAAAATATAGTGAGAGGTTTCATTTTTACTACAGTGCACTAAAATGGTGCTACATAGCACGTCACCATTAATTCTAAAATAAGGGAATAGTTATGGAGATTTCTGATCCTTTTTATACCATTGAAACATGTGAAGAAAACCAGTTTTTGCTCATATTTTATTCCTAAGTATTGCATTATTGTTTTCTAATCCACTTCATGATTCCAGAGGTTCAGGCCTTTTTGTACAGCGCTATTTTTTAATAGTCTTTATTTAGGGGTGTGTCATTAAGCTGCTCTAAGTTATTACAATGTCCGCTGTGCCCCCTTGTAAAGAGCATAAACGTATCACTAAATGTATAAGTCCATTAACTCTGCATTGCATGATGGACAGGGAGGATGCGCAGTAATCCCTCAATACTGCAAAAAAAAAAAGTGGCCGGATTTTTTTCTTCTTTACAAAGCATGAATTTGTGAATACACCCTTAAAAAGAAACCTGACAGATTAGGGCTATGCTCACATGTCCAGCAATCATCCGTTAGGGCTCAGACACACTGGCGTGAAAATCAGACTTGGACCAATGTTTTTAATGAGTCAGAAAACATAAACATGTGTTGTCCACTTTTTTTCTCATCCAGAATCTGGATGAGAAAAAAGTTGCAACATACTGTGACAGTATGTTATTCTCGCGCGACAGCCGCCAATGCAAGTCAATGGGTGCGACAAAATGTCAGACAGCATAGGGAGAGCAAGTTTTAGCATGGTGTTTCTCATGCTGGAAAAAGTTAGAACACGATAGATAGGATAGACCGATCAGGCTCACCTGTCTCCTGCTGCTACTTCTTTGGCTGCCTATTAAGCTAATTGCTTATTCACTGCACTGTCAGACAAACAGCCAATCACAGAAGCTCACACACTGGGAGAGCCTCTGTGATTGGCTGTTGTAGTCAGACTGGATTTCCTCAATCTGGACAGTGATTCTGCTTGGTTGCCATGCACACTAGTGTATAGCAACCAACCTGGCATGCTCTTCACAAGGTCCATAAAGAGACATTATTAGGGATGGTCTGAATGGATTAATTAGCATGACCCGGTCCAGTAGTCAAGTAAAGAGGTGGTACTCTGGGCTCCAGCCTTAACCATCTGCCAGCATCCGCCAACCTATTATGACATTATTGTGTGTCACGCTGCAATCATGATGTCATACTTGTCTGCCTAAGGGTACCTTTACACGCCGCAACCACAGGAGACATTTTTGACGGCGATATGTCGCCCTGGAATTATTGCCATCAAATTGCCTCCCTATTGCGCCGTGTAATTGGGGAATTTGGCGGCGATATGTCGCCTGATTTCAGTGCATGCTCTGAAATCAGGCGACCGTGGAGAGGCGACATATCGCCGCCAAATTCCCCAATTACATGGCGTAATTGGGAGGCAATTTGACGGCGATAATTCCAGGGTGACATATTGCCGTCAAAAATGTCTCCTGTGGTTGCGGTGTGTAAAAGGTACCCTAAGAGGACAATGCAGTAACAGTGGCTCCCATCTGACAGCCACAGTTTACCGACGTGGCTGCTTGAGAGTCCTGTGAGCTGATGCACATCTGTATCCGTTGTCATTGGTGATGGTTCATCCCACACAAATTCAAAAGCAGAGGAAGCTTGATTCAGACTTACCACAGTTGTCCCCATGCCTCTGCAGAGACAATTTTAGACAAGAAAACAAGGCATAATCTCAGGTATGGAACGAAGGGCAGAAGTGTAATGTCTTAAGGGTTAGTGCCTAAATGTTACAAATAGTGGGGGTGTGGGCACTGTAAGGCCGGGCTAAACATTTCCCTGGCAACAGGTAGCTAATATGTCCAGAAATAGATATTGGCATTTAACAGTTCAGTTTTTTCTGCATCTATAAACGTTCTCATTGTAAATAAGTGTATTTATTGGCATCAGCTTTCAGGGTCTCATGTTCCAAAGGCGTTTGTACAATTCAAGCATACAGACATGTATACGATAGAATAAAACAGTAGATCATCAGTTGATTGCTGGCATTATTAAAGGGATATTCTGACATCAAAGTCAACATTAAGTCTGTCCCTGACATAAATGAATCTGATTTGAAAATACCATGATTTCTCATTTCGCCTCATTCTAGAGGTATAAATTGTCAGACCCACATGAAACAGTAAAGGCTGCAGTACTACAGTCATGGCCACGTTTTCAGGATCTCACACATACTGAACTTGTGGAGCAGCTCATGGCCAGACCACCTTCCCAGTTTATAGACATATGGGGTATAGTTGCTGTGTGGTTGGGTGCCTGCAATTGCAATTCGGCAAGTAAGGCTGGGGTCACACCTCAGAGGAAGCTGCACGCAAACGCATGTCAGGCGTTTTTCTTGGACACGATACAGGTTCTATACTTTTACTATACAACTTTGGATTATTAGATTTTTCTACAGCCTTCTATTTTTACCTCTTTGTTCTATTTTATGAGAGCCCTTCTTAATCCATCTTCAGGCTATGTTCACACACATGTTTTTTCATGCATATTTACCATGTTTTATGCTAAGCTATACCTGCAGTTTGGATTCCAAGGAAAACCTATGTATTTTTTTTGAAAAGTTGTCCCCACACACAGGTATTTTTTCCCCGTACAGGTTCTGAAACCTGTGATTCTTTTGCATTTGCAAAAGAACGAGCATGTCAATTCTTTGTTGCATTTTTCCTGCAGTTGAACAGATTTAGGACCCATTGAAAGCAATGCAAAACGCAGTAAAAACACAATAAAAACAAGCGGGTTTTGAGACAATGTACATTTAAAGGAAGATGTGGGAAAAAAAACAACAAAAAAAAGTGCCAAAAACATAGCAAATTATCTGCCAGTGATTTTATTGACCCTATGTTTTCCTGCGTTTTGGCTGCAGCAAAAACGCCCTGTGTGAACATACCCTTATAGTGTTTTTATTCTCTGATGTTCCTGGCACATATCCTGTACTTTTTGTACACATTGAGCTTTACACATTACGTGTCCATTTCATCATACAATCTATATGGCTAAAATCGATTTATTTTTATGAAATTCTTCATGATTTTTTCTGTAGGATTTTTTCCACTTCATAGCTTGTTTTTTTCTTCGTTTTATATTATTTTGCTTTATACAGTTATATTCATTTTCTTGGATTTCCATATATTGGTACTAGTGTATTCCTGGTTGCCCCTTATAAAGTGGTTTGTTGTGTGTTTCAGCACACTTTATTGTACATCTATATACAATTTGCTGTGAGTCCTATTTTTCATTACTTTTTTCTACTTGCCATTCACTAGGGCTTACCTTATGAAAATTGTGCCAAGATTCACCTCCATAGTTAATTTTATTATTTTAATCATTTCATGTGGAATTATGTGTGCTTCATCCTTGTGGCTGTATTTTGTAAACGAACCTCTATGTAGGGTCACCTGTATGGTTTGTACCTTTAAAATGACATTTGCTGTTTAATTGGAAGTTTTATCTTATTTGTACTGAATAAAGATTTCTTGCATTTTATTCTGGACTATACTCCTACGTTTTCTCTATTGGATTTGACACAGTGTACCAAAGTTCCACCTGTTTGGGCTGATTGTTTGAGTACTGAGTACACGAGCATGGTACTGCTTGTTCATCACTACACAACAGCATTACTTCATTTATTACAATCATTTTTGCATGCAGTTTTCACTGTTATTTTTTTTCTAGCTCATTGAAGTCTATGGGAAAACTTATGACTTAAATCAGCATCAATCCCATGACAGGTTACAAAAACCTGTATCATCAACAGAAAATTGTATTAAGTACACTGTGTAAATGCTAGCTAAAACCCAAGAACCAGTTGATTTGGCTGCAGTGGTCTCTTATGCCTACCTACACCTGAGAGTGAAGCATGGAGACCGGCAGAGGGACTTGAGCAGCATTGGAGTGTCAGTAGACTGGTAGAAAAGTCTACTTTTTTTTTATTCTACAATATTAAAGTAAAATAAATAAATGGTAAATAACCGGATTTAGTGTGTGCATGTGTGCTTACATGTAATAAACACGATCAATGTTTGTAAAATGGTCAAACATGACCTTATTACCTCCAGTCAATATGAAAAACCACAAAAGGATTTTTTATTTTTATTTTTTTAATACTTACAGTTCAGTTTTGGTGACCTGATATTTATTCCTGTCCCATTACACCTTGGGACAAGGTACTTATTAGCTTGTATCTGGTATTTCTATGTGGATGAATTTGTGTAAGAATTACACAGCATCTCAAACAGAACAGGGTTGGGTAATGAAGCACAGACTTACTGTAATCAGGACGTCACACCAACACCAGCTCTGCAACAACATTGGTAAAGTGTGGTTAGTCAGGGCTGTGACAATATTCTGGATACACAATTACCTCTCACAATTTCAACAGAGCCAACAACATACAGAGACCCAGACAATAAAGGACATTTTTTTCTACATTTGTAATGAAATATTTTATTACATTAAACACTGACCACAAAATCCTTTATTCTCAATTGTTACAGGCCAAGAATCGTTTCTACAACTAATAATTGTAGTGACGTCATCTCATATTCTATTTCTGTGCACTCCATGGGTTAATATTAACCCTTCTGCTTCCTTAGCTACAATAAATGAACACCGTTATGATGATGAACAGCCATGTTACCCACAAACCACTAATCTCACCGGGGATGCACTCCACATCTTATGATTGATTTTAGCTTTCTGAGACATTACTCATCTATCTACATTTTTGCACCCATCACTGTTTGTTCAATATTTTACATAGAAAATCAAAACTCTAAATGACACCAGCACGAAATGACTGTACATGCAAGAACTTTTTACTCTACGATTATAGAGCACTGTACAACGAAAGGCAAATTATGGCTAGAGACGATCCGGCCTAGAATTGCAAACATGTCACTTCTCAACGTACAGGAGGGGTTTTCTTGGTCTCGGTGAAGGACAGTGCAGGACGAAGGTAACAGAACTAATTGGTTTCATCTGTGCACAGCAGAGAAGCATTAATATCCGCCTGAGTGTAAGACCTGTCTGGACTGACCCTTCACTTTAAAAGTAAACAGGGATCTTGTACACAGCAGTATAAACTCCTGACCTTCTAGTCCTATCCTGCACAAAGAATTAGCAGCTCCCAAACGTATCTTCCAGAATATAGACCCAAAAACTTGATTTATAGCTTCAGCCCTAGTGTGACCGGCTGATTGCACATTCGGTATAATGGTAACATAAATAAATATATATATATAAATATATATATATATAAAAAACTCAGTGCAATGTAGCCTAAAGCACAAAGTAAGGACGCAAATGCACACATGCATACGTATATACACATCACATACATATACACAGATTTAATGAATAATGCTGACATTCACAACATGCATAAAAATATAATACACACAGTACATACACATACATCAGATAATAAATGTCATACACACCAAGAAAAAAAAAAATGTTACACACGTGTATAAATCTATAACATTATAAACAAATATACATATTAGAAATACATTATTGCTTGGGGTAAATGATAGCAATATATAAAAAAAAAATATATATATATATATTGTATGTGTGTGATTGTTGTGTGTTTTTATTCTCTCACAAGTGTGTTTCTATATAAATGCACACAAATACATATATGATACACATTATATATAGTATACACAGTTTTTTGTGGGGAGGCTTGATGTTGATCAAATATATAACACATACACAATGCTGTCATTCACATCAAGCAAGAAAGAAAACTACATTTTTCTGTAGATATAGAATAATGATGATTTATTCCATCTCCTGGGCCCTACTGTTATTCACATCAAACAAAATAAGTATCGAAGTGCAGTGATGTAGGAAAAAATATTTAAGTGATTAAAAAAAAATAAAAACATTATTGTATAAACAGATGCTCCTCTAGAGACAACAGTAACAATGTATACAAATACACCTTGGTACATACAATAGCTGTAAATATAAGTGTGGATAGAAACTACACAACCCCACATACGTCATCAGATAATCACCATGTGTATTTATTCATTTTGACCTCATCACAAAAATATATTAATGGTATAAAGACAAATTTCAGAATGTGACATTTCATGGGAGTCATTTATTGCACCATTTTCTGACTTTATTTAGCAGAGAGGAGGGAACATTGTCACTTTTCCTGATGGAAAAAAACCCAAATCACTTATTTACCAATATGACCATGTAAAAAAGAAAAAAAAATAAGGTCTGTACGATTGTCACCAAGAAAGAACATTCTATAGAGGAGCAAGGTGACAGAGCTGAAGCCTTTGTCTGACCCTCCAGAGCCCTCAGACCCCCACCCATCACACAGGGGGGCAGGAGACCCCATCTAATGCTTCCCTAATACAAAGCCCCGCCCTGACCCCATAACATCAGTGCTCCCCGTTCTATCATTTATTGATCCCGTCCTCCCTTCTTCCCCCACCCCAGCCCTCATACATCAGTCCTCCCAGTAATACCTCCACCCCTCATTTATTGATCCCCTCCTCCCAGTAATACCCCCACCCCACATGCATTGATGATCCCTCCTCCCAGTAATACCCCCACCCCTCATTTTTGATCCCCCCTCCCTTCTTGCCCCCACCCCAGCCCTCATACATCAATCCTCCCAGTAATACCCCCACCCCTCATTTATTGATCCCCTCCTCCCCTCTTGCCCCCACCCCCATACATCAATCCTCCCAGTAATACCCCCCTCATTTATTGATCCCCTCCTCCCCTCACCCCAGCCATCATACATTAGTTCTTCCAGTAATACCCCCCTCATTTATTGATCCCCTCCCCCCTTCTTGCCCCCACCCCAGCCCTCATACATCTGTCCTCCCAGTAATACCCCACCCCACATGTATTGATCCCCTCCCTCCCAGTAATAACCCCCACCCCTCATTTATTGATCCACCCTCCCTTCTTGCCCCCACCCCAGCCCTCATACATCAATCCTCCCAGTAATACCCCCCTCATTTATTGATCCCCTCCTCCCCTCACCCCAGCCCTCATACATTAGTTCTTCCAGTAATACCCCCATTTATTGATCCCCTCCCCCCTTCTTGCCCCCACCCCAGCCCTCATACATCTGTCCTCCCAGTAATACCCCCACCCCTCATTTATTGATCCCCTCCTCCCAGTAATCCCCCTCATTTATTGATCCCCCCTCCAGATGCCTCTTGTTGATCCGTGTATCCCCCCTCCCCAGGCACAGACCCCTCAGTCCTCCGCCTGGACACTGCAGGACATCACTACAACTTTCAATAAAAAACAAAACATTTTTTTTTTATAAAAGTTAAAAGTAGAAAAAAAAATGTAAAAAAAAACTATAATGTAAAGTGCAGAACGCCAAGTGCCGTAAAGTGAGTGTGGCTGTGCGGGTCCGGCCGCCCGGTGCCGGGTGAGGTCCCCGCAGTGCGCGGCTTCTCCCGGGTAACGGTCGCTCCTCTGCCCGCTCCCCGCCGGGCGGAGCCGGGACGCCGCCTCCACACACCGGACACCACGGGGATTTTTCCTGAATTTTTTCCCGATTTTTCGGAGCGTAGAAGGCGGCAGCCGAGGAGGAGAAAGTGCGGGAGAAGCCACAAAGCGCCGCGGCGACTGATTCCCTGGGAAAAAAATCCCTCCTTACCTCAGTCCAATCGAAAATGGCGCCGAAACCTAAAAAACTTCTTAAATTTCATTGTAGGGTTTTCGCGCTGGATTGTGGGTAGAGAGCGCTGAGGAGGAAAATACAGAAAGAAAGACACAGGGAACGGCGGAGGGCGGGGCCCGGGGGCGGGGGGACAGCGGGGGGCGGGACCGGGGCGGGGGACCAGCGGAGGGCGGAGATAAGGCGGGGGAAGAGCGAAAAGACGAGCCAGGGGCGTGGCTAAAACAAGGGGCGCAACCTGTAAGAGGCGGCGCTACAGCGAGGGGCGCGGCCAACAGCGGGCAGGAAGGAGGAGCATAGCAGAGTGGTGCCATAGCGACCTCATCCGTGGGGCGTGGTCTCCGCTGTGGGCGCGGTCTGTGTGGTGACGCAGGCGCGCTAGGAGTTGGTTTCCTGCCGGCCCGTGCCCGCACTCAGTCGCGGCTCTCATAGGCGTTGTTTTGCTTTTTGTTATTACTACGGCAAAGTCATAACAAAGCGGCCAGGAAAAGTCAGAAATAACAAGCAGAAGCGGAGCGCACCTCATACAGCCTGCACTGCACAGGAGGCACTGCCATAACTACCGTGTACTGTATACCCCCCCCACACACCCCCACTGACTGCACTGCACGGGAGGCACTGCCATAACTACCGTGTACTGTATACCCCACACACCCCCACTGACTGCACTGCACAGGAGGCACTGCCATAACTATGGGACACTCCGTGTACTGTATACCACACACACCCCCACTGACTGCACTGCACAGGAGGCACTGCCATAACTATGGGGACACACAGTGTACTGTATACCCCACACCCCCCACTGACTGCACTGCACAGGAGGCACTGCCATAACTATGGGGACACACAGTGTACTGTATACCCCACACCCCCCCACTGACTGCACTGCACAGGAGGCACTGCCATAACTACCGTGTACTGTATACCCCACACACCCCCACTGACTGCACTGCACAGGAGGCACTGCCATAACTATGGGACACACCGTGTACTGTATACCCCACACCCCCCACTGACTGCACTGCACAGGAGGCACTGCCATAACTATGGGGACACACAGTGTACTGTATACCCCACACCCCCCCACTGACTGCACTGCACAGGAGGCACTGCCATAACTACCGTGTACTGTATACCCCACACACCCCCACTGACTGCACTGCACAGGAGGCACTGCCATAACTATGGACACCGTGTACTGTATACCCCACACCCCCCACTGACTGCACTGCACGGGAGGCACTGCCATAACTACCGTGTACTGTATACCCCACACACACCCCACTGACTGCACTGCACAGGAGGCACTGCCATAACTATGGGGACACACAGTGTACTGTATACCACACACACCCCCACTGACTGCACTGCACAGGAGGCACTGCCATAACTATGGGGACACACAGTGTACTGTATACCCCACACCCCCCACTGACTGCACTGCACAGGAGGCACTGCCATAACTATGGGGACACACAGTGTACTGTATACCCCACAACCCCCCCACTGACTGCACTGCACAGGAGGCACTGCCATAACTACCGTGTACTGTATACCCCACACACCCCCACTGACTGCACTGCACAGGAGGCACTGCCATAACTATGGGACACACCGTGTACTGTATACCCCACACCCCCCACTGACTGCACTGCACAGGAGGCACTGCCATAACTATGGGGACACACAGTGTACTGTATACCCCACACCCCCCCACTGACTGCACTGCACAGGAGGCACTGCCATAACTACCGTGTACTGTATACCCCACACACCCCCACTGACTGCACTGCACAGGAGGCACTGCCATAACTATGGGACACACCGTGTACTGTATACCCCACACCCCCCCACTGACTGCACTGCACGGGAGGCACTGCCATAACTACCGTGTACTGTATACCCACACACCCCCACTGACTGCACTGCACAGGAGGCACTGCCATAACTATGGGGACACACCGTGTACTGTATACCCCACACCCCCCCACTGACTGCACTGCACAGGAGGCACTGCCATAACTATGGGGACACACCGTGTACTGTATACCCCACACCCCCCATGACTGCACTGCACAGGAGCACTGCCATAACTATGGGACACACGTGTACTGTATACCCCACACCCCCCACTGATGCCTGACAGGGCACTGCCATAACTATGGGGACACACGTGTACTGTATACCACCACACCCCCACTGACTGCACTGCACAGGAGGCACTGCCATAATATGGACCATGTACTGTATACCCACACACCCCCACTGACTGCCAACATATAGAGCGCCAAATATGGGGGCACCAATGGTATGTTACCAACACCCCCACTGACTGCAGACAGGACACTGCCATAACTATACATGTACTGTATACCCCACACCCCACTGACTGCAGCAGGAGGCATGCCATAACTACCATGTACTGTATACCCACAACCCCCACTGACTGCCTGCCAGAGCACTGCCATAACTATAAGTACTGTATACCCCCACCCACTGCTGCACAAGGACACTGCCATAACTACCATGTACTGTATACCCCACAACCCCCACTGACTGCATGCACAGGAGGCACGCATAATCCCGTGTACTGTATACCCACACACCCCCCATATGACCTGCATGCAGGACACTGCCATAACTACCTGTACTGTATACCCACAACCCCCACTGACTGCACGAGGGACACTGCCATACTATGACACCGGTACTGTAACCCACACACCCCACTGCCCGGGCACTGCCATAACTACCGTGTACTGTATACCACACACCCACTGACGCCACAGGAGCACTGCATAACTACAGTGTACTGTATACCCACACCCCCACACTGACTGCACAGGAGGCACTGCATAACTATGGGACACACGTGTACTGATACCCACACACCCCACTGACTGCACTGCACAGGAGCACTGCACATAACACCGTGTATGTATACCCCACACACCCCACTGACTCTGCACAGGAGCACTGCCATAACTATGGGACACACCGTGTACTGTATACCCACACACCCCACTGACTGCACTGCACAGGAGGCACTGCCATAAATGGACACTAGTATACCCCCACACCCCCTACTGCATGCACAGGAGGCACTGCATAAATACCGTGTACTGTAACTAACCGTGTATATCCACACCCCCACTGACGCACTGCACGGAGACGCAACTATAACGGTATGTATACCCACACCCCTGACTGCACTGCACAGGAGCACGCATATATGACACCGGTATGTATACCCACCCCCAGATGCCTGACGGAGCACTGCATACAACCGTATGATACCCACCACCCCCACTGACTCATGCCAGAGCACTGCTACAGGGGACCACGTGTACTTATACCCCACACACCCACTACTGCACTGACAGGAGCTCCATAATACCTGTACGTAACCACACACCCCCACGACGACTGCAGAGCACGCCATACTATGGAACGTGACTGTATACCCCACCCCCTGAGCACGACAGACACTGCCATAACATGAACACGTGTACTGTACCACAACCCCCACGACGCACTCACAGAGCACTGCATAACTACTGTACTTATACCCACCCACTGCGCTGCAGAGATGCCATACTTGGACACGGTACTGTTCCACACACCCCATGAGCACTGCACGAGGCACTGCCATAACTAGTACTGTATACCCCACACACCCACTGACGCATGCACAGGAGGCCGCCATAACTATGGCACACGTGTAGTATCCCACACCCCCCACTGACTGCACTGCACAGAGGCACTGCATAACTAGGGACACACGTTACTTATACCCCACACACCCATGATGCACGCACAGGAGGCACTGCTAACTATGGGGAACCGTACTGTATACCCCACACCCCCTGACTCACTGCACAGGAGCATGCCATAACTCCGTCTTATACCCCACAACCCCCCTGACTGCATGCCAGAGCACTGCATAACTATGGCACACGTGTCTGTTACCCACACCCCCCACTGACTCACTGCACAGAGCACTGCATAACACCGACTGTATCCCCACACACCCCACTGACGCACTGCACAGAGCACTGCATAAATAACCGTGTACTGTATACCCCCACACCCCACTGACGCACTGCACAGGAGCACTGCCATAACTATGGGACACACCGGTACTGTATACCCCACACACCCCCACTGACTGCACTGCACAGGAGCACTGCCATAACTACCGTGTACTGTATACCCCACACACCCCCACTGACTGCACTGCACAGGAGCACTGCCATAACATGGGACACACCGGTACTGTATACCCCACACACCCCCACTGACTGCACTGCACGGAGCACTGCCATAACTAACCGTGTACTGTATACCCCACACACCCCCACTGACTGCACTGACGGAGGCACTGCCATAACACCGTGTACTGTATACCCCACACACCCCCCACTGACTGCACTGCACAGGAGGCACTGCCATAACTACGGTGAACTGTATATACCCACACACCCCCACTGACTCACTGCACAGGAGGCACTGCCATAACTATGGACACACGGAATGTATACCCCACACACCCCCACTGACTGCACTGCACAGGAGGCACTGCCACAAACACCGGTACTGTATACCCCACACACCCCACTGACTCACTGCACAGGAGCACTGCCAAACATAACCCGTGTACTGTATACCCCACACCCCCACTGACTGCACAGGAGACACTGCATAACTATGGGGACCGAGTACTGTATACCCCACACACCCCCACTGACTGCACTGCACAGGAGCACTGCCATAACTATGGGACACACCGGTACTGTATACCCCACACACCCCCACTGACTGCACTGCACAGGAGGCACTGCCATAACTATGACACCGTGTACTGTATACCCCACACACCCCCACTGACTGCACTGCACAGAGGCACTGCCATAACTATGGACACACCGTGTACTGTATACCCCACACCCCCCACTGACTGCACTGCACAGGAGGCACTGCCATAACTATGGGGACACACCGTGTACTGTATACCCCACACAACCCCACTGACTGCACTGCACAGGAGGCCTGCCATAACTATGGGGACACACGTGTACTGTATACCCAACACCCCCACTGATGCACTGCACAGGAGGCACTGCCATAACTATGGACACACCGAGTACTGTATACCCACACACCCACTACTGCACTGCACAGGAGGCACTGCATAACTATGGGGACACACCGGTACTGTATACCCCACCACCCACTGACTGCACTGCACAGGAGCACTGCCATAACTATGGGACACAGTGTCTGTATACCCCACCACCCCCACTGACTGCACTGCACAGGAGCACTGCCTAACTATGGGACACACGTGTACTTATACCCACACACCCCACTGACTGCACGCACAGGAGGCATGCCATAACTATGGGAACACGGTACTGTATACCCACACACCCCCACTGACTGCACTGCCAGAGGCACTGCCATAACTACCACGTTACTGTATACCCACACACCCATGACTGCACTGCACAGGAGCACTGCCATAACTATGGGACACACGTGTACTGTATACCCCACACACCCCCACTGACTGCACTGCACAGGAGCACGCCATAACTACCGTGTACTGTATACCACAAACCACTGACTGCCTGCACAGGAGCACTGCCATAACTAGGGGACACACCGTGTATGTATACCCACACACCCACTGACTGCACGCACAGGAGGCACGCCATAACTATGGGCACGAGTACTGTATACCCACCACCCACTAATGCATGCACAGGAGGCCGCCATAACATGGACCGGTATGTATACCCACACACCCTATGACTGCACTGCACAGGAGGCATGCCATAACTTGGGACACACCGGTACTGTATATCCCCACACCTATGACTGCACTGCGAAGGCATGCCATAACTGGACAACGTGACTGTTACCACACACCCCCACTGACTGCACTGCACAGAGCACTGCCATAATATGGGGACCACCGTGTACTGTATACCCAACGCCCCACTGACTGCACTGCCAGAGACACTGCATAACATGGACACCGGTACTGTATACCCACACACCCCCACTGACTGCACAGGAGACACTGCATAACTATGGACACACCGATACTGTATACCCACACACCCCACTGACTGCACTGCACGGAAGGCACTGCCATAACTATGGGGACACACCGTGTACTGTATACCCCACACACCCCACTGACTGCATGCACAGGGAACTGCCATAACTATGGGGAACACTGAGTACTGTATACCCCACTGACTGCACTGCACAGAGACACTGCCATAACTATGGGGACACACCGTGTACTGTATACCCCCACACCCCCACTGAATGCACTGCACGGAAGGCACTGCCATAATATGGGACACACCGTGTACTGTATACCCCACTGACTGCATGCACAGGAGACACTGCCATAACTATGGGACACACCGTGTACTGTATACCCCACAACCCCACTGACTGCACAGGAGACACTGCCATAACTATGGGACACACCGTGTACTGCATACCCCACACACCCCCACTGACTGCACAGGAGGCACTGCCATAACTATGGGACACACAGTACTGTATACCCCACTGACTGCACTGCACAGGAGACACTGCAATAACTATGGGGCACACCGAGTACTGAATACCCCACACACCCCTACTGACAGCACTGCACAGGAGGCACTGCCATAACTATGGGGACACACCGTGTACTGTATACCCCACACCCCCCACTGACTGCACTACACAGGAGGCACTGCCATAACTATGGGACACACCGTGTACTGTATACCCCACACACCCCCACTGACTGCACTGCACGGAAGGCACTGCCATAACTATGGGGACACACAGAGTACTGTATACCCCACACAACCCCACTGACTGCACTGCACGGAAGGCACTGCCATAACTATGGGACACACAGTGTACTGTATACCCCACACACCCCCACTGACTGCACTGCACAGGAGGCACTGCCATAACTATGGGGACACACCGAGTACTGTATACCTCACACACCTCCACTGACTGCACTGCACAGGAGGCACTGCCATAACTATAGGGACACACCGAGTACTGTATACCTCACACACCCCCACTGACTGCACTGCACAGGAGGCACTGCCATAACTATGGGGACACACGAGTACTGTATACCCCACACACCCCCACTAACTGCACTGCACAGGAGGCACTGCCATAGCTATGGGGACACACCGAGTACTGTATACCCCACACACCCCCACTGACTGCTCTGTACAGGAGGCACTGCCATAACTATGGGGACACACCGAGTACTGTATACCCCCCCCCCCACTGACTGCACTGCACAGGAGGCACTGCCATAACTATGGGGACACACCGTGTACTGTATACCCACCACACCCCCACTGACTGCACTGCACAGGAGACACTGCCATAACTATGGGGACACACTGTGTACTGTATACCCCACACACCTCCACTGACTGCACTGCACAGGAAGCACTGCCATAACTATGGGGACACACCGAGTACTGTATACCCCACACACCTCCACTGACTGCACTGCACAGGAGGCACTGCCATAACTATGGGGACATGTGGGCCCCGCAACTAGTGCGTCACAAGAGGGTATTGCAGCCATAAATGCAGCCGCAATATTCTCTGACACAGCAGTGATCTGGTTAACTTTGAGATCCAACCCTGCATGCATCACCTAGAACAGAGGGCCAACCCAGGGTCCTGGTGGGCGGAGTGCTAGGGAAGTGTGTAGGAAGTACAGACACTTAGTTAGCCTAGAACAGAGTAGTCTGCAGAGTCGAGAGAAGAGAGAACTTGAACTTGGAGTAGGCGCGGGGGCTCTGCACCTCGTGCAGAGGGCCAACCCAGGGTCCTGGTGGGCGGAGTGCTAGGGAAGTGTGTAGGAAGTACAGACACTTAGTTAGTCTAGAACAGAGTAGTCTGCAGAGTCGAGA
The DNA here is from genome assembly GCA_033576535.1 of Allobates femoralis. Classification (NCBI taxonomy): domain Eukaryota; kingdom Metazoa; phylum Chordata; class Amphibia; order Anura; family Aromobatidae; genus Allobates; species Allobates femoralis. The sequence goes on along the minus strand of JARQOC010000008.1, from coordinate 135,143,011 downwards.
GAAGAGAGAACTTGAACTTGGAGTAGGCGCGGGGGCTCTGCACCTCGTGCAGCCCCCGGGCCGTCACCGGTCGGGTGTTAGCACCTGAAGCCTCAACAACCGGGATCGGGCATCACTAACCACGGGTTCCAAAAGACTCCCGTGCCCAAAACCTCACAGCCGGTTCACTGGTACCAAAGCTGGCAGCAGTTCACCTCTGCTACGTGAACCAGAAGCGTGGAGGAGCAGCTTCACAGGAGCACCCCACCACCAGCCAACTTCCAGTCGTCTAACCAGCGGTGTACCCACCGAGGGATCCAAGGCTCCCCAAAACATCCACAACGTACATCTTGGATAGGGCATTGAAGCAGCCTCCCCGTACCCGATCTGGTATTCCTGGGCGACAATGGCAAAGCACTTAGTTAGAATGGAGGAACACTTGCGGATCTGTTCCTACAAGACGTCTTCACTTTTGATCTGCACTCAACCGGGCCCCACTACCGGCAGGCGCGGCCCACCCGTGACAAGGAGGAAGGAGCTACAGCCTGTCTAAACCAGAGTCCACGGGCTGACGGTGAGTCAGAAAATGGCGTCACGAACAGGATACGAGCAGGCCCGTTACGGGTATAATGTGCTTAAAAATGACTTTAATGTCTACAATTTGGACATTGTTCGTCCCTAAAAGAACTTTCCCACCTTTTCACCGTGGGCCAAGATGGCGCCCAAGATGGCGTTCACGCCATAAGGATCCGCCACGTGTAAGCCCAGGGGTGAGCCTCCGCCCCTCTTCGTGGGAGGGCTAAAGGCAAAGGCGCCAAACTCTTTGTCCGCCCTGATTGCTCGAATCAACCATGGGGGCGGACCCCAAAGACTTTTCCCACAATTGGACTACAAAAAGCCCAAAGGAAATGGGAGTGTCGCAGACCTTCTTCACCAGCTCTCCACCAGAACGGTTACCGGTTGAACGGGTGTGGTTCCCTCTAAAGAAGAGAATGGCCAGCACAAGACTCCAAGACCTAATGCGGGAGGTCGAGGCGGAGGCCAGAGCAGCCATAGGCCAACCGGGTCCGGGTCCTGTCCTTACCATAGACGGCAGCCCCGACTTTTGGCTAGAGGCTCTACAAGACGTCCGGGTGCGGTTACTTGAGACTGTGGAGTGGACGATTCGCAGCTGGAGTGCGACCCTAGGCAGAAGACTCCATCATGCGATGCAGCAGAGCCGACCGGGTACAGCTACTCCCGGCCCAGACGACATCGCCAGCTTCTCAACCGCCTCACCATCACCCACCACCTGTCCTGCTTTGTCACCGGAGCCCATAGACTGCATCATTCCAGTGGAGGCCACAGCTCAGCTCGTTCCAGCGATTGAAATCGCAGCCGACCCCGTTCCTGAGCCGGAGCTTCCAATACGCTCCACTGAAGAACTTGACATCTACCTGGTTCCATTTGCGGAACCCGCGACCAGTTTCCACACTGCCGAGACTGTCGCCTGTTTCTCCCCTGATCCGGAGGTCTCCTCTGCAATTACCGAGGCCTACCTGGTGACTGGGATCGAAACACCACTTCCCGCTGCTACAGAAGAAGAGGCAGGCAGCCTGGAAGCCCTGCAAGATGACCCTGAGGAGAACTTTGCAGCACAGCGACCCATCGACCCAGAGGATTCCGTTCCATCATCTCCGTCAGCCGAGCAGCCCGACGTGGTCATCGAGGGAGAGATTGAGGATGATGACGACGAGACCTACAGCCCAGCTGAGGACCTCTACACCGGGTTCGCCTGGGGAGACACCAAGAATCCTTCTGCCGGGCGATCTGCTCGGGTACACTGGTCGGGTGCCGCCGCAGCAACATCTTCTCCGGTTCCGTTCAACCGGGCTCCGCTCCAGACTACCCACCAGACTCAAGCTGTTCAACAACCATCACGCCGTAGTGACTGTATCCACACGCCGCACCACTCCGACGAAGAGGTACGTCGCATCCGAAGGGAGGAGTGGCACGCTCGGCTGCATGCCAACATGCAGGCCCGCGCTGAAGCCCGCCGCCAACCTCCATTGCCTGAAGAGTTCCGTAAAACCGGACGGGTGAGCACCTTTAACTTATCCACCGGGTGGGGATTCGTAAGGGAGGAGGGTGTGAGTACTGAAGTATTCGTGGGGCGCCGTGATGTGGAATCGCACCTACCGCGAGGGCATCCTAACCGAGACTTGTATAGAGGGGACATTGTAACCTATGAGCGACATATATGCTGTGACGGGTGGTTCGCTATACGAGTCCGGAACACTGCCCTCCATAAGTGACTTTGTTGATTGAACTTTTCACCAAGAGACTTCTTCCTGTTTGCAAATAACACCGCAACTTGGCGGCTACAGCCTGAACTTTTACCTAAGGACAGCCAACCGCCCGCCGAGTCTGCGCAATGTGTTAACCTGTTTATTCTACTGCTTCACTTTTATGCAACATAATGACCTGTCATTAATAAAAGTGTATTACCTGTTATAAAATATAAAAACCTCTGTAATGTGGGTAGTGTGACGCTTGGGGACAAGCATATTAAACCAAGGGGGAGTGTGGCGCCCTGCAACGAGTGCGTCACAAGAGGGTATTGCAGCCATAAATGCAGCCGCAATATTCTCTGACACAGCAGTGATCTGGTTAACTTTGAGATCCAACCCTGCATGCATCACCTAGAACAGAGGGCCAACCCAGGGTCCTGGTGGGCGGAGTGCTAGGGAAGTGTGTAGGAAGTACAGACACTTAGTTAGTCTAGAACAGAGTAGTCTGCAGAGTCGAGAGAAGAGAGAACTTGAACTTGGAGTAGGAGCGGGGGCTCTGCACCTCGTGCAGCCCCCGGGCCGTCACCGGTCGGGTGTTAGCACCTGAGGCCTCAACAACCGGGATCGGGCATCACTAACCACGGGTTCCAAAAGACTTCCGTGCCCAAAACCTCACAGCCGGTTCACTGGTACCAAAGCTGGCAGCAGTTCACCTCTGCTACGCGAACCAGAAGCGGAGGAGCAGCTTCACAGGAGCACCCCACCACCAGCCAACTTCCAGTCGTCTAACCAGCGGTGTACTCACCGAGGGATCCAAGGCTCCCCAAAACATCCACAACGTACATCTTGGATAGGGCATTGAAGCAGCCTCCCCGTACCCGATCTGGTATTCCTGGGCGACAATGGCAAAGCACTTAGTTAGAATGGAGGAACACTTGCGGATCTCTAAGGGACACCATCACTGCTGAGTCTACCCGGTCCACTACCCGTGAACTGTATACCATGTACTGCCTGCTGGTTACAGTAAAGACCCGTTGCAGAGACTTTCTGTGTCCATGCTTCCTTATGAACTGTCCGTCCGCACTACAATGTAACCGCAGCTGCCGCACAACATCTTAAGCAGCTCCAGCCTCCGGGGATCACCGCTCAGCCTGTGGGGAGCGTTCCATCTTGCTGCTGTCCATCTCCCGGAGGTTCCGCAGCGTCGGTAACGATTACCGAAACTACTCATAGGTGGCGTCATGAATAAATTAACCTCTTTAATCTGTTCCTACAAGACGTCTTCACTTTTGATCTGCACTCAACCGGGCCCCACTACCGGCAGGCGTGGCCCACCCGTGACAAGGAGGAAGGAGCTACAGCTTGTCTAAACCGGAGTCCACGGGCTGACGGTGAGTCAGACACACCGAGTACTGTATACACCACACACCCCCACTGACTGCACTGCACAGGAGGCACTGCCATAACTATGGGGACACACTGAGTACTGTATACCCCACACACCCCCACTGACTGCACTGCACAGGAGGCACTGCCATAACTATGGGGACACACCGAGTACTGTATACCCCACACACCCCACTGACTGCACTGCACAGCACAGGAGGCACTGCCATAACTATGGGGACACACCGAGTACTGTATACCCCACACACCCCCACTGACTGCACTGCACAGGAGGCACTGCCATAACTATGGAGACACACCGAGTACTGTATACCCCACTGACTGCACTGCACAGGAGACACTGCCATAACTATGGGGGCACACCGTATACTGTATACCCCACACACCCCCACTGACTGCACTGCACAGGAGGCACTGCCATAACTATGGGGACACACCGTGTTCTATGTACCCCACACACCCTCACTGACTGCACTACACAGGAGACACTGCCATAACTATGGGGCACACATTGTGCTATGAACCCCCAGGGGTGAACCTAGCCTCTGTGCTGCCTGAGGCGAAGTTCAAAACGGCGCCCCCCCACTAGTAAATTTTGTTAATTGGTAACAATAAATCTGGTGTATTCAGATCTATATCTATCCTGTAGAAATGAGTACAGTAGTGGGCATTTTAATTTAGAGAAATAGAAAAAGGATGTCCAAACACATGTATGTCAGCGCCATCACACGCACATACAAGAACCACACAGAAGAATCCAGCACAAGGATCATTAATGGCAATGGCAGCTTGGCACAAGCATACAGACACACAATGATGGTGGCATAGCTGTGGTCCTGTGTGCAGACTGGTACTAGTCAGACATGTCACCAGGCAGCACCGTCCACACACCACATGCAACGACTTGCAGTCTGAGCATCAACAAGCCGCCACTGCACTAAACTGGTAAAATAATATTATAATAATATATTTATTCATTTATATAGTGCTATCAATTGCATAGCACTTTACATACATCAGTAATGCTGTCCCTCTTGGAGCTCACAATCTAAATATCCTATCAGTATGTCTTTGCAATGTGGGAGGAACTCGGGGTGCCCGGAGAAAACCCACGCAAACACGGGGAGAACATACAATCTCCTTACAGATGTTGTCCTTGGTGGGAAATGAACCCAGGACCTCAGTGCCCCAGCGCTGCAAGGGCTGCAGTGCTAACCACTTGAGCCACCAAGCCGCCCAATGGCACTTCTCCAACAGACCACGCCTCCTCCTGAAACACTTAGCCAATCACAAGCGCCGCACATGGGGTTGTCTGGAGCTAATAGCAGGGCCTGTCCAATTGGGTTGATATGTGGGGGCAGGAAGGGGGACGAGCGCCACCGACCAACCACCGCTCAGGAGTAACATGGCTAGATGCCTGTATGTACGGAGGGGTGGCACTGGACTTTGTTGTGTAAGTTATGACCAATCAGTCCTGCAGCAGAGAGACAATGCATCCTGCACCAAGGGCCAACATAGAAATCATGGGGCCCCACAGTAGAAGTTCTAATTGAGCCCACCCTGTCAAAAAAAAGAATATTTGTCTGGGTCACATAGATACATACATATCTCACAATGTTTCAGCCCTTACAAAGTAATTTTCTTCCTATTGAAGCATATAGACTCCTCTTTCATTGCCCCCATAAAGTATGTTGCCAACAAAAGTGCCCCCAAACACTGTATGATCCGTATGATCCCCCCACAGTGATTCATCCACACACAGAGTATGATGACCCTACTGTACCCCCTCAACTACTCCGTCACAGTATGATCCCCAACTGTGAGTCCCACACAGCCCTCCATGTAGTATAAAGGACTTACAGTATAATGGCCCCGAAACCTCTTCACACTGTATAATGGCCCCCAACACAGCCCTCAATTAGCCCTCCATAAAGTATAAAGGCTTCCTCATAGGCCTGGTTCACATTGAGTTTGTGCTGTGCGTTTAACACATCTGTTTGACAGCAGTACAAACACATTGTAACGGCTGCATTAACGCATCCATAGACTTGCGTTGAACAAACATATACTAACGCTGCCAAAATAGGCATGTGTCTGCAAGTATGCATTTGTTGAAACGCACAGGCAAAAGGTGACAGCAGCGTGTTTCAGTCCATTACAACACAAACGCAATATAATGCAATGCTACAGATTTGTGCAGATCATGAGCATTGCGTTATGCTGCGTTTGCAATATATGAATAGGATAGAAAGAGATAGGAAAGATTGGACTATAGATGGTAGAAAAGCATTACCAGTGTCCCTGCTCTGTCTCCTGCTCTCTGCTGCTTCCGACGCCGCTCATTAAGCTCATGAATATTTACCCAGCGGCTCGCAAGCTGCAGGAAGCAGTAGATAGAGCAGGGAGACAGAGCAGGGACACTCGTAATGCTTTTCTAGCATCTAGATTCCTATCTATTCTATCTCTTTCTATCCTATTCATCTATCTTTATATCTATCCTATCATATATCAATCTCATGTAGTGCATAAATGTTTGAAGTTTCTAAAACATATGTGCTGTAAAATGACTCAAAATGTCACTTTTCCTGTCCGTTACAAAAGAATCTGTTAATATTTCCATTGTAACGGACAACACAAGTGCAATGTGAACCTAGCCACAGCCCTTCAAGTATTAAATTGCCCCCACAGAGCCCTCCAAATATTATCATGGGTTCCATATATTATAATTGGCTCCATATATTATAATGCACCCTCAATTTCCTCCATATAATATGCACCCCATAGTCCTCCATATAAAATAATGCACCCCCACAGTCTTCCATCTAGAATAATGCACCCACACAGTCCTCAATATAGAATAATGCGCCCCCACAGTCCTCCATATAGTATAATGCACCCCCACAGTCCTCCATATATTATAATGCTCCCACATAGTCCTCCATATAGTATAATGCACTCGTACAGTTCTCCATATAGAATAATGCACCCCACAGTCTTCCATCTACAATAATGCACCCACACAGTCCTCAATATAGAATAATGCACCCCCACAATCCTCCATATAGTATAATGCACCCCCACAGTCCTCCTTATATTATAATGCTCCCACATAGTCCTCCATATAGTATAATGCACCCTTACAGTTCTCCATATAGAATAATGCACCCCACAGTCTTCCAGCTACAATAATGCACCCACACAGTCCTCAATATAGAATAATGCACCCCCACAGTCCTCCATATAGTATAATGCACCCCCACAGTCCTCCATATATTATAATGCTCCCACATAGTCCTCCATATAGTATAATGCACCCGTACAGTTCTCCATATAGAATAATGCACCCCATAGTCTTCCATCTACAATAATGCACCCACACAGTCCTCAATATAGAATAATGTACCCCCACAGTCCTCCATATAGTATAATGCACCCCCAAACTCTTGGGACACACCGTGTGCTGTGTACCCCACACACACCCACTGACCCATACCCCTGATCTAAGGGGATCCAGGCACATACTGAGTTTTCACGTTCGACCTCACCTTCTCCCAAAAACTATAAGGTTTTTCTTTGTTTGGTCCAATTTGTAGAATTGTTATAGATATACTAACGGGTTAATGCCATCTTTATAGATGGTGGCTGTTGGTGAGTAACTGTAAAAACAAAGCATTCATACAATTTGCTGCTTGTTAAAATTTGCAGTCGTTCTTGAAATAGTAACACTTTTGTTTTACACCTCATTGCCTAGGAGACCGACCACCGCTGCTGTCTAGCCGGCTCCAGTGCAGTGGTCACAAGCACAAACTAAAAGATCGGCCACCTCTGTTAGACCTCAGCAGTCACCCAGTCACTGAGATGTAAAGAAAAGAAAGTCGTCAATAGCTCAGCAACAGATAAACATTTTCATAAATTGTAAAACTGTCTGTTTTTACAAGCACTAGCCAACAACACCCATTTATGTTGGTTAAGATAAAGACAACTTTTTTTATGAGGTTTTTTTTGCATTCTGGAAAAATAGCCATGAAGTGAACTTATATATATATTTTTATTTTATTTTTTTTTAACAATATTTATTATTTACCTAGGGGATGTGAACAAATTACTTGCCAAAACTTGTTTGTAAATAAAAGAGTGCATACTCACGATGAGTAAACACAACATTTTGGACGTGGCGTCTTACCGCTGCATCCAAAACTCTGTGTTGTACAGTAGAAGAATAGTGGATGAGATACTTCACCCGACCGCAGCATTTTGACATCCTTGGTGCGGGTTGCTGACCTTCTGCTCCTCCGTAGCATATTCATTTCATGCTGTTTAGTTGGAAGTGGCCACCATCCTGTTCAACGAGGGAGAAGCCGCCCTGCACCCACCACTGATGGTGAGTACAGGGCGGCTACGGTCTCCCTACTGGCACTCGCGGGTTCCCTCAGGTCCAGAGGCACTCCGTCCAAGACACCGGACCTTGAGTGCGCATACCCCAAGTGGCCAAAAACAATTTACAAATAATTGACATTTGATGCAGATGGAAGAACACACTCCCTTCTGTCAATGAAAATGTTAAAAAATGCTGGTGGCTTCCACTCATCCATTGGAGACAAAATCTTAAAGCACCACTCCAGCGTTTTTTTCTATTCCTCTACTCGAGTGATGCTTTAAATCTAAGTCTCCTGCCCCTGTGTGATACTCACCTTCCATCGGATTCACCTATTATTACCGCTACTTCGGTCAGTCTCCGGGGTTTATGGAACAGTGTTTCATGGGGTGCGCTGGAGGTCACAACAAAATATATATGTCTATGAGCAACTCGTTCTGGCTCTCATACACTTGTATTGAGCTCTTGTTATGTGTCAGACCAGTCAGAAGTTATGGGCACAAGATGGAGCCATGGGACAGGAGCAATGCTGAAAAAGTATGAAACTTCCGGATGAAGTATGAAAGTACATGCAGGGGTCTTACATTTAAAGAATCACTCCAGCACTGAAAAAACCTAAACACTGGAGTGGTGCTTTATTAATTAAAGGGGTTTTATTTTAATTAAAGGGGTTGTTCTCTACTAAGACAACCCCTTCTCATTCCAAATGTTTACCCCATTCAAAATAAAAAAAGCTCATACTTCCGGTGGTAGTGCCGTTCCAGTGCTGTCAGTAATCGTTTTCCTGGGGCTCACGTGAGGTTGTGACATTACAAGATCCCAGTGCCAAGTCATTGCCGGCTTCTCTCTCTCCGCCTTCTGACAAATGACTGTGGCAGCCCCTCACTTCCTATAGATTGCTCCTGTGTCCCAAGGGAGAACCCGGAGGTGATTGTGCCCTGGGATCTTGTAACATCACAACCTCATGTGAGCCCCAGGAACAAGAAGCCAGACGCGATTGAATCTTTTTGAGATGTAAAACAAGTTTTTTTTTAACATGCAAATAAATATATTTCCTTTCAGAAAAATCAGCTGTAATTTCTGCATACTCTCTTACTTCCTCTGCTGCCCAGGAGCTGTGGTATATCCAACCTGTTCCTGCATGATCGGACACATCCATTACACAGGGGCACGTTTATAAGAATATCTCGGACCAGGAACATTTTTTTTAACATAGCCAATTGTGGAACTTATTGTTATTCTCAAATCTATTACTTAATATCTACAATTGTTTGTGACACAACCCCTTTAATAATTGCAATTGTGGAGATTATCCTTTGATGTCCTCATATTCACTAGAATGTTTTCTGTGACAACAAGGTTTGTTGTGGGGTCTCACTGGCATCCAATGATTCTCTAATGCGAGCATGAGCTGAGTATCATTCACTGTGATCTGATACTCTCGCATGTGAGAATTGGATCATAAGTGCGGAGAAGAAATAGATTCATTTCTCCATTTTCTCCATTGTTTGTCTCGGCGTACATTGTACTGCACTCAGATGATATCAGTGCAGTTCGATGTTTCACATGCACCCATAGACTTGTATGGCTGCACATGATCTAAATTGGGGACTTAATCACTGTATTCTGTGATTGTCTTCTCATGCCGAATCGGCAAGAGGAAAAAACGGGGGGAATAGGAGTTTTGCGCGCGCTGCCTCACCAAGAAAACAAGTGGATCCAAGATCTTATCCCAGTATCCTTTATTTCATCTCGACACGTTTCGTGAGTACCCTCACTCCTTCTTCCTGAAGAAGTGAGGGTACTCATGAAATGTGTCGAGATGAAATGAAGGATACTGGGATAAGATATTGGATCCACTTGTTTTCTTGGTGAGGCAGCGCGCGCAAAACTCCTATTCCCCCCGTTTTTTCCAATGGATTCAACAGGAGGTTCTGCAGCTGCTATATGCTTACTGGGTGTTGTGACTTGGCACAACCGACAAAGGTGAGCACAATACATTCATAGGATCTCCTTGTAACACAGATAAGACCCTATTTGCGCTATTTCTTCCCCGTAGTGTGCATATAAAGAATCGGCAAGAGAAAAGAAATGCTGTCGGCACTGTTCTGTTGTATAACAGCGGAGCGAGTGCTACCCATAAAGCATCGGCTAGCACTCGTCCATGTTATACAGTGGTGTGAGCGAGCCTTTCATGTGATGATTACAACTCAACAGCTTAGACAAAGAAAATGAAGCAACACCATGAGTTTTATGGGGAAGTCACTGATCATTTTTGTAAAGATTTTTGGTCACTTCCTGAATTTTGTTTCACATTTACTTGTATAACAAAACAATATGTTGCATAGTTTAATGGTTTGGGGATTTTTTTTAATCATATACTTTATATATACAGTTGTACTCCAAAGTTTACATACCCCGGCTGATTTTTTGTTTTCTTGGCCTTTTTTCGGAGAATATGAATGATAACACAAAAACCTTTTTTCAATTCATGGTTAGTGGTTGGGTGAAGCCATTTATTGTCAAACTAATGTGTTTTCTCTTTTTAAATCATAATGACAACCAAACACATCCAAATGACCCTGATCAAAAGTTCATATACCCTGGTGATTTTGGCCTGATAACATGCACAGGCGTTGACACAAATGGGTTTGAATGGCTAATAAAGGTAACATCCTCATCTGTGCTTGCTTGCTTGTAATCAGTGTATGTGCACATAAAAGCTGAGTGAGTTTCGGGGATCCAGACAGACTCTTTCATCTAGCCACTGACATTTCTGGATTGTGAGTCATGGGGAAAGCAAAAGAATTGTCAACGGATCTAAAGTAAAAGATATCTGACCTGTTTAAAACAGGAAAGGGATACAAAAAGATATCAAAGGAATTGATTATTCCAGTCAGCAGTGTTCAAACCGTAATTAATAAATGGAAAAATCAGGAGCTCTATAAAAACCAAACCATGATCAGGTAAGACCAACAAAAATTTTAGGCCACAACTCCAGGAAAATTGTTTGGGAAGCAAAGAAAAACCCACAAATAACATCTGCTGAAATACAGGACTCACTGTAAACTATCGGTGTGGCTGTTTCAAGATGCACAAAAAGGAGGCACTTAAACAAAAATGGTCTGCATGGTCGAGTTGCCAGAAGTAAGACATTACTGCGCAAATGCCACAAAATATCTCACCTACAACACGCCAAACAGCACAGAGATAAGCCTCCAAACTTCTGGAACAAGGTAATTTGAAGTGATGAGACCAACATCTAACTTTTTGGCTAACCATACACGTTACATTTGGAGAGTTATTAGCAAGGCCTATGATGAAAGGATGAAAGGAACATCATTCCTGCTGTAAAGCACGGAGGTGGATTGCTGATGATGTGAGGATATGTGAGCTACAAAGGCACAGGACACTTGGTCAAAGTTGAAGGAAAGACGAATGCAGCACGTTATTAGCGAATACTGGAGGCAAATTTCCACTCATTATTATTATTTATTATTATAGCGCCATTAATTCCATGGTGCTTCACATGTGTAGAGGGTATTATAGGCAAGTACAATAAACATGGACAATATCAGGCTCACAGATACAGAAGGATAGAGGGCGCTGTCCACGAGGGCTCACAATCTACGAATCAGCCCAAAAGCTGCACATGGGACATACTTGGACTTTCCAACATGATAATGATCCAAAACACAAGGCCAAGTTGACCTGTCATTGGCTACAGCAGAACAAAGTGAAGGTTCTGGAGTGGCCATCTCAGTCTCCTGACCTCAATATCATTGAGCCACTCTGGGGAGAACTCAAGTGCACAGTTCATGCAAGAAAGCCCAGGAATTTACAGGAACTGGAGGTGTCTCATTAAGAAGAATAGGTAGCTTTACCACCTGAGAAAATAAAGAGCCTCATCCACAACTACCACAAGAGACTTCAAGCTGTCATTGATGTTAGAGGGGGCAATACACGGTATTAAGAACTGGGGTATGTGAACTGTTGATCAGGGTCATTTGAATGTTTTTGGTTATCATTATGATTTAAAAAGACAAAACACAGTAGTTTGACAATAAATGGCTTCACCCAACCACTAACCATGAGTGGAAAAAAAGTTTTTATTTTATCATTCATATTCTCAGAAAAAAAGCCAAGAAAACAAAAAATCTGTTAGGGTATGTAAACTTTTGAGCATAACTCTATATGGTTTCTGACACGTTCTTTTTCTTTCTTTTTATCATTTTACTAAGATTATTTCAGACATTGCTAATGACATTTATTATAATAAAAAATAACTATTTTCTACATGGTGTGTCCTGTTATATTCTTTTATCAAAGAGCAAAATAAATGAAGGGGTTAAAACCACGCTGCCATATTCCAGGAGTCACACCCAGGGCTGTGGAGTCGGTAAGCCACATATCCAACACCGACTCTTAAATTTCCCTGACTACAACTCCAATTCCACCAAAATGGACACCGACTCCAAGATTCTGACTGGATAACCATGGCTATGTAGTGCAGAAAGCCAAACCTCCGACTCCTCAATTTCCCTCAATCCGACTCCGATTCCAGCCAAAACGGACACTGAGCCTGACTCCACGACTCCAAAGCCCTGGTCACACTGAAGTAACTCCCTCACACCTCTCCAGTCTATCCTCAACTCCGCTGCCCGACTAATCTACCTGTCCTCACGCTACTCCCCTGTCTCCCCCCTCTGCCAAGCCCTTCAATGGCTCCCCGTCTCCAAGAGATCCCAATTCAAAACTCTAACCATGGCGTACAAAGCCATACACAACCTGGCCCCACCATACATCTCCGACCTGGTCTCCCAATACCTACCCTCACGCAACCTCCGCTCCTCCCAAGAACGCCTCCTCTGCTCCCCCCTCATCACCTCTTCGCACAACCGAGTCCAGGACTTCTCCCGGGCATCTGCCTTACTCTGGAACTCCCTGCCCGAACACGTCAGACACTCTCCTACCCTGAGTAGCTTCAAGTGTCATCTGAAGACTCACCTATTCTGTCAAGCCTACAACCTGCCATGAGACCCAGGCGACTGCCCCATACCTGACATTCCCCCATCCTACTGTATCCTAACCCGCCCCTCTTAGACTGTGAGCCCTCGTGGACAGGGTCCCTGCCCCTCCTGTACCTGTACGTCCTGATCGCCTAGATTTAGTGTACTTGTTCTTGTCTCCCTCATCCTCATGTAAAGCGCCATGGAACTTAATGGCGCTATATAAATAAATAATAATAATAATAATATAACGCGATTTTATTTTTCCACAAGTTTCAGGAGCAAAATCACCGACGTACATCGTTGATTTTGCTCCTGAAGAATGAGATTTGATATCTTCCTGCACGCATAGAGAAATAAACTCACATTATATTACTTCAGTGTAACTCCTGGTATATGGCAGCATGATTTTAACCCCTTCATTTCTTCAGCTCTTTGATGACTTATCCTGTGGGGACTGCAGCAGCCATTTACGACTAAACTACGGTATTAAGAGCGTTGTGACTTTTTACAACCCTCTTAGGTGAAGACCCCAATTTCTTGTCCTATTTCCATATATATCTGGAATAAGACTCATTTTTTATCTAGTATGTTATATTCTCTTAGATATTCGAGTAAATATTGATGAAAAAAATGAAAATCAAATTTTCAAAATATCTCCATTTATTCAGTGTCGAATATGAGAGCCATGTGCAGAAATCTCTGCTCTTACATGTCTTGGCTGCTATCAGTGAGATAAATAATGGTTGTCTGAGGAATATTCTACCACGCTGAATGCATTTGTCCAAATCATCAAAATACGCTGCCAGAAGCTCACTGTGCAATTTCCAACCAACAACGTCCCTGATGTGCTTGATGGGAGAGAGTCCAGAGACGCTGCCGGCCATGGAAACACGTTTAGGACACACAAGCTCACAGAAGCATGAGCTGTATTCGGACTGGCATCATGTTCAAAAATGGCTTCTTGGACACTTTGGAAAAATGGCAGTCCCAATGGTTTCATGTATAAACTAATGTAATACCAAGCAATTAGTGTGCATGTAGTAACAACTTTAAGATACATTGACATTATGCTGCCCTACACCATAATTCCAAGAATTCCAATTTACAAAACCCAGGAGTCAGGCCAAATCAGTCAATATTATCGATTTTTATTAAATATTAATATCACAAGATACGGTAAAAACGGTGATATACAAAATATACAGACCAGGAATAACCCACTTGGTACAATCATTCAATATAGAAAAAGTCTACATCCTGTTTCACATGCACAGTGCATAGGGCTAAACAATCCATCATCATAAGCCTCAGAGTAGACAAAAACACCAAACAATATATACTGGCCAGTGCCAAATACACCAAGGGGTTAAGGTGTAATTACCTGTCTGTATAGCCCCCCTAACGCGCGTTTCGCGTTAGCTTCGTCTGAGGAGGGTGGTCTCTGAATGCCAGATAGTTCCTTATATCGTGACCGCGAGTAATCAGCGTCTGACGTCACATCCGGTAATAACCGGATGTGGCGCGGACATCGCGTCACTTTTGTTTCCCCGGCCTCCATGGAAACCGGCCGGGAACCATCCACATAGGGACGCCGACCCCACCCCACAGCGACGCGGGCACCGCGTCACCAGTGGGAGGAGCAGAACGTCCCCACGCAGACAGCCATAGCCGTCACCATGGAGACCAGTGAAACAGGATGTAGACTTTTTCTATATTGAATGATTGTACCAAGTGGGTTATTCCTGGTCTGTATATTTTGTATATCACCGTTTTTACCGTATCTTGTGATATTAATATTTAATAAAAATCGATAATATTGACTGATTTGGCCTGACTCCTGGGTTTTGTAAATTGGAATTCTTGTGTATTGGAGGGCCTAATTATTTGGAGGGTGAACCCCCTTTTTGAATTTACCATAATTCCAAGAGTAGGACCATTGTGATGTTCTTCTTCATGGCATTGCCCATGTAGTCTTTAGACCAATCTTCAACTATACTTGTGCCCAAGACAAAAGTGGTACTCAATACTGAAGAGGAAAGACCTCTACTCCAGCCTTCATTTCCATCTTGATGTACACCATGATAGCTTTTGAGTGCAGTGGTGTGAGATCAATAGACCAGCTGTAGCTGAATGTCTGGCTCTGTAGCCTGTTGTTGTGGATACACCTTGTGATGGTTTGTATAGAGACTTTTTTTATGCCTTAGGGTATGTGCCCACTAGGCGTTTTTGCTGCAGTCCTGAACGCAGGAAAACCTGAGGATCCTAGAGTCCTTGACAGGAGAAATGCTAAAATCTTGTCTGCGTTTTTGGTGCGTTTTTGAAGCTGCGTTTTTCCAGCGTTTTTTCCATTGACTGCACCAAAAACGCACAAAAGAATTGACATGTCCATTCTTTGCTATCCGCACCAAAAACGCAGGTATTTGACAGTTCTTGACACTTGCAAAACTAGTGTGTGGGCACAGCGTTTTTGTAAAACCCATAGGTTTTGCTGGGAAGCCCAACCGCAGGAACAGATTAGCATACATTAGCATAAAACCAATGGTTTTCTGCAAGCGGAAAACGCACCAAAAACGCAGCAAAAACGCCTAGTGGGCACATACCCTTAGGGTATGTGCCCACAGGACGTTTTTAAAGCAGTCCTGAACGCAGCAAAACCTGAGGATCCTAGAGTCCTTGACAGGAGATTAGCTATGATCTTGTCTGCGTTTTTTGTGCGTTTTTACTGCGTTTTATTAGCTGCGTTTTTCCTGCGTTTTCTCCATTGACTTTAGCAAAAAATGCAAAAAATGCAGGAAAATAATTAACATGTCAATTCTTTCCCATCCGCACCAAAAACGCAGGGATTTGACAGTTCTTGACACTTGCAAAACCAATGTGTGGGCACAGCGTTTCTGTGAAATACATTGGTTTTGCTGGGAATCAAAACCGCAGGAACAAATTAGCATAAATTACCATAAAACCAATGGTTTTCTGCTGCAGAAACCGCAGGAAAAAGTCAGCAAAAATGTCGTGTGGGCACATACCCTTAGGCTTCACATGTGACATCCAATTTCACTTGTAGTACAGAATGGATCAACCGTGAAACAAGTGGTGGAGCTATTTCTCAGAAGTGCCCCAAGAACCATTTTTCAACTTGACAGTGATAGGTCACATGTTGCTCATGTTACTGTGAGCAGCCTGCATGTCCTAAACATGCTACAATGGTCTGCGGTGTCTCTGGACTTGTCTACTATTGAGGACACCTTAAGGTACCGTCACACCTGGCGACGGGGCTGTAGGTGTCAGCGGCGACTGGCGGTCAAGGGCAAGTTTTTGGCACCCCGCCAGAGTTGCCGTCTCCCATTTACATGGGGCGACACCTCCAGCGCCGCGCCGGCGATCTGACAGTCGGCATCGCCGCTGGGGTGTCTCAAAGCCCCAGTGGCGATGCAGTACAATGGGAGCCTATGGCTCCCATTGCCTGTCAGTTTGCTGGTGGCCGTTTACATGAGGCGATGTGTGCACAAATTTTCCACTAGCACCCCCCCACCCCCTCAAAATTTTTCACTAGCACCCCCCTCTCCTCAAAATTTTTCACTAGCACCCCCTCTCATCAAAATTTTTCACTAGCACCCCCTCTCCTCAAAATTTTTCACTAGCACCCCCCCTCCCGCTCCTCACCTAAGGGGCCCCGGAGTGAATCCTGCACCGGGGTCCGAGCCGATGAAGTTACGCCACTGCTCAATGCTGAGCCACTACTCTGGTGGTTAGAAAAAAATCTGTGAAATACATGATTCAGACAGAACCCCCAATGAACGACTCCCTATAATAAGGAGACACTGTGGTCTCTCTCTGGTCTATGTTCTGATGGTGTCTGTATTTTTAAGTGGGCATAAAACCACAGTTGACTACAGATTTATACACTTTTGAAAAGAAGGTTACTGCTGAACTGAGGCCAGACGCAGTCCGGAGTACAGCTGCTGCCTCATTATAGTGAATGGATCTCTCTGGGTTTTCATGTGAATCACGCAATTATAAAGCTGATGTAAGTGCTCAGTGTAGAGCAGAGGTTCCCAACTCCAGTCCTCAAGGCACACCAACAGTGCAGGTTTTCAGGATTTCCTTAGTATTGCACAAGTGATAATTGAATCACCTGCACTGGGGATGATTCCAATTTCTAAGGAAATCCTGAAAACCTGCACTGTTGGTGTGCCTTGAGGACTGGAGTTGGGAACCTCTGGTGTAGAGCATGTGATCCAAAGTGTTATGCAAAATATTCACAATAAAAGATTCAACTCAGTCTACACAAAATAACAAGTCTCCACTCAGGCACGTCATCTGTTAACAGAATTATAGGGGGTTTCCACAATACTGGTAACACAAAGGCTTTGGAAAAGCGAAATGCATCCTCTCAAAAATCCAGCCAGTTCTGTGCTCCTAAATCCAAATGCCCCCCTCCATCTGAACCCTACAGTGTGCTTAAACCACATTAATCATCCACATGTTTGGCATTACTATAGTGAAGAAAGCATATCTACGGAAGCTCGAGCTGGGCACAATGTATGGGCACTACAGTGTACAGTGACAGACTGGCAATTTTCACTCAGCAGCATCCATTGCTGCTTGTTTCTGGAAAACAGCCATGGAGTCAAAATCGTCACTGCACTTCGGTGTAATTTCCAAAATGGCGTCACTTGAGGGGGGATTGTGCTGTCCTGGCACCTAGGGGTGCTGTATATGGAGTTCGCAGACTGTTATAGGAAAATCTGTGCATCATGCCACGAGTATCTCCTGTTATTAGGAGACTTGTGGTAGCTCTGGGACCTGAGTTTCACATAAACTTGTGAGACTCTGGTGTGTAAACGTGATTGCTTTCTTTTAGACCAGTGAGGGATCATAACATATTTATTGCTGGTCGCTCCTGGTTAGTTTACTTTAGCTGTAGTTTTGTGATCACTCCCCTTCCCTTTACATAATCACATGATTCAATACACCATAATAGATTCATTCTATTCTGACCATCTTGGAGGAAGGAAGTCTCTATTTGCTGCTTGAGATCTGCTGTTGGTGTTCTATTGTTGGAGTCGTGTCATCTGCAGCCTTGGTGCTTGGCTGAAGCAGTTACATTTGTTTTGTACCTTACCCTGTGTTGGACTACTGTATTGGTGAAGTCTAGTGTGCACCCATCGGCGTTCGGCCAGGGTAAGCGGAGAGACAGCTCAGAGACTAGACACGTGATGGCGGCAGGGGGATGAACCTGCTTAGGGATGTTAGGGGAGCTCAAGGGCTAGACACAGGTTAGTGTCAGGTGTCCCATTTTGCGCTCCCTATCGTCAGAATCTTCTTCTCCCTTTACATCCTGTTATACCTCTGTGTTGTGCAGTGCGCCGAACATCCCCTAGTCTGTGTGTGACACTCCAAGAGTCATATAGTGCAAATAACGCTCCTCCCTCTCCAAGCCATGCCACATTTAGCAGAGATTGTGTGACAAATTTTGGTTCCATTTTTCCCCATATCCTCAAGGAAATATCAACAATCTGAATCTAAAACATCTTTATGGTCAAGATGTTAATATTTTTTTCTTCACCACCCAATGGTATAAAGTTCTGTGACACACCTATGGTGTTATTATGATCATTCACCCCTAAATTAATTAATTGAGGGGTGTAGTTTGTATAATGGGGTCAATTATGGAGGGCTCTGCAGTTCTGGCACCTCAGGAGCTCTTACAATGTGACATGGAACCCGCAAACCGTAACAGCAAAATCTGCAGTACAATATTGCGCACCTTCCCTTCTGAGCATTGTACTGAGCTTAAAAGGAGTTCATGACTAATATAGGGTATTGCACTCAGGATAAATTGAACAACAGACTGTTTGATCCATTTGCATCTGTTACCCTTGTGAAAATGGAAAATTTGGTGCTAAAGCTGCATTTTTGTTGGAAAATGTAATTTCTTATTTTAATGGCTCAACAATATAAAATTCTGAGTAGCATCTGTAGGTTCAAGGTGCCAACCACATGTCTAGATAAATTCCTTGAGGGGTGTAGTTTCCAAAATGGGGTCACTTTTGTGGAATTTGCAGTGTATAGGGGATCTGCAAACATGGCATGATGTCTGCTACCTATTCCAGCCAATTTTGTGTTCCAGAAGCCCAATAGTGCCTAATAGTTCCGAGCCCTGTCCTGCGTCCAAACGAAAGTTTTCAACCATGTATGGGATGTTAGAAGCACCTGAAGGGTTAATAAGCTTTCTGAATTTGGCTCTGAGCACTTTGAGGGGTGCAGTTTTTAGAATGGTGTCATTTTTGGGTATTTTCTGTTACATAGGCCCCTATATGTCACTTCAAATGTGATGTGCTACCTAAAATAAATTAGAATTGGTTTTGTAATTTTTTGGGGGGAAAATTGAAAAACCTTTAAGGCCTTGTGCACACATTCAGTATTTGATGAGTTTTTTACCTCAGGATTTGTAGACAAAACCAGGAGTGGGTGATAAATACAGAAGTGGTGCAGATGTTTCTATTAGGCCTCGTGCACACATTCAGTATTTGATGAGTTTTTTACCTCAGGATTTGTAGACAAAACCAGGAGTGGAGCAATCAGAGGAAAAGTCTAATAGAAACACCTGCACCACTTCTGTATTTAATCATCCACTCCTGGTTTTGGCTACAAATCCTGAGGTAAAAAACTCATCAAATACTGAACGTGTGCACGAGGCCTTAGGGTATGTGCGCACTGGCCGGGTTAGGGTCGGTTTAGCTGTGTAAACCGCCGGTCGGTTTCCATAAGTTTTATGTAAATTTATGTTAATCCAAACCGGCTTTTGGATTAACATTAAAAGCTATGGAAACCGACACCCGCTGTGCACACACCGGCGGTTTACACATGCTCATCTGTTGCTAAACCGCTGGGTTCCCAGCGGGTTAGCAACGAATGTGCATGTTCAATAAACCGGCTCCAGCCGCTGCATCACCGCCGCCGCTAACCCGCTGTGCACCCGCCCTACACCCGCCGCACATACCCGCCAGGAAGCCGGTGGACGGCTGCAGAGCTTCCTGGCAGGTCCGCCCAGCCGCCGCCGACCCTAACCCGGCATGTGTGCACATACCCTTACTCTTCTAAATTCCTAACGAAAAAAAAAATGTGTTTCAATAGTGGTGTTGATGTAAAGTAGTCATGTGGGAAATGATGTTGATTAACAGTTTTGTTTGCTTTAACTCTCTAGATTAAGCTAATAAAAATTAAAACTTCAAAACTTGCAAAATGTTCACATTTTGTGTTACATTTTCTATATTTTCATGAATTTATCACTAACATAAAGTACAATTTGTCAGAAAATCAACATCTCATAATCACTGTGATCCATTGAAGTGTTCCAGAGTTATTATCTCATATAGTGACACTGGTCAGAATTGCAAAAAATATTGACCTCACCATGAGGGCTCGGACACACTCTCCGAGTTATATGAGAGTCTCTCGGACGAGTCTCTTGAGAACAGGCTGGAGCAGTGACCCTGAACGGCCTCTCCCTGTCTGGACGGGGCTGTCAGCTGCTTGTGTTTCTGTGCAGCATCGTATTCCCCGTCCAGACAGGGAGAGGTCGTTCAGGGTCACTGCTCCAGCCTGGTCCGAGTCTCATCCGTCAAACTTGGATGAGTGTGTCCGAGCCCTGAAGGTGAAAACAGACTTGGGAGTTAATAACCTCATTGATCAGGGGCGGACTGGCCCAGGAGGCAGGGGGGTAACTGCCCCTCAGGCTGGTGGAATTGTCCTCATTTAGGGCCGCCCCCATACTGAAACGGGCCAGCGGCTCTGCTTTGCGGCCGCAGCTGCTTTTATCACAGCAGCCGACATCGGACGCGGCCGCCAGGAAGCATGGTGAGTGTCCGTCCCCACCTCCCCAGCTCCTCACTTTGTTCATTAGCACCCCCCATCCGCTCATCACTTCATTCATCAGCGCCCCTTCCCCGTGAGGGCTGGAAAAAACATACTGCCACCCGGGGCAAAGTGCACCAGTCCGCCCCTGTCATTGATATCATCTAAGGTGTGTAAGAGGGTGCATTTCTCTATGTAGTTCTTATGCTTGCGCTTTCTGTAGAAGTGTTGCTTCGTTTTTATTTATTATTGTTTCCCTTACAGATCTCACATTGTACATAATGTTCTAAACAGATAATGAGATGTGCTGCAGATAACATGATATTGTATAAAGACCGAACGATAATATCTTCCTGTCTGAACAATCAGTAAATGACTGCTTAACAACATGTATAGAGTTGATTAACGATCATTGAATGGTCTGAAATTTTCCTGGTTAATCACACCTTTACCCCCAAAAATCACTCCAAAGTGGCAGCCAGTAAAGACCCCGTTACACCCAACGACATTCCAGCGATCCCGACAGCGATACGACCTGGCAGGTGGTCGCTGGCGAGATGCCACACCGGCAGATCTACTCACCGATGCAGTGACCCCCAACGGTCGTTGGGATCTGTTACTGTCATGGGCGTAGCATGGAGATCATTGGTCGTTTTCCCTGTCACACACACCAATCCAGCATGCCGAGCGGGAGACCGACGATGAATAACTGGAACAGGCCATTCCGTAATGATCAGCGATCTCACAGCGGGAGGCCGCTCGCTGCTATGTGTCACATGCAGCGATATTGCTAGCGAAGTCACCGTAACGTCACAAAACCTGTGATATCATTAGCAATATCGCTACGTGCAACGGGGCCTTAAGTGTCTCCTTTCTGGTCAACATATGTCTGTCTGTTGTAAAGTGTAATCCATCAGTAGCTGCAAAGAAGCCAGCAATTATTACTAGAGGTGAGGGCAGGTGTTTGTCTCTGAGATTCTGCTCTCTTATCAGTCTAACTGCATAAAGGCATAACAGAGAATCAGGCTCTCAGTTTATGGCATGTAATCCAATGGACAATGGCAGACACAATGTATGGCAGGAAGTAAGGGAAAGTTCCAGTACTTATAGTGCTTGTAAAAGGCTAATGCAGGTTATACTTAGAGTATAAAATGTTGCAAAGCACATGCTTTACTTCTGGACATATTAAACCGGCATGAACATGAAGGCATAACATAGAGGCCTTTTCAATTAAAATTAAGTTTCACCTTGATGTTCCTTTTTTTTTTTTACTGTGAATACATGTGTTGCTGTATATGTACTGTATACTTTTAATTACGATATATCTGCAAGTATTCTCTATCAACATGAACTAGAAATACATGCGCTGTTCAATCCATTTTAAAAGAAATTATATTAGAACCACCATGGGGCTTGCTGTATATGGCGTGCCTTGATGTGGTTAGCCTGTTTTACAGTGTTATAGTCATACTATGTAATTTAAAAATAAAGTCTTAAATTAGTGCTCACGTTTTTGGTTGTTAGTCACACAATACTAGGGAGATTTTTAACAGACTTATAATTTTATTGGGTTTGTTTAAATAATTTTAAATGTTCTTCTTATAAAATGTTTCCTATTAATTTAATAACTCCTTTTTTTGGCGGAATGACTATTAAACTACTAATTAGCACTTAGCTGAGCTTAGAATAAAGAGCAACATCACAAGAATAATAATAATAAGGGCAGATACTTATTCAACAAGCTATTAACATTTAAAGGCGTTGACTACAGGAATTTCAGAAAACCCATTTTCTTATGGTCTGTAAGACTGTGTTCTCCAGTGTTTCTTACTTTAAGCGCCACATTCAGCTTTGAGGGATGGTCGCAAGCCACATCCAGAGCCCCCTGAGTAGTGATATCCTGGCTCTACTCTCACAGTTGTCATACACAGTGACTCCCATTACATATATGAGGGAGCAGGAACTAATTTTTTTTTATTTACACTCCATATTGAGAGGGGCTGTACTGTGTCTCTCCCAGTTTAATAGAAAGAGATCACTGTTTATTTTAGATAAGACGCACACATGATTCTTTGTTTAAAAATGAAAGTAAGTAGCTGAGGAATGTGAAACTAAAAAAGTTTAAAGCCGGCGTCACACACGTCAATGTCGTCAGCGATCTGATCGCTGGCGACATTGATGGCTGATCGCTGGTGAGTTGTCACACAGGCAGACTCACCAGCGATCAATGGACCAGCGACATTGTGGAAATGATTTAAATATTGTTTCTATGATGTCTGCAGGTTGGTATCCAGGGTAAACTGCGGGTAACTAGGCAGCGCGCGCTGCCTAGATACCCGATGTATACCTTGGTTACCAGCCTTCTCCGCTCACCGGCTGGTATCCAAGGTAGGGTTACCCGCTGTGTACCTTGGATACCAGCTGGTGAGCGGAGAAGGCTGGTAACCAAGGTATACATCGGGTATCTAAGCAGTGCGCACTGCCTAGTTACCCACAGTTTACTCTGGATACCAGCTCCCAGTGCTTCGTGAGCGGCGCTGGGAGCTGGCTGATCGTGTCTCCTGGTGTCACACGCAGCAATGCTGTGTGTCCACTGAGCGACCATCGCCAGGTTTTTGGTCCAGTCCGAAAACCTGGTGACCATCAACCAGCGATCAACCACGTCACATGCACCAGCGATATTGACAGCGATATTGATGCG
Source organism: Allobates femoralis (assembly GCA_033576535.1). Classification (NCBI taxonomy): domain Eukaryota; kingdom Metazoa; phylum Chordata; class Amphibia; order Anura; family Aromobatidae; genus Allobates; species Allobates femoralis. The sequence goes on along the minus strand of JARQOC010000008.1, from coordinate 135,119,410 downwards.
TGTGATGGCCCCTTAAGAGACATCCAGAAATACACTTCAGGTGTATGGGTGTATACTAACATTTAGCTAGATAATAACATGTAGCCAATAAAACTGAAAAACGAAACAGCACAGTTGCACACGTTCGGGTGCAAAGCCCTCCTACCACTTCACTGGTATTAAAGTAGATGTAGAAAATGAAAGGCAGCACTTCCTCCATTTAGATTCATGTGGGTTTAATAGTCCTAGGACTGCAACGTTTCGGCACACAGCTTTTCTCAAGCAGGAAAAAGGCTGTGTGCCGAAACGTTGCAGTCCTAGGACTATTAAACCCACATGAATCTAACTGGAGGAAGTGCTGCCTTTCATTTTCTACATCTATATATATATATCTATACTAGATGGTGGTCCGATTCTAACGCATTGGGTATTCTAGGCTACTTTTAGTTGCAGTGTGTAGTCAGGGATTGCGGTCAGTACAGTTACCAACGACTTCTGTGGAATCTGAATGTTACTCCTGAGTCATTGGTTCATAACAGTGCTCCATCTCATACATCCATCTCTACAACAAGGTTCCTCCAGGCAAAAAAGATCAAGGTACTCATGGACTGGCTAACCCAGTCACCAGATATAAACATCATTGAACATGTTTGGGGTAGGATGAAAGAGGAAGCTTGGAAGACAAAACCAAAGAATATAGATGAACTCTGGGAGGCATGTAAGACTGCATTCTTTGCTATTCCTGATGACTTCAATAATAAATTGTATGAATAATTGTTGAACCGCATGGATGCAGTCCTTCAAGCTCATGGTAGTCACACAAAATATTAGATATGACTCTAATAGCACCACAACTTCATTCACCAATGTTATGTAACATATATTTGTATTTTAATTTCATTTTTGTTTGAAAATCACATTAATTTCTGTGGGCGACAAAACTTTTGTCTTACCAAAATCTGACCATTCTGTGTTCATTAAATGATCAATATTTCAGCATTGATGCCAATTTAATTTCTTAACCTAAACCACATTTTGGAGGGTTTCAGCTTTCAAAATAGTAATTTATACAACCAATGGATGAATTTAACGTCAGGTTATAAGCTTTTATTTACATAACATGGATAAACGACATAACTTCTGTCAGGGAGTGTGTGTATATATATATATATATATATATATATATATATATATATATATTAGTGATGGGCGAATCCTAAATTACTCGGAATCGCTTGACTCTAGCGAGTCCGAGCCCAGGACTCGCTACTCGTTGCGAGTCTAGCGAGTCCAATGTTAATGAATGGGGAAGCGAGTAATAGCGAGTAGTGTGAGATTTACAAATCGCAGATGTGTCTCGGAAGCTTCAGCCTGAAGCAATCCTAGTTTTGTCATTTATTTGCATTGCTCGTTTACTTTGTAAGTAATCGCTGACTCGCACAGATAAGATCCTGTCTCCTCTGTACAGGCTGCCAGCTCCAGGGTCCTAGAGCCCGCCTGCTGCCTGATGTAGCAGTGCTGAGATTGTTCTCAGTCTGCTCATTCCCTGTGTACAGACATGAATGTCTGTGCACAGAGATGATGTAGCAGAGCTGAGATTGTTCTCAGTCTGCTTATTCCCTGTGCATAGACATCTATATTTATGCACAGGGGATGTAGCAGAGAGGACATCGCGTTTTGGACTGCGTCGGACGGAAGAGGATTTTTTTAATTAAAGATGGAGTCCCTAATGGCTTTTTTTTTTATTTCTAATAAAAAATTTTCCTTGTGTTGTGTTTTTTTTAAAACAATTTAATAGAAATTCATGGCGGTCATGTCTAATATTGGCGTGACCGCCATAAATTTCGGGCTTAGGGTCAGCTGATAATACAAAGCTGGCCCTAACCTCTATTACTCAGCGTGCCACCGCTACCAGGGCCGCTGGAAGAGCGGGGTTCAGCGCCAGAGGATGGCGCTTCAATGAACGCGCCATCTTCTGGGTCGGCTGCGGGCTGCAATTTGCAGCGGAGGGTGCCCAGAAAGCTTGGGCATCCCTGCGCTGCGGATTCCAGCCCCCAGCTGCTTAGCTGTACCTGGCTAGACATAGAAATTGCGCGGAGCCCCACGCATTTTTTTTTAATTATTTCATGAAATTCTGAGATTCTGACTTTGAGACTCTGACTCTGAAATTCATGAAATAATAAAAAAAAAATGCGTGGGGCTCCGCGCAATTTCTATGTCTAGCCAGGTACAGCTAAGCAGCTGGGGGCTGGAATCCGCAGCGCAGGGATGCCCAAGCTTTCTGGGCACCCCCCGCTGCAAATTGCAGCCCGCAGCCGCCCCAGAAGATGGCGCGTTCATTGAAGCGCCATCCTCTGGCGCTGAACCCCGCTCTTCCAGCGGCCCTGGTAGCGGTGGCACGCTGGGTAATAAAGAGGTTAGGGCCAGCTTTGTATTATCAGCTGGCCCTAAGCCCGAAATTTATGGCGGTCACGCCAATATTAGACATGACCGCCATGAATTTCTATTAAATTGTTTTAAAAAAAACACAACACAAGGAAAATTTTTTATTAGAAATAAAAAAAAAAGCCATTAGGGACTCCATCTTTAATTTAAAAAATCCTCTTCCGTCCGACGCAGTCCAAAACGCGATGTCCTCTCTGCTACATCCCCTGTGCATAAATATAGATGTCTATGCACAGGGAATAAGCAGACTGAGAACAATCTCAGCTCTGCTACATCATCTCTGTGCACAGACATTCATGTCTGTACACAGGGAATGAGCAGACTGAGAACAATCTCAGCACTGCTACATCATCTCTGTGCACAGACATTCATGTCTGTACACAGGGAATGAGCAGACTGAGAACAATCTCAGCACTGCTACATAATGTCTGTGAGCAGGCGGGCTCTAGGACCCTGGAGCTGCACAGAGAAGACAGCTGGACTTGGCTCGCAAAGAAACAGCAGTTATCTGCGAGTTTCCCTGCTATCACTGGCACAGTAGCCAGTGATTACTCGCACGAGTCTAATGCAAACAATGGCAATCCTAGTTTTGTCAGCGTTTCTGACAAAACTAGGATTGATATTGATTTGCATTGGACTCGTGCGAGTAATCACTGGGAAACTCGCAGAGTACCGAGTCCTGCGAGTCCCTTACTACTCGCCGAGTAACGAGTCCTAGCGAGTAGATTCGCCCATCCCTAATATATATATATATACACCGTATATACTCGTGTATAAGCCGACCCGTGTATAAGCCGACCCCCCTACTTTTGCCCCCAGAACCTGGGAAAACCTATTGACTCGGAGAAAAAAAAGGACCGTTTCCCGGATCTGGTTTTAGGTACTGTGCATGCTGAGAACAAATGCATTGGTCCTATCAGGGCAAATTCTGTTCAGGATCTCTCTCTCTCGCCTTGCACAAAACGGATCCTTCAAAAAATAGGATCCGGTAACATTATTGTCATCCGTTTACACAAATCCGTGCCTGTCCGTGTGGTCCTTCAAAAAACAGGATCCACATGGACAGGCAAAAAACCTGATGTGAAGGGGCCTAAGCTGTTTAGCACCACCAGAGTGCTTGGACAACACCCATGGGATTTGTAATCTACATTGTGTATTCACCCGCCACCTGGTTGGAGGGGAACAATGTCCTTGAGTTTAATTCGCACCCAGTGTAAATGCTGCATTTTTTCTGCTGCTTTTTATCTACATGTGATATCATAAAATACTCAATAATCAAATAATCAATCCTCTCTAATGGCATTTATGCCATTTTAGTTTTCATGTGATGTATTTTTGGTGCAGGTTGGAAGCAGTGTTTTTAGTGTTTTTCTCTCTTGTACAGAAACATTTTGATTCTACACATAAAATGCAGCTGTGTTTTTGTTTTACATGCAGGTTTTTTTTGGCTCCTCCTTAGGCTGGAAACACACTATCCTACATACATGTGAGTCTCTCGGACGACACTCGGATCAGTGACCCTGAACGGCCTCTCCCTCTCTGGACGGGAGTGTCAGCTGCTTGTGTGTTTTGTGCAGCATCACATTCCCGTCCAGAGAGGGAGAGGCCGTTCAGGGTCACTGATCCGAGTGTCGTCTGAGAGACTCGCATGTAAGTAGGATAGTGTGTTTCCACCCTAAAGGGAATCTGTCTGCCATACCATCTGAGAGCAGCATAAGAAAGAGACCCTGATTCCAGTGATGTGCCACTTACTGAGCTGCTTGCTGTCATTTTGATAAAATTACTGTTTTCGCTGCTGCACATGTAGCAGCTATTTGAATGTGGAGCTCTATAACCCCACCCAAACCACTGATTGGCAGCTTTTTGTGTACACTGTAATCAGTATGGGCGGGGTTATGGAAAATTCATGAATATGCTGGACTATCTGGCAGCAGGCCAAGTAGTCCTTTAATGAGAATCTCCATCTGATTAAACTGTGACTTTTATCATAAGTACACTGAGCAGCCCAATACGTGACACATCACTGGAATCAGGATATCTGTCCCTACATTATGCTAGTCTCAGATTAGGTGGGGAAAAAACTGATGGCTGACTGTCTCAGCTGCTCACCTCCTATATGCCAGCTCCTATGCCAGCTACAGTTTATCATATGTTAGTCTGTGAGGTGTGGTGTCCCAGACTCTTTGGAGAAAGTTGTGCTACTTAGTGTGATTGTGGAAGTTCTCCCCTGTTGTTCCGTAGCTTCTTTCCTGCTCTTGTTTTTCTTCCCGCCACTCGTATTGTCTTTACCTCCCTGTGTGTCTGCTTAATGACTGAATTTTGACTTTCTCTGGTCTTTCTTTACCTGTGGGCTTCATCCAGGGAGGTGGGTGGGGGGGTGAGGGAGTGGGAATCAGATCAGGACTGGTCAGGGGCACGATTGGGAAAGGAGACTCTGGTCTCTCCACCATTAGAAGTACCCCTGAGACAGTGATAGCACAGGGCTCCCTAGCTTGATGGACAGATCAGACGGTCAAGTTCCCTGTTATTCCATGGTCGTCGTGACACACAATTGGCATACGCTTTTATGAAATCACATCGATATTGCTTGAACAGTTAATCGCAGCAGATTTTCTATACAAATGAAAAATAATGCAGTATTTACGCTACTTGGGAACATGGCCTGTTATTATTTTGGCAGGTTTTTTACAGCTTATATTGTCTGTAGCAACACAGTGGTTATGGGCATCACTGAAGTGTAATTGAAGATACCCCACCGTCTCATAGACTTTCAATCAGCAAAATATTGGGCTCGATCTATCAATAGACTACCTTACGTCACAGCAAGGGTCCCAAGAGGAACCTGTCCTATTCCAGTAGGTATTTATTCTTCAACAATCCTCCTTTTGGTGGTACCTAAAAAGGTAAAGATCTTTACTTCTCTCTGCCTTGGAACCTAAACTTCTCCAGATGGCAGGGAAAGTGCTCAGATGATTTATGACAATTGCCCATTATCCCACCCCTTGTTTTACATGACCTTCATATACAGACACTCCTTGTGTGTGTTAAAGGGAACCTGTCACCACGTTTTTGCAACCTACTCTGAGAGTAGCATAATATAGGACCTGAAATCCTGATTCCAGCGATGTGTCACTTACTTGGCTGCTCTGTGTAGTTTTGATAAAATTACTGTTTAATCAGATGGAGATTATCATTAATCTGGTAGGCTGGTATATTCACAAACTGCTAAATCTGCAGCAAAGAAAACAGTAATTTTATCAAAACGACAGTAAGTGACACATTGCTGGAATCAGGGTCTCTCTCTCTACATTATGCTGCTTTCAGATGGTATGGTAAACACCTGGTGACAGGTTCCCTTCAAGATTTAGCTTCTACTATACAAAATGTTGCGTCTCCACAAGCTCGTTGCCTGCTTCCATTAGCACAGGAGCTCTGTATCATAACAGAAAAAGTACAAAACAAGTAAAGTATCTGGAAAAATTAAACTTTTTTTTTCTGTGCTTTTAAAATCTTTATATATTAAATAAATATAATGAAAAGGTAAAAAGACCCTACAATAGAGAATCAATGTATTGCAATACAAGTTAGTGACTTTCTATGCCTGCTCTACAGACGTATTGAGAGTCTGCATACATTCTTCATTACTGTTGGCTCAGCGTCCACATGTATCATCTAGTTTCATCAGATGATTCACTCACTGTGTAATTGGACATGTGATTGATGTTGTTTTTATGCTCTTTCACTTTAAAAAAAAAACTGCACACATCGTATTTATGAGTTCACACATAATTTGGATAACTAGTAAGTGTGTATAGCAAAGCAACCAGGAAACTGTAAGCTATAAAAAGCAAGACAAGCCCAAACCACAATTAGCATATGACACAACCTTTCTATCTCTCATCTGTAGAAACCAGATTCGGAGTTCTAGAATGTGAGTCTCTGCTTTGAGGACAGAAAAGACGGCTTTTCCTGTTTTTGTAACAAGTCATTTCGATATTTTCTATGCTGAAGTCACCTGCGGTTATGGGAGGAGCTTCTTCAGAGGCTTCCATCTAACAGGATGGGAGGATAGGTCTGGGGTTGCGTCGCTTCTTTGCATTCAACTAAGGGAATCCTCTCTTAGGCTGCCTTCACACTTGCAGATGGATCTGCAGCGTTTTGCAGATGCATCTGCAAGTGTGAGCATGCTGACCGCGGCCCCTATGTTTATAATAGGGCGCACGCGGTGTGAAAGCTCTCATTCACTCCTATATGTGTACTGTCAGCAGGCGTATGCCTGCTGACAGATCACACACTCCCGCCCGCAGCATGGACGCTACATCTCGCGTCCACAGTGCGGACGGGAGTGTGTGATCTGTCAGCAGGCATACGCCTGCTGACAGTACACATATAGGAGTGAATGAGAGCTTTCACACCGCGTGCGCCCTATTATAAACATAGGGGCCGCGGTCAGCATGCTCACACTTGCAGATGCATCTGCAAAACGCTGCAGATCCATCTGCAAGTGTGAAGCCAGCCTTAGTATAGCCATTGTTGGTAATCTGCAGAGTAGTGAACAATACTAATGTTTATTATGCGGAGAAGGCGTTTGACAGGGTGCACTGGGGCTACCTGGAAGCGGTACTTAGAAGATTTGGCATCGTGGGTCCCTTCCTAAAGGCGGTGCTGTCCCTTTACTCCAATCTTAACGCCAAGGTTCTTACATCTGGCTTTCTCTCGCCTGTCTTCCAGATCACGAACGGAACTCGTCAGGGTTGTCCGCTGTCACCGGTGATCTTTACCCTGGCAGTGGAACCCCTGGCTGAAAAAATCCGCTCGGCCCCTGATGTGTCGGGTGTCAAGGTGGGTGGAAGTGTCCACACCATTGGTCTGTATGCTGATGATATTATCATCACTTGCACAGAGGTGTCTCGGTCCCTCCCGGCAGTCATGAGCATACTAGAGGATTACTCGATGGTTTCGTACTACAAGCTGAACGCGGATAAGTCAACTCTTCTCCCCCTAGGAGTCTCGAACTCAGAGATAGCTGCTGTCTCTAAGTTCTTACCATTTCGATGGTCCAGGGGCGGTATCCCCTACTTAGGGATTACACTGGCACCCTCCAGCCAACTCATGAGACTTAACTATGAGTCACTACTATCAAAAGTCCTTTCGGACGTAGCCACCTTTGGTGCTAAGTCTCTTTCTTGGATTGCTCGCTTGCACGCCTTCAAGATGATGACTTTACCAAAGGTAATATATATGTTCAGATGTGTTCCCCTTAGGATCCCTAAAACCCTTTTGGCTAAATTACAGAGCGCAGTAAACACATTCATTTGGGCTAACAAGATCCCACGTGTGGCCAAAGAGATGATGTACGCTCCGATAGGGGCGGGCGGAATGGGTATGCCAAACATTCTGGAATACCATAGGGCTGTCATCTTGGAGGAGGCTGGGTCCCTGGTGGCGCAGCCCTGAGCACCTCAGATGGATATCCACTGAGACTTCCTACTTGGGGGGCGGCACTCTGGGGGACCTCCTGGTGGCTGAGTCGATTCAACCAGTCACCCACACTCGACAGCTTGAGACTTCCCAAACCCTCCTACACTACTGGAGGACACTGCCGCGGGCCTGGACCCATGTTCCGCCAGAGGAAGTGCCTATACGAGCACTACGCCTCCATGTCCCATCGATTCAGACGAGGGCATGGGAGGATGCAGGTTTGCTCTCACTGGGAGATTTTTGTCGGGAAGGGACGTGGCCTACATTTGAGACCTTTTGTGGGTGGTTTCCTGAGTGCCGCGCGGCATTCTTGCAGTTTTTTCAACTAGACCATCTTCTACGTGAGGCCACATACGCCCCACTACCTGTGCCCCCCCTCCGTGCATCGTTTCTCCTTAGGGCTGTTCAAGCAGAACCCCCACAAACTGCGGACACTGTCCAAGATCTATGGGGAATTGGTGTCTGTGGACCATGAGGTGAAACTGCCTTACATGAAGAAATGGGAGGGAGATCTTGGCTTTACGTCAGACATTGAGGACTGGCACACAGCAGCTAAAGAAGTGGGGAACACCACCAGATGTGTGAACCATCTAGAAAACAAAGAAAATTCATCTCAGATGGTATCTCTCTCCTGTTCGCCTTGTTCACACCACTGGGGGGCAGTCCCCGCAGTGTTGGAGACTATGTGGAGAGAGAGGCAACATAGCGCACATGTGGTGGACCTGCCCGAAAATACGCCCCTTCTGGACATTAGTCCAAAACCTGATCCACTCAGTCACTGGAATTAGGCAGGTTCTGAATATTGGCATTCGAGACTTCCCCTGGCCGTTGCGGGGGACAGTAACGTACATCGTTATCGCTGCCCGTCTATGCCTAGCCGCAAAGCCGTAAATCTGTCAGATCTGCTGCAATTCAGCGAAAACCCTGATGTGAAAGAGGCCTTTGTAAGTACATAAAATATGGACCCATATATAAATCTATTCTTGAATCACAGGCCTGTGAATGCCAATAATGCAATCAGATTTTTGTCCTAATGTTGGTACTTGCTGCTATTGCATGTTTCCCTAGTTTCTGTGCTGCCAGCGATCTTAGGTGTATAACCTTTACATTTTTTTTCCTAATATTGCATGCACTATAAAAGAAAAAGGAGCACTGCTTCCCATCAAGCATGAAAGGTGGGGTAAATACAGGCCTCCTTTAAGAGGAATCTGTCACCAGGTTTTAGCTACTTAATGTGAGTGCAGCATTATGTAGGGCCAGAGATCTTCATTCCAGTGATGTGTCACTTACAGCACACAGTAGTTTCATCAAAATAACAGCAAGCAGCTCAGTAAGTGACACATCATTAGAATTGGGGTCTGTATCTTTACATCATGCTGCTCTCAGATGGGATGACAAAAACCTGCTGATATAAAAAGGGAACAAGAGGCGCAATAGTGCCCTATCACTCAGACACTAAAAGATGAGAGGTGTAAAGTCAAAACCACTCACCTATTACAGTTGTGATGACCCACAACTGGCTTGAAGGCATACAATCAATACCGGCTGCTGCAGGACCTCCACCAACCACTCGCGCGTGGGAAGACTCTCAGGAAGCTGGGAAAAGGTGTATGACAGTCCGCGCCACCGGGTACCAAGGAATCACCTGGGATGCAGGAAGTTATTTCAAGCTTAATCTTTATTGTCCAACATGTTTCAGCGCTCCACCTGGAGCGCTGAATATCCCTGAGGAAGGCGCCAGGTGGAGCGCTGAAACATGTTGGACAATAAAGATTAAGCTTGAAATAACTTCCTGCATCCCAGGTGATTCCTTGGTACCTGGTGGCGCGGACTGTCATACACCTTTTCCCAGCTTCCTGAAAAACCTGCTGACACATTCCATCTAAAGGGAACCAACCACCAGGATTTACCCACCTGTAAATCAGTGCAGCAAGTGATTGATGTGTGCAGCATGACATCACTATTTGATGTTTTTACTCCTCCTTCCCTGTGAGCTTTGCAGTCTGCTGTAAACTGACCTACCCCCCCAGATGAGAGGGAGGTGGTTCGGTTTATAGCAGACTGTCAAACCCACAGGGTGGATTAAAAAAAAAAGACAAATAGTGATGTCATGCTGCACACATCAATCACCTTTTGCACTGATTTACAGGTGGTTACATCCTTTTTTACAGTTAGAATATTTGGGGTTCATTCAAAAGAATTAAAAATGTAAATGTGTTCAAAAGTTTGGGGTCATTTTGAAATTTCCTCATTTTTGAAAGAAAAGCACATTTTTTTTCAATGAAGCTAACATTAAATGAATCAGAAATACACTTCATACATTGTTAATGTGGTAAATGACTATTCTAACGGCAAACGTCTGGTTTTTAATGCAATATCTACATAGGTGTATAGAGGTCCATTTCCAACAACCACCACTCCAGTGTTTTAATGGTACGTTGTGTTTGCTAACTGTGTAAGAAGGCTAATGGATGTTTAGAAAACCCTAGAAAACCCTTGTCCAAGTATGTTAGCACAGCTGAAAACAGTTTGGCTGATTAGAGAAGCTATAAAATTGACATTCCTTTGAGCTAGTTGAGAATCTGGAGCATTACATTTGTTTGTTCTATGAAACTCTCAAAATGGTCAGAAAAAGAGAACTTTCATGTGAAACTTGACAGTCTATTCTTGTTCTTAGAAATGAAGGCTATTCCATGAGAGAAATTGCCAAGAAACTGAAATTTTCCTACAATGGTGTGTACTACTCCCTTTAGATGAGAGCACAAACAGGCACTAACCAAAGTAGAAAGAGAAGTGGGAGGCCCCGCTGCACAACTGAGCAACAAGACAAGTACATTAGTGTCTCTAGTTTGAGAAATCAACACCTCACAGCTCCTCTACTGGCAGCTTCATTAAATAGTACCCGAAAAATGCCAATGTCAATGTCTACAGTGAAGAGCTGACTCTGGGATGCTGGCCTTCAGGGCAGAATGGCAAAGAAAAACCCATATCTGAGACTGGCTAATAAAACGAAAAGATTAATATTAGCAAAAGAACACAGACATTGGACAGAGCAAGATTGGAAAAAGTTTTATGGACAGAAAAATCAAAGTTTGAGATGTTTGGATCACACAGAAGAACATTTGTGAGACACAGAACAACTGGAAAGATGCTGGAGAGTGCCTAATGCCATCTGTCAAGCATGGTGGAGGTAATGTGATCTGGGATGGTCTGGGGTTGCTTTGGTGCTGGTAAAGTGGGAGATTTGTACAAGGTAAAAGGGATTTTAAATAAGGAAGGCTATCACTCCATTTTGCAATGCCATGCCATACCATACCCTGTGGATAGTGCTTGATTGGAGCCAATTTCATCCTACAACAGGACAATGACCCAAAGCACACCTCCAAATTATGCATGACCTCTTTAGGGAAGAAGCAGGTAGCTGGTATTCTATCTGTAATGGAGTGGCCAGTGCAGTCATCAGATCTCAACCCCATTGAGCTGTTGTGGGAGCAGCTTGACCATATGGTAAGCAAAAAGTGCCGATCAAGCCAATCCAACTTGTGGGAGGGGCTTCAGGAAGCATGGGGGTACATTTCTCAAGATTACCTCAGCAAATTAACAGCTAGAATGCCAAAGGTTTGCAATGCTGTAATTGCTGCAAAGGGAGCATTCTTTGATGAAAGCAAAGTTTGAAGGAGAAAATTATTATTTCATATAAAAATCATTATCTCTAACCTTGTCAATGAACTATATTTTCTATCCTTTTTGCAACTCATTTGATAAATAAAAGTATGAGCTCTCATGGAAAACACAAAATTGTCTGGGTGACCTCAAACGTTTGAACGGTAGTGTGTATATATATATATACAACATAAAGGACTGCAGCACTCTTCTTTGTGAAACAACCGCCTTTATTCGGCCATCAGGTGGGTGGTGACAACGTTTCGGAATCCTGTCCCTTTCTCTAGCACCAATATGCTAATCTACTATATATATATATATATATATATATATATATATATATGTAAATAACGGGAAAAAAGGAATCAGCACAACTTCAGGTAAACATAGGGTGCAAAACGTCCTGTATACAGTGTTCAAACGTAATAAACAAGACAAAGACCATCACAGGTCAAAACGTTGAACCGCTGAGGGCTCCAATAAAGGATGTCCCTTTTATTATTTTTATGGACGTGCTGTCTATTTTTTTTCATATATATATATATATATATATATATATATTCATTCTCTTTCTCTTTTCTACTAGTCATGGATTATGGCACCAGCCTAAAAATGGAGAGATCCGTCAAACCAATATTTTGCCCTGAAGTATTCCACCAACATTGGTCTGATCTTCCTTGGCTCCTCTTCTAGTCTGCTTCAGTAAGTTTGATATTTGTACATCTCCTATATTGTAAATGCATCCAGAGGATTTCTAAACTAGCCCTCTGTATTTAGGAGTAGTGAAATGTGATTACTTGTCTTTACCAAGGCATTTCATGATTGATTCCACTATATGGTATATTTTGATAGTCTCCTTATAACGAGACGTAAAAGGAAATTAAGACATAATAATAGATATAGCTTCCCCTCATCCTTCAAACACGCCCTAATCAACCCATCCTCAAAAAACCCTCCCTCGACCCCGCAGCAGTCTCCAACTATCGCCCCATATCTCTCCTCCCCTTCGCCTCAAAATTGCTTGAGCAACATTCTCTTCCAAACGGTCCTCCTATCTCTCCTCCAGCTCCCTCTTCGACCGCCTACAATCCGGCTTCCGACCCCACCATTTCACTGAAACAGCCCTAACCAAAGTCACCAACGACCTACTGACTGCCAAGAGCAAGCAACACTACTCCATCCTCCTCCTTCTTTACCTTTCTGTTGCCTTCGACACAGTCGACCACTCCCTCCTACTCCAAATTCTAGAATCTCTTGGCGTCACTGACCTAGCCCTCTCCTGGATCTCCTCAAACCTAACAGACTGAGACTGGAACTTCAGTGTCACCCACTCTCACACCTCCTCCTCGCCTTACCCCCTAACTGTCGGAGTTCCCCAAGGCTCGCTCCTGGGACCACTACTCTTCTCCATCTACACCCTCGGCCTAAGTCAACTCATTGAGTCCCACGGCTTCAATACCACCTTACGCCGATGACACCCAGCTCTACCTGTTCGGCTCCAACATCACCTCCTCCTACCCAAAATTCCGCAATGCCTGTCTGCCATCTCATCCTTCTTTTCCGCTTGCTTCCTCAAGCTCAACATGGACAAGACCGAGTTCATCGTCTTCCCCCGATTCACTCATCCCCCCTACCCAACCTATCCATCACTGTCAATGACTGCACACTCTCACCTGTCCCCCACGCCAAGTGCCTCGGGTAATCCTTGACTCTTCCCTCTCCTTCAAGCCCCACATCCAAGCCCTCGCCACCACCTGCTGACTCCAGCTCAAAAACATTACCCGAATCCGCTCCTTCCTTGACCATGACACTGCCAAAACACTTGTCCACGCCCTCATCATCTCCTACCTCGACTACTGCAACCTCCTGCTCACCGGCCTCCCCGCAACCTCGCTTGCACCTCTCCGAACCATCCTCAATTCCGCCGCCTGACTCATCCACCTCTCGACCTGTTACTCCCCTGTCTCCCCCCTCTGCCAAGCCCTTCACTGGCTCCCCACCATCCAAAGATCTCAGTTCAAAACCCTGACATACAAAGCCATCCACAACCTGTCCCCTCCATACATTTCTGAGTTGGTCTCGCGATACTTCCCCTCACGCAATCTGCGCTCCTCTCAAGAGCTCCTCCTTTTCTCCCCCCGCATCTGCACCTCCCACAACTGCATACAAGACTTCTCTCATGCATCCGCCATACTCTGGAACTCTCTCCCACACCACATCAGACACTCCCCTACCCTGGGAACCTTCAAGAAAAAAATTGAAGACCCACTGCTTCCTCCAACCTACAACCCACACTGAGACCTAATCCGCTGCACCATCTCACCCCCACCTCTCCCCCTCCTACTGTCTCCCACCCATTCCCTATAGACTGTGAGCCCTTGAGGACAGGATCTCTGCCCTACTGTACCTGTACGATTTAATTGTCGATATTTTTATGTTCTTGTTCTCATCTGCCCCTACACATGTAAAGTGCCATGGAACTAATGGCGCTATATAAATATATAATAATAATAATATAGGAGTCATGATACATATGAACAAACAGCAATATTCTTCAGTCTCTCCTCTTTCAAACAAACTGAAGCCATTTCCTTCTTTTCACAGTGAGTCTTCCACTTTGCAATTTCGCAGTACGTTGTGTACTGTAATTATATCCTGTTTTCAGTTCTCGTTCAGTTTTCTTTAAAATATGGTCTAATTATTCTGCTCTTGTAAGTCACAAACCAAAAAAATTGTACAAAACAGGGAAACCAATGAATCAGATCATTATTATTGACCAGTAAAATGACTGTATGTGGCTAGGGTCACACTTGCATTTTTTTAAAATCCTGATCCGGTTTTGAGCTTTCAAAAGCTGAAAACCGCATCAGGAAACGCTCCTCATAGGAGCCCATTATAAAAACCTGCATGCAATCCGGTTACCGCATCCGGCTCTGCAGCCTGCGTGAAAACTCATGCAGGCTACAGTTTTCGTAGCGGTTCTAAGCCCCGCAATGCAGTAACCGCATTGCTCAGGATGTGTAATCCTGAGCAAAGCAGTTACCATATAGTTTGGTTATCCCGCTGAGCAGCCAATAGATCTACTGTAAAAGCCTACAGGACCTCGGACAGCGCACATACTATACGTACATTATGTATAGTATGTGCGCAGCTGTCAGTGGAGCCGCGGCTTCATTCACAAAATTGTACAGAGCCGACAGAAGTCGGCTTACTGTACAAGCAATATTAACCCATAACATGCCCACCTGAATAGGAACATGTCTCTAGGGGGGTGGGCACCCCCTAGAGACATGATGGGCACAATTATTATTAACATTAAAGCTTTTTCTACACTGTTAACAGTTTGCTCATCCCTGCAGCAACTGTATGGTAACCGATCGATTACACATCCGGAGCAATCCGGTTACCGGATAGCGGCTTCAGCCACACATTTTTCATGAAAAATGTGTGTGAAGCTAATTGCGTTCACTGCATCCGGATCTGGATGCCGTGAACGCAATTCTGTTTTAAAGTGTGACCCTAGCCTGTGCCATTGATGTGGCTGTAAATGACACTGACAATCTCAACATCCATGGCCTGCAATCAATACATCGGAAAGTTTATTCTCCATAATTGCAGGCTGTCCACTATTGATAAGATTCAGAAATTCACCAGACTCAATCTTTGAACTTCTGTAGTTGCCTTAGACCAAGTCCACATGGCGACATGTGTTGTGCAACATAGAAATCTCAGTGCCGTATTGTGACATTCCATGTAATGGTTTTCTACGGTGTTGTGTTGTAATCTGCAACCTCCTGCAACTGCGAGACAGAATTGCAAATGTTTCCAAATAAGATGGACTTTTTTGCTGCAAGTCATGGACTTCAATATAAGTCACTGAGACTAGCGTGCAGTGCGCCTTCTGTGCAATTCGGGTCTTTTTTTAAAGCAAAATCACAGCTCTAAAATAGCAGCACATCGGCAAATCCCAGAATGGCTGTTGCAGGGCACACTTCCGTGTAGCCGCCTTATGATTTCAGCAAATCTAAGGCTGCCTTCACATTTGCGTATGGGAAGGCAGCGTATGCTGCGTTCCCATACGCAGGCAAGCGCATGCACACTGTGGTTCCTATGTTTAACATAGGAACGCATAGTGCTTGCGTTTGCTGCGTTCGGGTGCGGATGCGGACCATATCTGCTGCTTCCGGTGTCCAGCGTCCGCACCCGGGACGCAGCATGTTGCATTTTTTGGGCGCTCGGGGACCTTGGAAAATCAGCAAGCGTCCCCAAGCGCACAAAGAATGCATTGGTGTCAATGGGTCCGCAGTGTTCTGTGCTTGACAGCGCAGGAGAACGCTGCGGACCCATTGAAAAATCTCCCGGTGGCCGCCGGTGATGTCACAGGAGATCACCGACGGCCACCGGGAGATCAGTTCAGCCTCTAATGTTCTCCTCCTCCCCGCCGCCGGTAATCTCCTAGTGGTGTCGGCGGGGAGAAACAGCTGATGTGACAGCTGTTTGAATCTTCCCGCGCCGACATCTCCTCTCGGTGTCGGCGCGGGAGATTCAAATAGCTGTCAAATCAGCTGTTTCTCCCCGCTGAGACTTCTCGGAGCTTACCGGCGGCGGGGAGGCGGAGATCTCCGGCGCTGATCTCCGCCTCCGGCCCGCCCCCGGACACGTCCGATTGGCTGGCCGGGCTCCACAGTGATGTGTCCGCAAGCGGACATTATCCGCTGCGGACACATCAAATGACATTGCTTTTGACTGCGTTTGTGAAGGCAGCCAAACATGGATTTCAGAGTAGGAAACCAAACTCATCAACAGGTATAAAAGATCTATTTATGAAATCTGGTGACAAATCCACATCAATAATGGCAAATTTATAAAAAACGGAAAAAAACAAAGAAAAAAACAACTGTTTGTCCCTAATAGGGTGAATTTTGAGAATATCTGATTGAACTTTTATAAAAAGCTGTATTTATTTTAAATTCTGATAAGTCAGAATACATTGAAAAATAAAATTGTGTGACAGTGATATGTGTTGAGTGCACCTCACAATTTTGTTTTGAAATGTACATGAAAACATACCGTTTGGTAAAAGTGAACCAGTTTCCTTATACATTTCTACACATGAAATATAAAAGTTATTTTGCTATCCATTCTCTTTAAAGGGGTTCTGGCTGGCCATGCACATTAGATGAGTGCTGCTGCAATCTGTCAGTTTTGGTGGAAAAAGTCCCTATCTAGTGGGTATGGGGCCGGCCACATACTTTCCTAAATGTCAGACGTCTGGGGAGATAAAAGTTTAGGGGTGAGGAGATTGAGAGAGAGATTACAGTCCAGGGTTGGCTATACACATTAGACACCTATTTGACAACTATCTAAGGTATATGGCCAGCCTTGGGCTATGCTCAGATTTTGCCTTATTAAAAGTTGGATCATTGATAAAAGGGATGGCTTAGTGGTCATTACACTTTTTATCTCACTCCCATAGATGTAAACGACAAGTCTGATCTGCAAAAACATACCTGAACAAAGTCTCTCATACACATTAAGGCCCCGTATCACACAACGATAACGCTAACGATATCGTTGAAACGTCAGGGGTTTGCAGTCGTTCAAACGACGTCGTAACTATGTTGTTCAGTGTGACATGTACAAACGATCAACGATAAGTCGGCCGATCGTTGATGGGAGGTTTTTGAACTGGACCTTAAACCAAACAATGACCGTCCGTCGAACCTGCAGCATCGGTGTGTGTGACACCTTGATAACGATGTTGTTAACGACTTCGCCTATTCAGAACTGAAGGACATAGGCAATCAAACAACCGCAAGTATCGTTCGCTTGTGGCGGAATCATTGCTGCGTCGTTAAAGATATCTGCATGTGTGACACTTCACTAGCGATCATTGAACGTTGTTCAAGCGATCTAGGTCAAGTCGGATCATTGGTCGGTTCGCCGACACATTGAAGCGCGAGACGGGGCCTTTAGACTAATGTTTGCTGAACCCGCCAAAAATAACATGTGTGTATGGGAGCCTTGGACAATTGATTGTTGGGGGAGTTAAATATCAGATATGTCCAATTATGGGCTGCCAATCTTTTTGTTCTCCTAGAGATAAGCCGCTGCCAGACATGTCTGGTGATGGCTGTCTTCTACAGAGCACAAGAGCATCCAGCTGAACAATCATTTTTGTGTATGGGAAAGATGGCCAAAATAGCTGCTGGTTGAATGATCTGCTGAATCATCTAATCTGTATAAAGGTCCCGTCAGACCTTACAACATCGGCTGCGATGTTGGAAGAGATGCCGCGGGTGCGCGTATTACGGTACCTTTATTGTGCAGAATTATTAAGCAACTTAATAAAAACCTAATATATTCCCATCTCACTTGTTTATTTTCACCAAGTAAACCAATAGAACTGCACAAAATTTAGAAATAAACATTTCTGACATGCAAAAACAGAACCCCAAAAAATTAGTGACCAATATAGCCACCTTTCTTTATGATGACACTCAACAGCCTCCATCCATAGATTCTGTCAGTTGCTTGATCTGTTTACAATCAACATTGCGTGCAGCAGCCACCACAGCCTCCCAGACACTGTTCCCAGAGGTGTACTGTTTTCCTTCCCTGTAGATTTTAGGAGGGACCACAGGTTCTCTATGGGGTTCAGATCAGGACCTTTTAGACCTTTACTGGCCAGCTACGCTGTGGAGTAGTTGGATGCATGTGATGGAGCATTGTCCTGCATGAAAATCATGTTTTTCTTGAACGATACCGACTTCTTCCTGTACCACTGCTTGAAGAAGTTGTCTTCCAGAAACTGGCAGTAGGTCCAGGAGTTGAGCTTCACTCCATCCTCAACTCGAAAAGGTCCCACAAGTTCATCTTTGATGATACCAGCCCATATCAGTACCCCACCTCCACCTTGCTGGCATCTGAGTCGGAGTGGAACTCTCTGCCCTTTACTGATCCATCATCTGGCCCATCCATCTGGCCCATCAAGAGTCACTCTCATTTCATCAGTCCATAAAACCTTTGAAAAATCAGTCTTAACATACTTCTTGGCCCAGTCTTCACGTTTTATCTTATGTTTCTTGTTCAAAGGTGGTCGTTTTTCAGCCTTCCTTACCTTGGCCATGTCCCTGAGTATAGCACACCTTGTGCTTTTTGATACTCCTGTAACTTTGCAGCTCTGAAATATGGCAAAACTGGTGGAAAATGGCATCTTGGCAGCTTCACGCTTGATTTTCCTCAATTCATGGGCAGTTATTTTGCACCTTTTTTGACCAACACGCTTCTTGCGACCCTGTTGGCTATTTGCGATGAAACACTTGATTGTTCGGTGATCACGCTTCAAACGTTTGGCAATTTCAAGACTGCTGCATCTCTCTGCAAGACATCTCACAACTTTGGACTTTTCAGAGCCCGTCAAATCTCTCTTCTGACCCATTTTTCCAAAGGAAGTTGCCTAATAATTAAGCACACCTTATATAGAGTGTTGATGTCATTAGACCACACCCCTCCTCATTACAGAGATGCACATCACCTGATTTACTTAATTGCTAGTTGGCTCTCAAGCCTATACAGCTTGGAGTAGGACAACATGTATAAAAAGTATCATGTGATCAAAATACTAATTTGCCTAATAAATCTGCACACAGAGTAGGGTGATCCATGCAACCTCCGGAGTGGAACCACTCTTGCTCACAACCCAGACAAGCTGGGAGACCCCTTTCACTAGCTTCAGTGAAAAAGAGTCCTATCACCAGTTAATATCATCATTATTATTTATTATTAAAGCGCCATTTATTCCACGGAAGAGTGGATTCATGGATCAAGATAAAAGGGTCACCCAGGATTAAATTATATATTTAACTGCTTTAAGGGCACACTAGACAAACACTATATACATAATGGATAAACATACAATGGTCAGAAATGCAAATACTGGAGGTAGTACAAGTAGAAGTAGATGATATATAAGTCAATTTACAAATTAGATGTTATACCTTAGGGTACCTTTACACGCCGCTACTGGAGGATGGATACAACCAGCTACTTCACGTGCACGAGCACGCACAAACGGTTACAAACGGTCAACGCACCATCTTTACACGCCGCCACAAGCTACGCTACGTTACATCTATCTCTGGATACACCGCCGGGTTCCATAAGTCACCTTCTGTAGCTCACCGTACCTCATTTACACACCGCTACAACAAGCTAATATGGGCGGACCTGCTGCAGCAGGGACAGCACATAGGCGTGCCACAATTGTGGATTACGAGACGTCCGTACGCTGATAGGACATAGCAAGAAACCCATGATTGGCCAGGCATCGCAGGAGGCTGTTTAATACATGACGCTCGAGCAATTGTGTAGTGTGACTGGTCAGCTCCTTAAATATGCCGCCCTATGCAGCGACTACCAATCGTAACGAGGAGCTTCCACCAATGATCATTGAAGGGGGGCGGTATTCCGGAGCCTGTGTCACGCCCCAGCTACATACCAGGTACATTGCCTGGTGTCGACACATCCCTTCTGTTGCTTCTTTACACGCCGATACAGCTCGCTACAATCGCCTGTGTAGCCACCTGTTTCCGGGCAGTGCTCGGAAACAGATGTATCTGTGGCCGGGTGCCTCCTACCGTCTTCACACGCCGCTACTACGGGGTATTTTGCCGCTACAAGCTACATTTGTAGCCTGTAGCTGGTTGTATCCATCCTCCAGTAGCGGCGTGTAAAGGTACCCTTAAGGTATAAGCCGAGGGCTTCCAGTTACTTCCAACATTATGGATGGCGTTACATCCCCAGAACATAACGTGGCCGCTTGTGGCACCTGCAGAAAACCCCTAGGTTGTCACTCTCTTACCTGACCCTGGGTTGTCCCTGATCCCTTCCCCTGGTGGCTGTGCAGAAAGGCTTAAAAAATCTTTGATGGGTTAAAATGTCTCATCAGTGGTTCCTAGGGAAGTGGTTCTGCTGCTATCAGATGCAAATGGGTCCCCATTACACTTGGAGACCAAACACAGCAACCCTTCTTTGCTTCTAGTAGCCATTTTACATATCTCCCCACCCCGGGGTGCTAGGAAGAATCAGGACCCAGCTGTGTATTTGACCAATCAGGAGAGATAGTTGTCAGCAGAAAGCATTGTATTGTTGACAGTAGAGATGAGTTAACCCTTCAAGGTTCAGTTTGGTTTGTGACGCCGAACTTCGGTGTTGAGCAAATGTGTTCGGAGTTCTTGTGCTTTGGAGGGAGCATCGTTGAGGTCAGGTACAGTTGGTGCTTGGCCCATTGCAAGCCACGTGTAGTCTTTGATCGGCTCACACTGGGCTTAAAAGCACAATTTTTGAGTATAGTTTTTGTACAAAATTAATTGAAGAAAAATAAATTCTCCCACCCCTGGAAGTGTTTTACTTAAGGCGGGCGGAGAGCTGAACTGCCAGTCAGTGACTCCCATTGAGGTTCATGTCAAGTTCGAGGTTGCAAAGAGTGCACCAAAAAGTTCAGCTGCACCGTCCGAACCCGAGTCTCAAAAGATTCGCTCATCTGTAGACTACAGCTACCTAAGACATTTTAAGGATATTTTCTGGGTTTAGACGAAAAGTCTGCCGTCACTGTGTGACTGCAAACTGACGAGTTGTGGTTACGGTCATGTGCCGACTGACCTGTCATTTGCTTCTGCCAATGCTCAGAATAAGGGAAGCACAAGAAAGTTTATCCGGCATGTGACAGTAACTATGCAAAATATATACCAGGAAATCGTGACAGTGTGCATCTCACATTGCCACCATATGGGAGTACGCAGTCACATAGAGCCACTGCAGACTTTTTTTTTTATCAGAATGGAAATTTCCTTTAAATTCTAGTTATAACAGTGATATATTAAGATGTATGAAAGTGTTAACACGCACGCCTATTATATGCTGGTGTGTTGATACTCACGTTCCATGCTCTGTATGCTGTGTTCTTCATAAACTTGTTCATTATTACGTACTTGCATATTATTCCTTGAAACATAAAATAATACAAAACATAACCATGATATTTATATAAATAGCAAATAGGATAGAATGGAGAAAAGGGAAGTAAAGGGAGTGAGCTCTTAGTTCAAATGTTAAATTCCACTTTGCTCTCACTATATTTAGCTTGTGGTTAAGTGCTGAGCCGTTTGCATGGGTAAGCAAGGAGAAGGGGAGGTTAAAGAACAGGAACGCCACACTTTAAAGGGAGTGTTTAATTAACAAGAGCAGATCCCCTGACACTGTGTCTATACAGTACAAAATACAGTATATTATTATACATAGAGAAATATGGTTTCTTCTATTACATGTATGCTGTCTAATATGCAAAGAACATACTTCATAGATTACACAGCAGTAATCAGCAGGAAACACAGAGTCGATACATAATTCACAGATAGTAAAACACTCTAGCTGCACATTTCCAGTAAGTATATTTAATTTGGATTCCAGTAAAGTTTGCTGTTGATAACAAGAACTAGAGGGAAGACAAAGAGCCTATCTGTTCATTATTCATTAACCAAAGAGACAAATTTGTAAATATTTCATTTACAGAAGAGTTGTTTTCTGAATCATGTGTCATAAAACCATTGTGAAGAATGGTAGCCCAGGGGCTTTTTCTACTACAACTTAATCCAGAGGATGGTAAATTATCTAGTAAAATTTATATGTGAGGGGTAAAAAGGGGAGGCATGTTCAGGAGCCTATTCTACTGCAGAATGGCTATGAATCCTCAGTCTCATTTACACACCACACACATAGGCCATTTATTACGGGCACTGTGTAATGCTGCATTTGACCTATGGTGGCGCTGCTGGAAAGTTGAACACTTTTATAGATTACCACTAGAAGCTCAAGCTGTAGGAGACCTTGTGTTTAGCTTGTCAAGGGTCTAAAAGAAATTAGATTGTACAGCATGCACATTGTTAGATTGTAAACTCTTATGAGCAGGGCTGTCATTATTTTGCTTTATGCAAAAAAGAGAGAAGGAGCGCCAATAGAGAGGATCCGTGTGACGAGGGGAAATTTCAAAAGAGTTCAATTAACCATCACTCACCTGGGGTAGTTGTGCTTGGCCCTCACACAACAAAGGTGTAAGCTTCCAGGTGAGGATCATAGCAGGAGAAGCTGCTTAGAAGGATACGCTATGGGGAGAATCCTCCTGCGGTGGTCACGTGACCGGACTCAGCACAGATAAAGGAAAATTATGCGGTGTTAGAGGAGCGCTAGAGCCAAGGGACATGAGAGTTAGGTATTAAACACACAAAGCTTTATTGTAATTATGCTCTCCAACCTCATTATTGTGCTTTAATTATTGCATTTTTTGATAACTGATACTTATGATTGTTTGAATATGAACCTCTGAATTGTGAAGCGCTGCGGAATATGTTGGCGCTATATAAATAAAGATTCTAAAGGCCGCTTTACACGTGGCGATATCGCAACGCAACTACGATAAAAAGTCACATGGTACGAGCGTTGCAGTCGATATCGTTTGTGCATTGTGTCGTGTAAATGGGCAACGCGACTCAAAAACGATGCAACTACAATATCGTTTTTGGAATGTGCATGTTCTTCAACCGTGCAATATTGGCTAGGCGATCTGGCAGGATCGTGCTGTGTGACAGCGCAACTACGTTTTGGAGCGCAACTTCCCGTATTCACTCCAATGTTAATTGGTCGTTCCCTGAGTTGCTCAGACACAGTGTGAAAAGGGGGGGTACAACATCGTAGTTGCGTTGCCTGCCAATACCTCCCTGCGTAACATCTCCTATGCGATCTTGGACAAGTGCCAAAAACGTGCGCGCTCCTGTGAAATCGTATGCAATATCGAAACGATATTGCGACATGTAAAGCAGCCTTTAGAGTTTTAAATAATCATATCCCATATGCAGGGGTGCACCGAGCCCCTCTGCCACCTGAGCCACAAGCTGAGGACCGGGGGGGTTCTGTCAGTGACTAGCACCGCCGCCCCTGCATCCGCGGTGGGGAGGGGTGCGATGTGGATATGGCACCGCCCCCTTTTGCACAGCCGCTCCCCCTACCAGCTTGCCGCCTGAGTGAAAGGTCTCACACTGTCCAATGGACGGTGCGGCCCTGCCCATATGTTGTGAAACAATGGTGCATTGGTCTTGCAACATCATTATGACCTTACTTTCCATGTTGTTCCTTCTGATTAAATGAACCTGGGCAATGATGGTGCCTGCACAGGGAAGACAGATTACTGTGAGTGCAGTGACTTGTCAACCAAAGAATGAAAGCTGGCGGTGGGTGGTGAAAAGGGAGAGATCACAGCAGTGATGGAAGAGCACAGCCCGCCTAGTTGAACTTGGGATTAAAACTCTAAGAATAAATTTGTCAAAAATGCCCCAACAAAATACAACAAACAAGGTGTGAATGTAATAAATATGAAAGATGGATTTACACTTATGCATTTAGTTAAGGGTCAAATATCCTGTAGACAGGTCTCCTTTAAATGGTACTTAGCTGAACATTTTGTTCACAGGGTCTTTTGATTCCTAATTTAAAAAAAACACTAATAATTATAAATGTCAAGAGATAATGGTGGACAACTCTAAATAAAGCACCAAAATACCTTTTTCTATAAACTCCATACGTGCAAATCACAAGCAATAGACTAAAGGCCGTGTTACATGCAATTATATCGCTAACGATATTGTTGCAACGTCACCGGTTTTGTGACGTTGCAGTGACCTCGTAGTGAGGCCGCTGCGTGTGACATGTACCAACAACCAGCGATCAGCTCACTGATGGTTGATCGTTGGTAAATGGCCAGGGCCGTTTTTCAATTGTTGGTCTCCCACTGGGCGGCCAGCATCGGTGTGTGTGACAGCGGGAGACCAACGATCAATGACCTCCTGGCCGATGCCCAGCGCCGCACAGACATGTTGGAACGCTGGTAACCAGGGTAAACATCGGGTAACTAAGCGCAGCACTATGCTTAGCTACCCAATGTTTACCCTGGTTACCAGTGCTGGTCGCTGGTGAGTCTGCCTGTGTGACAGCTCACCAGCGATCAGATAGCGAGGTCCCAGTGATCCCGATCGTTGGTGGGATCGCTGGGACATTGCAGCCTGTAACGGGGCATTTATAATTTTATAACGGGGCATTTATAACGGGGCATAATACTGTAATTTCCTCCGGGATCAATAAAGTTTATCTTATCTTATCTTATTTACACAGATTTTAAGCAGGCTCAACCTTTAAGTGGACTAAGGTTGCTTTGACATCAGCTATTGTCACCATTCTCGGCAGATCCGGCAGTTTTGCCGCATCTTTCGCGTAATGGATCACTTGCGGCAAGACTGCATTCAGCCTAATTCATTCCCTATGGGACTTACGGACATGTGCGGCATTTGCGGTTTTACCAGATTCAGCAAATCCAGTACTTGCGGCAACAGAAAAAAAAAACGCTGTTAGCAGCATTTTTTTACTTGCTGCAAGTGCTGGATGCAGCATAACTGCAAGTGTCGCACATGTCCGCAAGTCCCATAGGGAATGAATTAGGCAGTCCGCAGTCTTGCCGCAAGTGAACCGTTACGCGGCAGATGCGGCAAAACTGCCAGATCTGCCGAGAATGGCGAAAATAGCTGATGTGAAAGTAGCTATACATAGAAAAGCATAGCTAAACTTTGTCACATTACAAACACATCTGCAGCTGCAGCTCTACTTGCATAGTGCTGTCAGATCAGCTCTACTCTCCTCCCTAGTGCTAGAGCTGTCAGCTTTGCTGCAGAGCTGTGCCTGATTATAACTATGAGAGGAGAACTACAGCTGCAGATGTGTTTGTAATGAGACAAAGCTCAGCTCTAATGTACTGTATTAGTTATAATCACTCACAGTTCTGCAGTGAGATTTTAAAAAGAGACTGTCAGTCATTACATGTCTCCACACTGGTTATGCCCCTTTAATTAAAAAATAAGATCGTGAAGCAGATTCTCGGGTAGATCTTTGTCCGGCCTATAGATCTTTACAGCTCATTTACATGTGCAGAAAAACATGAATTTTTCTGAAAAAAGACATTGGATTGCAGACAAGGTATCATTTTATAAAAAAAAAAATTGATCTGCATGCCACCCATATAGATGACTTCTTAAAATCCCCTAAATATTTTTATGCGGTTTTAGTCAGCTGATGGTGACACCCTAGAATATTCTAGGACTTCTCTTGGAATCAAGCACTGGTGTACTTTGAGATATGCGTGTGATCACAGTCCTGTCAGAAGATCCAATGAAACCGAAAAAGCCATGACATTTTTTGTCTTATGACTTTCTAATACATGATTAACTACATCTTTCACATCACATGTTGCAGTTTCCAGAAGGAAGAACAAAAGCAGCCAGAGAGCATCATCAAGCCACCGCCATACTTTACTGTAGGCAGGATGTTCTTTTCAGCATTTGCTAAAATCTTCTTCTTTCAGACATACCACTGATGCATAAGATGCAAAAGTTCCAGTTTTGTTTAATTGATCAACAGAACAGAATCCTAAAACTTATGTGATTTATTAATACTGGATCCAATTTTCTTGTGCTTTTGGGTTAGTAGAGATGATGTATTGATTTCAGTCATTCAGCATTTAGTATACAATTTACTGTGCAATCTGAAACATCAGTGCCTGCTGCCTTCAATGCCTGCTGCCTTCATCAGTGCCTGCTGCCTGCAGTTCTTTTGCTGTCACTTTGAAGTTTTTGACCACCTATCTCCTCTGGAAGCTGGTGGCAGCCAGTGACACATCTGCTATCTGCCACGTATGTCCCTATCATGTAGCTGGAATTCGTAAACTTTAAACTTACAAACACTGTATCCAACAGTATCTCTAGAAACATTCATTCCCCGTGTCTTTTTGTGTGTTTTTCCTTGTTTGTACAAGGCAATAATCTATTTTTTCTTAACAATATTAGTGAACTGGACTATGTATCAATTACTATGTATCAAATGTTTGACTATGTATCAATTACAGTTAGGCTGCTTTCACATCACATATTTTTTCCTGTCCGTGGGATCCTACTTTTTGTAGGACCCCACGGACAGGAACGGATGGCATCAGAGGTGACCTCTGCATGCCATTTCTGTGTATATATATGTATATACAGTGTGGGAGTGAACAAGGGGTTAAAAAAAAAAAAAAAAACATGCTCACCTCTCTAACATTGTCCCGCACTGTCTCGCTCGCTCCCGGGAATGAAGGACCTGTGGTTGCCTGGCAACCAGATCAGCTGATTGGGTTGTCACATGACCGCGCGGTTTAAATCTCCCGCCCGCCAAAATTGACCGGCGGGCAGGAGATTTAAACTGCGCAGTCATGTGACAACCCGATCAGCGATCGGTCACTTGACTGCTCAGCTGATCGAGTTGCCAGGCAACCACAGGTCCTTCAGTTCCAGGAGTGAGCGAAACAGCGCGGGAGACCGTTGCAGAGGTGAGCATGTTTTTTTTTATTTGTAACCCTTTCTGTAACTAAATTTCACTTCCGCAATGTATGTATATACATTGTGGAAGTGAAATTAGATGGTAAGGAGTCATTTTAGTGTACTGAGCATGCTCAGTACAATAACATCGGGTCCGAGAAACGATCGACCACAGGATCGTTCCTCGGACCCGTGCTCCATAGGCCCCATATGTTGGCCTAATTGCCATCCGATTTTGTGGGATCCAATTTGTGTCCGATTTTTGACCGTGCCCAAATTGGATGGCAATTAGGCCAAATCCGATCCGATCCCCATAGGATAACATGTGGGCAAATCGAATCCGTGGCTGTCTGTTTTACAACGGACAGCCACGGATCCTCAAAAAACGTAATGTGAAAGCAGCCTTAGTCATTAAAAATGGCATTTTGTGTTGATTTTGGAGAAACTACTTGTTATATTACAGGTGCTTAAAAGAGGGGGAGGACCCTGCGCTAACACTATATTCCCACAATATAAATATATAGGTTACAAAAAATGCAAAGAAGAATATAAAAAACTCTTTACCAAAATTTTAGGTAAAAATGGTTACATGCATAGGGTATGTACATAGAGGGAAGAGAAGAACTTGTTGAACGCTGTGTTTTGAATATAGTTAATTCATGAAAAATAAATAAGGAGCCGTAGGATTTAGATTATATGCTGAAAGTTGTAGTACTCTGCTAACTTGGTAGGACTTCACTTCATAGTCCTCGTGTTCATAGTGAAGCTCCGTTATCTTCTCTATAGGGCATATGTATTTGATCTAAAAAACAGGACGACGAGCAATGAAGTCACACTGCAATGTTTTAAATATCTATAAAAGGGCGCTAATGGCAGGAGGATTTGTTTTTATGTCGGGCCCCTCGGGAAGGGGGGTATTCGGTACCGGACCGGATGGTGCCGGGGAAGTCACGGGTGGCTTGGTCCGGACCGTGTCCCGGGCTCGGCAATAAAAGGGGATTATTTACAGGGGAAATGTCAGTCGTGACGCCACCCACTATATGCGGCCAGTAAGGGGACCGCCGCTGCTGCAGAACCTCCGGGGATGATGTAGTGGCAGCATAGATGGTAAAGTTCCCGTGGGTAGAACTGTATTCCCCGGGGCAGTGATGGTATAGTCTATAAGGGGTATAGATGGTGGAGACGGGGTTAAAGGACACACACTCACGTTTGGTAGACACTGGTGCAATTCTCCTTCTTTCCCGAGGCTGCAGAGCTGACAGGCTGGTAGCACGGGAAGCTCTCTGTGCTGAATGTAAGGCAAAGGTCGCAATCAATACACAGACTCACAGTTTTGCTGTTTTCCAAAGCTTTACTGCTGATGTTATTGCAGATTATAGTCCACGGAGTCTGTAATGGGGCTGAGCTCTCTTCCCACCCTGTCCGGGGTCGTCAGCTTCCTTGTGCTGCACTGTGTGTGTGTCCTGGCTGCTGCTATTAGCTGAGCTGCTGGGACTTCTCACGTCTCTCTTTCTGTGTTCTGCTGGTACCACTTGGCTAGGCAACTTGAGTCCTCTGTGCTGTGCTGACCCCTCCGTGTTGCTTTGCACTGGTACTATGGGCATCTAGAAATCCCACTGTTCCTGGATTCACTGTGCTGTGGGTGCCAGACACAGTACCGGATCCGGTGTCCGTTCTGTGTGTTCTTCTGGGGCGAGTGAAGGTGTCACTCCAGCTCCCAGACGTGTTCCTTAGTCTGTAGTTCTCCTGTTCCTCTGACCCTCACTAGGTCTGCACTAAGTTCTGCACTAACTCGTGCTCTTCACAGCCCTGCTCCGAGCTGAACTGAGCTCTCCCTCGTGAGCAAAAGTATATAAGGAAGCAGGTTGTGCTCCCCCTCCTGGCCCAGAGGTGCTAGTGTTTGTCAGTGTGTAGTGGCGAGAGAACCCATGTGATGTTATTGTGGCACATTAACCCATGGGGTGCCACATTTACCTTCAAAGAGGTACTCTCAACCGCCTATGTGTGGTCACTCTCCAGTTGGAAATAAGGTTTCTAGAGATGGCTTATAGAAAAAATGGACCTTCACCCTCACCCCCATTCTACTCCACTTCCTACTGACCCCACTCATCCCTCCACCTACTAAGAAACTGGGCATCTCCCCCTCCATCCTGCCCGCCCACCTTGCCCCCTCCTCTTAGCTGTTCCTCCACGCACAGTCCCTCACCTTCAAGCACGCACGCCATCCACATAAACTCTCCTGCTCCCTCCTTCTATCCCTCTTGCTGCTTATGCTACTCGGAGGTGACATATCCCCAACCCCGGTCCCCCTGCCACACCTCCCCACTCGCTCCTAACCCACAACTATTCCCCAACACAAACTCTTGCAACCTTCACAACCTTATACCCATTCACCCAACCCCCACCACCCCACTCCCCCTATCTGGAGCGCTCTGGAACGCTCGCTCGGTATGCAATAAACACTCATTCACACACGACCTCTTCATCTCCCGCAAACTCTCGTTCCTCGGCATCACCGAAACATTGCTTACCCTCTCCGATACAGCCTCCCCCGCTGCACTCTCCTATGGCAGACTCACTCTGTCCCACACCTCACCACAGCAACACTCACAGCGGAGGTGTTGGAATATTCCTGTCCGACTGTTGCTCCTTCACCCCAATTACACCACCGCACTCCACCTCCTTCCCTTCCGTCTAGGTGCACTCCGTCCGTATCTTCTCCCCCTGCAATCTTCAACTGGCTGTCATCTCCCGCCCCCCCAGGATCCACCCTCACCTTTCTCGACCACTTCACCACCTGACTCCACTTCCTTTCTTCCGACATCCCCACCATCATCATGGGCGATTTTAACATCCCCATCAAACCCCCGACCCCACTGGCTGCCGACTCCTATCTCTGACCTCCTCTTTTGGCCTCTCCCAGTGGTCCTCCTTAGCCACCCACAAGGAAAACCATACGCTTGACCTTATCGCCACCCACCTCTGCTCCCCCACTGACCTCTCAAACTCACCCTCCTTCTATCCGACCATAACCTCCTGACCTTCTCCCTCGCCCCCCCATCCACATCTCACCTCTCCAGACACTTAGTCACCCCCGCAGAAACCTTAATCTCATCGACTTCCACTCACTCTCCGATTCTCTTCTTCCCTTCACAGGCTTAACTTCCCACTTGACACTGCTACCACCCTCTACAACACCACACTAACCACAGCCATCGATCAGGCCGCCACCCTCACACACACCAAAACCCGCACACACAGGCAACCCTGGCTCACCGCCCTCACCAAAGAACTACGTCGGGCGTCCACAATGGCTGAGCGGAGATGGAAGAAATCCCACTCCGCTGAGCACTTCACCTCTTACAAGCAATCCCTCTCCAAATTGAAGAACACACTCACCACCGCTAAACAAACCTACTTCTCCTCTCTAATTAATGCACTGTCCCGCAACACCAAACAATTATTCAAAACTTTCAACTCCCTACTCCGTCCCCCTGCACCCCCCTCATCTGTGCCGACGACTTTGCCGCCCTCTTCAAACAGAAGATCGACAAAATCAGAGACAGCTTTGACCCACTGTCATCCCAGCCCCTCCCCCCATCACCGTTCACCTTCCTTCATCCAAAAGAAGCTTTTCAATCATGACAGAAGATCAACTCATCACCCTTCTGTCATGATCACACTTCACCACCTGCATCCTTGACCCACTCCCCTCCCACCTCATCCCTAGCCTCACCACTGTCCCGATTCTTGCCCTAATGATGTGGCTAGGGATAGGGGTACTCGGACACCGGGACTGATGGCGGCTTGGATGGGATATCACGGGTGGTCGGGATCCGGGTTCTGTGTCCTGGTTATCATTTAAGTAGATAATGGGGGAGAAGGGAGTATTTACAGGGGAACGTGACGCCAGCTGTAGTTCCTGATAAAATTGTACCGGCGCTGCAAGCCGGCCGCTGAGGTGATGGTGGGTGCAGCAGAGAGTAGTCCAGCTCCCTACAGATGGAGCTATTACCTCAGGGCAGTGCTTATGGATGTGGATGAGGGGAGTTGTAGTGATAGTTGGTCTTGCAGTTCTTACCACTCTGCTGAGATGCTGATGGTGCTGAGCCCTCCGGGCATCGGGGATAAGAACAATGGAAACCAGTTCAAGTTTTACTCCACTTTACTAGGTACTGGCAGATGGTAAAACGGAACACGGTACAGTTTGATTTACTAGCTGGATGTTGCCAGCTCAGGGTCCCCCTTTTTGGAGTCTCTAGGTGTTCTCTCTTTGTTTTTCACCACCCTCGCAGAGCTCTCCCGCCAGTCCCACGGTCTGTAGCTAGTTGGTATGGTCTGTGCCCTATGGGCCATTGCATGTCAACTAAACCAATGATTATTACCTCTATATTTTTAATTCTTTTGAGATTTTGTTATTTGATAATAGCATGTCAGACAATGCAAAATGTGAAGAGAAATTGTTTTTTTTAAATTTATTTTTTTTAAATGATTTTCAAAGTTCGAAAAAAGTGCAAATTTCAATGTTGCCTGCCTTTACATTTCTCCTCAAAACTCAGGCTATAAATAAGATAGAGAGACAAAATAAACACCATTCTACTTAGAACTGTACAGGCTTTCACTAGATATGTCACAAGAGTATCTTTGTTAATATTTTATCCATGCGAAAGCAAACGCAAAATTTAAAAATGCATTTCCGAAAAATCGGCATAATTTAAATATTTCAAAAACTGCACATGTGTCTGCTGTGCTCTTAGCCACATCTGTACCAAATTTCAAGTTGGGATCGCGATAGGATTATATTTTAAAATATTTTACTATTAATAGCGTCAAAGGGTCATTCCATATCAAGTGATCTAAATATGAATATTTTTTTTACCTGATGTCTTTAGATTTTTTTAATTTTTTTTTTTCTATATGAAGTACAACTTTGGTTAATTACAAATAAAAAGTTTTGAATTTTCTCTTTATCAGTTAATTTTTTACAGATTTTTAAAGTTTTAAAAAAGCTCGAATTTTGGCCTGGTATGGCTTTACATTTTTTTTATCTCGGGCTAGAAATAAGATAATGAAATGGGAGAGGAATCTGCTCACTCTCCCCTGTCCCACGCGCTAAGTGTCTCGGGGTTACTTTCGACTGCTCCCTCTTCTTCAGACCATACATCGCAGCCCTCACCACCTCCTGCGGGCTCCAGCTCAAAAACATCTCCCGGATCCGCTCCTTCCTTGACCATGACACAGCTAAAACCCTTGTTCAAGTTCTCATTGTCTCTCACCTTGACTACTGCAACCTCCTACTCACCGGCCTCCCCGCCTTCTCCCTTGCACCTCTCCAATCTATCTTAAACTCCGCTGCCAGACTAATCCATCTGTCTTCCCTTTACTCCCCTGCCACCCCCTCTGCCAAGCCCTCTACTGGCTCCCCATCCCTCAGAGATCCCAGTTTAAAACCCTAACCATGACATACAAAGCCATCCATCACCTTTTCCCCCCCATACATCCATACATCTCCGACATGGTCTCCTGTTACCTGCCAACACGCAACCTACGATCCTCCAAATAGCTCCTTCTCTGCTCCCCCCACATCTCATCCTCCACAACCGCATCCAAGACTTCTCCCATGCATCTACTATACTCTGGAACTCTCTCCCCCACCATATTAGACACTCGCCTACCCTTGGTAACTTCAAAAGAAACCTGAAGACCCACCTCTTCCGTCATGCCTACGACCTACAATGAGACCTGACCGCCGCACCACTACACTATTGGCGCATCCCCCTCCTATTGTCTCCCACCCTGGTAGACTGTGAGCCCTCGTGGAGAGGTTCCCCACCTGTATCTTTAAAACTAGACTGTATATGTTCTGTATTTGTCCATGTTATTCCCTCCCTATGTAAAGTGCCATGGAATCCAATGGCACTATATAAATTAATAATGATGATGATGATGATGATGATGACCTAATTACAGTATGAATCTGTATAACTACCACTCTAGTGTGATTCAAAGATTTAGATCCCTTTTTAAAAAGTGATCAACATAGGCGGTTGAGAGTACCTCTTTGAAGGTAAAAACAAATCCTCCTGCCATTAGCGCTCTTTTATAGATATTTAAAACATTTCAGTGTGACTTCATAGCTCATCGTCCTGCTTGCTTTTAGGTCAAATACATACGCCCTATAGAGAACATAATCAAGCTTTACTATGAACGCCAGGACTATGAAGTAGAGTCCTACCCAGTTTGCGGAGTACTACAACTTTCAACATATAATCTAAATCCTATGGCTCCTTATTTATTTTTAATGACTTAACTGTATTCAACAAGTTATTCTCTTCCCTCTATGTACATACCCCATGCATGTAACCATTTTTACCTAAAATTTTATTAAAGAACTTTTTATATTCTTCTTTGCATTTTTTGTAACCTATATAGTTATATTTAAGGAATGTAGTGTTAGCGCTGGGTCCTCCCCCTCTTTTAAGCACTTGTGACTAAAGGGCCCATTACACACTTCAATGTCCCAGCAATCCCACCAACGATCAGGATCGTTGGGACATTGAAGGCTGATCGCTGGTGAGCTGTCACACAGGCACAGGTTTGGTGATTTTGCAGCGATGTCTAAATGCTTCGCTTAGTTACAGTTTACCTTGGATAACAGCTCCCAGCGTTGCTGTGCGGCGCTGGGAGCTGGCTGATCATTGGTCTCCCGCTATCACACGCTGCAATGCTGCGCGTTCAGTGGGTGACCAACGATAGATTTATGAACTGGTTTAAAAATCTGCGATCAACAACTCATCGTTGATAGGTGTCACACGCAATGATGTTGTTTAGACATCTCTGCAACGTCACCAAACCGGTAACGTTGCAATGATATCATTACCGATATCGTTGTGTGTGACGGGCCCTTAAGACCATTAGACTGTATAATACACGGAAACCCCCTGGGACCTTCTAGCAACAACACAGTGGTATCTTGGCCGGCTCCATTGTCAAACAACATTATAATTACGTGTTATATTAGTTGTATTCAATTAATCTATTCAATTTGTTCTTGCTTGATTGGTTTATTGCACACGGCAGAAAGTTAGGGCCACTTTACACACACCAACTTATCTGTCCAACTTCTGACCAACTTACTGGTTGCAGTGAAATCATGGACACATTGCTACATTTTGTGGCTGTGTACAAATGGAACAATGTGTCCATGATTTCACTGCAACCAGTAAGTTGGTCAGAAGTTGGACAGATAAGTTGGTGTGTGTAAAGTGGCCATTACTATATTTTGCTAATTAACCTAATTGGAAATGGAGGATGAATTGATTTGATTGCAACTGTATATTATGGCTCATTCTAAAGAACTCACTGATACCAGCACAGACCGGTAATAGGAAGACACCTGCTTAACAAGTCAGTTCATGATATTTCTTTCATCCAACATATTCCACAAATTTTCTGCTGATTCACATTTACAAGATACAAAGATATCTAATACTAATTTGAATGAAGAAATTGGCCTGCAGCCTAAGTACATATGAAAGAGTTTTATAGAAACATGGAACTTTTTCTGCAAGACCTGGACCCTGTGCAGTTATACTAAACCATACTTGGATCATCCTTAAGGCCGCTTCACACACTAGGATATAGGTGAACGGGATCGTTAGCTATGTCACGTGACCGCGATCCTTCCGACATCATTAGTGCATTGTCACACGCAAGGATATTGTTAACGATCTTAAATTTGGCAACGTGCCAGCTATTTGGAGAAGATGGTTTGAACGATTTTACAAAGTGGCAGGAATAGGAGAAATATGAACGATATCGTTCAAAAAGGTGTCACACTGAACAATGTTGCTGCTTCCCAGGACGTTAATTAGATGACGAACGATAGATTTGAGGTCCGGATCTCAAATTTTGGATGAACGTTCCAACGATTTTCCCTTCCTACATCGTTCGTTTACACGCAACGACGCACTAACGATATTGTTTGAACGATCACAAATCTGTGATGTTTCAACAATATCCTTAACGATATCCTAGCATGTGAAGCGGCCTTTAGAATGGGATGTGATATAAGCAACTCTAGATGTAATATAGGTGTCCCATGCCCCATGCATTTTTGTTCAAATACTATGTCTTTCACCTTCCTGACCTGGCCATTTTTTTCAATTCTGACCAGTGTCACTTTATGAGGTTATAACTCTGGAAAGCTTCAACATATCCCAGTGATTCTGAGATAGTTTTTTTTCATTACATATTGTACTTCATGTAAGGCCCCTTACACATCAGTAGTTCTGTCCAGATCCGGCAGATTTACCGCATCTGCTGCCTAACGGACAACTTGCGGTAGACTTGTGGCAAGCCCCCATTCATTCTCTATGGGGCTTGTGGAAAGTGCGGCAATTCCAGTGTTGCCACGATCTAGCAAATCCGACAGTTGCGGCCACGAAAAAAAATGCGGTTAGCAGTGTTTTTTTTCGTCAACGCAAGTGCTGGATCTGCCACATCCGGCAGAACCACATTTGCCGCACCCGACCTTAAGCCCCATTGACAATGCATGGGGCTTGCTTGCTGTTAGGCGGTAAATGCAATAAATCTGCTGAAAATTTTAAAAAAACACTGATTTGAAAGGGGCCTTAATGATACATTTAGGACAATATCGAGATGCATTTATTTGTGAAACTATGGGAAATTTGGCAAAAATGTAGCAATTTTCAAATTTTGAGTTTTTATGACCTTTAACCAGAGAGTTATGTCACACAAAATAGTTAATAAATAACATTTATGTCTACTTTACATCAGCACCATTTTTGAAGCATAATTTTTTTTATCAAGAAGTTAGAAGGGTTAATATATTATCAGCTATTTCTCATTTTTCCAACATAATTTACAAAACCATTTTTTTAGGGACCAGATCACATTTGAAGTGACTTTCAGAGGCCTATGGGACAGAAATCTCCCAAAAGTGACACTATTGTAAAAACTGCACCCCTCAAGCTACTCAAAACCACATTCAAGAAGTTTATTAACCCTTGCGGTGCTTTACAGGAATTAAAATATTATGGAAAGAAAAATGAAAATTTTACTTTTATCCACAAGAAATTTAGTTTAGCCCCATGTTTTGCATTTTTACAAGTGGAACAGGAGAAAATGTACCTTACAACTTGTTTTGCAATTTCTTCTGAGTACACCAATACTCCATATGTGGTGGGAAGCCATTTTTTGGGTGCACGGCAGCGCTCGGAAGGGAAGGAGCGCCATTTGACTTTTGTTTGGAATCGTTAGCGGTGTCCATGTTGCGTTTGAAGAGCTCCTGATGTGCTTAAACAGTGGAAACCCCCCACAAGTGACCCCATTTTGGAAACTAGACACCTCAAGGAATGTATTTACATAAGTGTTGAGCACCTGAAACTGCCAAGGGCTTCACAGAATGTTATAATGTTGAGCTGTGAAAATATGACGTCATATTTTTCCTACAAAAATGTTGTTTTAGCCCCATATTTTTTATTTTTACAATGGTAACAGGAGACATTGCACTATACAATTAGTTGTGCAATTTCTCATGAGTACGGTGATGCCCCATATGTGGTAGAAAACCACTGTTTGGGAGCACGGCAGGGCTCGGAAGGGAAGGAGCGCCATCTGACATTTGAAATTCAAAATTGTCTGGAATCGTTAGCAGATGCCATGTTACATTTAGAGCGCCCCTGGTGTGCCTAAACATTGGAAACCCCCAAAATTAACCTGTTTGGGTAACTAGACCCCTCAAGGAATTTATCTACATGAGTGGTGAGCACTTTAAACCCCCAGGTGCTTCACATAATTTCATAACGTGTGATGAAAATAAGAAATCACATTTTTCTCACAGAAATGCTGTTTTAGATCCAAATTTTGCATCTTCACAAAGGTAACAGGAGAAAATACACCATAAAATTTGTTGTGCAATTGTTCCTGAGAACACTAATATCCCATATGTGGTGGAAAACTACTGTTTGGGTGCATGGCAAGGCTCGGAATGGGAGGAGTGCTATTTTGGCTAGCATAGAAAGCAGAAGCCATGTCACATTTGAAGACCCCCTGACATGACAAAAAAGCAGAAACCTCCCACAAGGGATCCCATTTTGGAAACTTCACCTCTCAAAGAATTCATCTAGGGATGTAGTAAGCAATTTTAACCCTCAGGTGATTCATAGAATTGAATAACACTGGGCTGTGAAAATAAAAAAAATTGCCATTTACTCCAGTAAAATATTGCTTTGACCCCAAAGTTTTAATTTTCAAAAAGGGTAATAGGATAGGAGAAAGGACCAAAGAATTTGTTACACAGTTTCTCCTGAGTTTGGAAATACACCATATGTGCTCAATGACTACTTTTGAAGCACATTGCAAAGCTCAGAAGGGAAGGAGCGCCAGATTGGTGTTAAAATTTAGTTGGCATGGTTTGAGATGCCATATAACATTGGCAGAGCCCCTGAGATGCCAGTAAAGCAGACCCCCTACAAGTGATCCCATTTTACAGACCACACTCTTCAATGAACTAATTAGGGGTGCAGTGAGCTCGGGAGGGAAGGACTGCCATTTGATTTTTTTAGCACATTTTCCTAGAATAGTTTGCGGACTCCATTTGCAGAGCCCTTAAGTGCCAAACAGCAGAAACCCTCTCAAGTTAATACAATTCTGAATTATGCTGTCTTGATGGTAAAATTGCCGCCTGACAATGTTATTACCGAAGAAAATAAAGTGCACACATTTTCCCCCTTGGAAAGTAATAACGTCTCCACATGCCACTTTGAGAGCTATAATACAATGAGTGCCCTATAATATAATGTGATTAAAAGTGCCCATTTAAGTTAATAATGTCACCTGAGTGCCCATAAAAAGTAATAGTGTCCTTTGATACCCAAACAGCCCCTACACAGTATTATACCACCACAGCTCTCCTCACACACAGAGTATAATGGCTGCCAAAGCCACCCTTCACATACAATATGAAAGTTTGTACATCCCTCCACACTGTATGATGGACTCAACAGCCTCCCACACAGTATGATGGACATCATAACCCACTGTCACAGAAGGATTGCTTTCACATCCCCCCACCCCACCCACAGACAGCATGATGGCCTCCAGTGCCCCCCACACAGTATGGAAGCTCCCACAGCTCCCCTCCATATGATGGACCAACTGTCTCCAAACAATATGATGGCCTCCCAAAGATTCCACAAAGTATGATGGGCCCCATAGCCCCACATAGTATCATATCCCCACTGAATGATCACCCCCACAAGTATGATGGTCTAACGATCTTGTACGCACAAATTAGAATAACTTCACATGCTCCCACATATTATGATGACCAATAGTAATCCCAACCATAAAGTATAATTTCCTCACATTTTCCTACAACTACTGAGTAATAAGAGTAAAAAAATATACTATAGACTGCATTAACCCTTGGTCCTGCAGAGTTCAGCAGCACAATCAGTGTCCCAGCACAGGTGGATCAACCCATTGACGTCATTACGCTACCTGCGGCAGTACTCTGATGTCCTGTGCATGCGTGCTCCTGCCATTCTGTAGTCCACCGGCCTAAAGCAATGTACAAATGACAGAAAGTAGAATGGTGTGGCTGGGAGACGAAGACTCTTTGCTCTACTACAAAGTAAAACTGTATTGGCTGTTATGCACACTGATATAGTTATAACAGGCAGTTACTCTGACTGGGCCCTACTGTTGAGTAGACACATGGGAGACTTACCCTCTTTTGCACTGGAAGCTATGTTACTGGTAACTGGATTGCATTATAGTAGTATAGTAGCATTATAGTAGTAACTTGTAGGAGATGTTTTTTCACTGTCTCAATTGTGTAGACATCACTGTATGTATGTAACACCAGAAGAAAACAGAAGTGGTCAAAAACACTTCTGTCTTCTTTCCTAGGTGCCTGGAAGTCGAATGATTGATTAGGAAGCCATCAATCAGCGTATAAACAATGTAGATCCTTAATCATATTTTCAAGTACATTTATAGTGGCAATTATGCAACACTATAAATACAACATTTGTACAACGTCATGGGCCGGTAAAGGGAGTTTGATGTGAGCTCTGGCTAGACCTCGGATGCTGTCAGAGCGCAGTTCCATGTTGTGGTTGGCAGGCGCTGCCAACCACAACAGGTCCACGATTCTGGAAGATACAGATGAGCTGCAGCTCACCTGTATCTCCCAGAAGCGATCAGACTGTGCAGCAAGATGCCTCTTAAAGAGGCAGTGTAAAAATAAGAATGAATGAAAAAATAAAGTTTTTAAAAACCTGTTAAAAAAAAAAAGAAATATAAAAGTTCAAATCACCCCCTTTTCCCCCAATCACAATAAAAGTATAAATAAATAAATACACGTTTGGTATCGACGCGTTCAGAATCGCCCGATCTATCATCGTATTAAATCCGTTAATGAGAGCCGTGAACTCCGTAACGGAAAAAATGGTCCAAACGCCAAAATTCTGTTTCTTTGGTTGCTGCAACATTGCTATAAAATGCAATAACGGGCGATCAAAACTGGGATCCCCCCAAAAATGGTATCATTAGAAACATTAGCTCAAGACGAATAAAATAAGCAGTCACCCAGCCCCAGATCCCGAAAAATGAGAACACTACAGGTCGCAGAACATGGCACAAAAAGTCAGTTTTTGTTTTTTTTTCAAACTTCTGAATTTTTTTTCACCACCTAGATAACAATAAAGGTATACATGTTGGGTGTCTACAAACCCGTACCGACCCGAGGCATCACCCCCTCATGTCGGTTTTACCATATAGTGAATATGGCGACTAAAATACCCAAAAAACAAACGTGTAATTGCACTTTTTTTTCAATTTCCCTGTACACTATATGGTAAAATAAATTATTGCATCGAGAAAGTACAACTCGTCCCGCAGAAAACAAGCCGCCATATTTCTATATTGACGGAAAAATAAAAAGTTATGGCTCTTGGAAGCAGGGAGCAAAAACGAAAATGAAAAACTAAAAATTCCCGGGTCATGAAGGGGTTAAATATAACTCTAGATTTAAATAATTCTAAATAACAAGGGAAAAACTATTTACACTAATATTATCCATATTATATAGTGTATGTTATAATGAGTTTCTTATTTTATTTATTTAATGACAATTGAGAATATTATTATTTTTAGATTTCCATTGGGAGTCTTTGTTTAAAAGATTATTTTTTGTGCTTTTACTAAAATGAGAAAAAAAATATCTGCAACTTAAGGAGTGAAAAATATGTTTAACACTAATATTTGAACTAGTGGATCAGAATTTGCTTTCTGGCTTAGAAGACCTGCATATTTCATAACTTTGTAATTTTTTTCTGGCTGCACAATTACAATAGTCAACAGTGATTTAGACTTTCTATCATACCCAGTATAGCTTAGGTAATTGTGGTTTAGTGATTTATTTTTTAAATGATAATAAAGAATTCTCTGCTGGTTCACATTTACAAGATATAAAGATATTTGATACAAAAGTTATAAATTGGAATGAAGAACTTGGCCCAAAGCCTAAGTACATATGAAAGAGTATTATACAAACACGGGAGTGCTTCTGCAAGACCTGGGCCCTGTGCAGTTATACTAAGGCTGGCTTCACACTGCGGGTCAGATCCGATCTGAGGCTGTCAGGATGAACCTGACAGCCCCGGATCGGATCAGCACACAGAACGAGGGCTAATATGCCCTCCGGTTCGGTGTGCCCCGCACGCAGCTGCCGCACTAATGAATAAGGACCGCGGCTGGCAGGGAGCTAGCCGCGGTCCTGAAACAACAGCAGTGTGCAGCCGCCGGTTCTCCGGTTCCAGGATTCGCCCGGGACCGGTGCAATCCGGCCCCATAGGCTCCCATTAGGGAGCGCTGGATTGCCCCGGATCCAGGTGAATCGAGACAATCCGGGAAATTGCCATTAGAGGAGAATTCTCTCGACACAAAACGCTGCAGCAGCGTTTATGTGTCCGTGGGAGAATACTGAATTCTCCCGATTGTCCCGGACAGATAGAAACCGGATGGCAGAGAGCTGCCATCTGGCTTCTATCAGCCCCATAGGCTACTATGGGGCCAAAAAACGGTCCGGGGCTGTCCGGTTTACACGGACAGCCTCGGATCGGATCCAACCCGCAGTGTGAAGCCAGCCTAAGATCATCAGAGAGCCCAATGCTGATCTAAACTTGGTTCATCAGAGTTCCCGAGGGATCCGATTTTTGGGGATGTGTACACACAGTAGCGACCAAAAGTTTAGCTTTTTTTTTTAAAGTGTGATTCCTTCTGTTGCAGTTGTTGTGGTGCCATTTTCCTGGAGATTAATTGAAAGTGCATGAAGTTGTCATTATCCAAGACCTTTAATTTTAACCAAATGCTTTTGAATATATGTCTGGTCATTTAATTAA
The DNA here is from genome assembly GCA_033576535.1 of Allobates femoralis. NCBI lineage: Eukaryota > Metazoa > Chordata > Amphibia > Anura > Aromobatidae > Allobates > Allobates femoralis. The sequence goes on along the minus strand of JARQOC010000008.1, from coordinate 135,077,961 downwards.
AGAAAACTGACCGCCAATACTATTTATTGTTCACAATAGAGAGTACTTCATTGTTTACAATGCTATAACATAATACTTTTGTAGCATATCCTCTTGCTTTAATAATTTTGAGGAAAAATGCAGATGCGATGCATTTTTTACAGGTTCTTTATTTCATACAAATAATTAAAAGCATCAAAGCGCCCGCACAGGGGACGGCTAGACGGTTTCGAAGAATCCTTCTTAATCATTAGCACATCAAGAATAAAAACCACACATATAAATATACAAAATAACCCCCACACACCCAGTGAACTAAATTACACATATACAAAACGAACAGGAATTAACCCTTGTCTGGTCCAGCGTTCAATGAAACTATATAATACCGTATGTCACAATTAATACATTAATACAAAAGGCAGATACGAAAAACTGACATTTGGACAAACTTACAATGTAGTAATAATATTTATTCATTTATATAGCGCTATTAATTCCATAGCACTTTACATGCATCAGTAATGCTGTCCCCATTGGGGCTCACAATCTAAATATCCTATCAGTATATCTTTACAATGTGGGAGGAAACCGGAGTGCCCGGAGGAAACCCATGCAAACAGGGGAGAACATACAAACTCCTTGCAGATGTTGTTCTTGGTGGGATTTGTACCAGGACCTCAGCGCTGCAAGGCCATCAGTGCTAACCAGTGAGCCACCATGTAAGGATAAAAAAGTTGCACAATGAAAATGCTGAATACAAAATTTACATCAATACTACCTTCAATATGTGTGTTATCATTGTTAAACGTGATGTCACTAAGGGTACCATTACGCACGCAGAGATATCGCTGGGAGATCTCTATTGATCTCGGGAGCGCACGCTCGCTGAGGACATCTGTTGGACATCACTGGGGAGTTGTCACACGTGCAGATATCGTGCACGACGCCCCTGCGATGTCGTGAGCAGAGATCGTTCGCACAACCCAGCGATCGGTCCCTGTTCATTGTAGTCAATGGGCGAAAACTTTATCTACATCGTTATCACGGTGCCACACACAAATATGGAGCAGGTTTGCTGATCGCAGATCGCTTGATTTAACAACAGGTTCTCAAATCTGCGATCAGCAATCCAAAGATTTATCGCACCCGTATCTTGGTTTTACACACAACAATGTCCTAACGATGTCGTTTGAGCGATGCAAAACCTGTGACGTATCAGCAATATCTCTCAGGATATCTCTGCGTGTAACGGTACCCTAAAACATATTACTGTGGCAAAAGGTTTGTTTAGACTTATGGCCACTTTACACGTCCCAACATCGCTTCGATATTGTATACAACGGCACGGGAGTGCACATTTTTTGGGCTGAAATCCAAGATCGCATAGGAGCGGTCACACAGGGCGATATTGGCAGGCAACACAACTGCGATGTCTACGCCCCTTGTACGCGCGACCCAGGAACGACCATTTAACATGGGAGAGAATAGGGGAAGTTGCTCTCCAAGTCGGTGTTGGGCTGTCACACAGCACGATCCTGCCAGATTGTCCATCCAATATTGTGCAGTTGGAGAGCCTGCTCATTTCTTCCCCGATATCGTTTTGGCATCGTTCTTGCATCGAATTGCACATTTACACCACACAACACACGAACGATATCGGCGCCAACGCACAAACCACGTGACTTTTTATCGAAGTTGGACGATGATATCGGGATGTATAAAGCGGCCATTAGTGCTCATTTTCATTCAGATGAGAAACAAGAGGTTTTCACCATTTGCCATGTCAGAAAAATTCTCATGGACACAGACTTTTTAAAGCATGTTTTACACTAATATTGTAATTGTATAACCAATTATTTCTTATACTGTCACAAAACAACTACAATCAGTGGCGTAACTACCGGCATAGCAGCCGTAGCGGTCGCTTTGGGGCCCGGCGCTTGTGGGGGGCCCGGACCCAGCGCCGCTACGCTGCTATACCGGCAGCTGCGCCTGCGATACCTGTTCTCTCGTGTGTGGCCGTCAGGTGTGGTGGTGGGGGCCCGGCGGGGGGTGCCCGCGCCCGACGGGGCCCCTTGCGAGGTGGATGCAGCAGCCGCCGCTCCTATTCAAAGCGGCCGCAGGCGCCGCACACAGAGATCATCAAAGGGGCTGCCGCCGCCAGTCTGTAGCCCCCTTCTGCCTGCCTGCCTGACCCTGTGTGTTCTCTGCAGCAGTCTGCGCCGGAGTTGGTCTCCGCCCCCTGGCCGGCCTGTGACCTCGCTCTGAGTGAGTCCTTATCCTTAGTACTAACTTACTGACCGAGTGACTGGTCACACTCACAGCACAGCAGTCAACAAGCAGGATTGGAAGGAGCTGCTGCTGCACTGAGCCCGGAGTGAGGGTGAGAGGCGCCGCTAATAACAATATTTATTGACAGTGAGCAGCCGGCAGCATGGGGAGGCCTTACTGTGAGGGGGGGCTTCCATATACCCTGTGTGTGCTGCTGGGACCCTGGGAGCTGTATATACCTTGTCTGTGTGTGCTGCTGGGACCCTGGGAGCTGTATATACCCTGTCTGTGTGTGCTGCTGGGACCCTGGGAGCTGTATATACCCTGTCTGTGTGTGCTGCTGGGACCCTGGGAGCTGTATATACCCTGTCTGTGTGTGCTGCTGGGACCCTGGGAGCTGTATATACCCTGTCTGTGTGTGCTGCTGGGACCCTGGGAGCTGTATATACCCTGTCTGTGTGTGCTGCTGGGACCCTGGGAGCTGTATATACCATGTCTGTGTGTGCTGCTGGGACCCTGGGAGCTGTATATACCCTGTCTGTGTGTGCTGCTGGGAGCAGTATATATACCCTGTCTGTGTGTGCTGCTGGGACTCTGGGAGCTCAGCTGTATACCCTGTGTGTGCTGGGACTCTGGGAGCTGTATACCCTGTGTGTGCTGGGACTCTGGGAGCTGTATACCCTGTGTGTGCCGGGACTCTGGGAGCTGTATACGGCTGTCTGCGTGTGCTGGGGGACTCTGGGAGCTGTATACCCTGTGTGTGCCGGGACTCTGGGAGCTGTATACGGCTGTCTGCGTGTGCTGGGGGACTCTGGGAGCTGTATACGGCTGTATGCGTGTGCTGGGGGACTCTGGGAGCTGTATACCCTGTGTGTGCCGGGACTCTGGGAGCTGTATACGGCTGTCTGTGTGTGCTGGGGGACTCTGGGAGCTGTATACCCTGTGTGTGCCGGGACTCTGGGAGCTGTATACGGCTGTCTGCGTGTGCTGGGGGACTCTGGGAGCTGTATACCCTGTGTGTGCCGGGACTCTGGGAGCTGTATACGGCTGTCTGCGTGTGCTGGGGGACTCTGGGAGCTGTATACCCTGTGTGTGCCGGGACTCTGGGAGCTGTATACGGCTGTCTGCGTGTGCTGGGGGACTCTGGGAGCTGTATACGGCTGTCTGCGTGTGCTGGGGGACTCTGGGAGCTGTATACGGCTGTCTGCGTGTGCTGGGGGACTCTGGGAGCTGTATACCCTGTGTGTGCCGGGACTCTGGGAGCTGTATACGGCTGTCTGCGTGTGCTGGGGGACTCTGGGAGCTGTATACGGCTGTCTGCGTGTGCTGGGGGACTCTGGGAGCTGTATACCCTGTGTGTGCCGAGACTCTGGGAGCTGTATACGGCTGTCTGCGTGTGCTGGGGGACTCTGGGAGCTGTATACCCTGTGTGTGCCGGGACTCTGGGAGCTGTATACGGCTGTCTGCGTGTGCTGGGGGACTCTGGGAGCTGTATACGGCTGTCTGCGTGTGCTGGGGGACTCTGGGAGCTGTATACCCTGTGTGTGCCGGGACTCTGGGAGCTGTATACGGCTGTCTGCGTGTGCTGGGGGACTCTGGGAGCTGTATACGGCTCTCTGCGTGTGCTGGGGGACTCTGGGAGCTGTATACCCTGTGTGTGCCGGGACTCTGGGAGCTGTATACGGCTGTCTGCGTGTGCTGGGGGACTCTGGGAGCTGTATACCCTGTGTGTGCCGGGACTCTGGGAGCTGTATACGGCTGTCTGCGTGTGCTGGGGGACTCTGGGAGCTGTATATGGCTGTCTGCGTGTGCTGGGGGACTCTGGGAGCTGTATACCCTGTGTGTGCCGGGACTCTGGGAGCTGTATACGGCTGACTGCGTGTGCTGGGGGACTCTGGGAGCTGTATACGGCTGTCTGCGTGTGCTGGGGGACTCTGGGAGCTGTATACGGCTGTCTGCGTGTGCTGGGGGACTCTGGGAGCTGTATACCCTGTGTGTGCCGGGACTCTGGGAGCTGTATACGGCTGTCTGCGTGTGCTGGGGGACTCTGGGAGCTGTATACCCTGTGTGTGCCGGGACTCTGGGAGCTGTATACGGCTGTCTGCGTGTGCTGGGGGACTCTGGGAGCTGTATACGGCTGTCTGCGTGTGCTGGGGGACTCTGGGAGCTGTATACCCTGTGTGTGCCGGGACTCTGGGAGCTGTATACGGCTGTCTGCGTGTGCTGGGGGACTCTGGGAGCTGTATACAGCTGTCTGCGTGTGCTGGGGGACTCTGGGAGCTGTATACCCTGTGTGTGCCGGGACTCTGGGAGCTGTATACGGCTGTCTGCGTGTGCTGGGGGACTCTGGGAGCTGTATACCCTGTGTGTGCCGGGACTCTGGGAGCTGTATACGGCTGTCTGCGTGTGCTGGGGGACTCTGGGAGCTGTATACCCTGTGTGTGCCGGGACTCTGGGAGCTGTATACGGCTGTCTGCGTGTGCTGGGGGACTTGGGAGCTGTATACGGCTGTCTGCGTGTGCTGGGGGACTCTGGGAGCTGTATACCCTGTGTGTGCCGGGACTCTGGGAGCTGTATACGGCTGTCTGCGTGTGCTGGGGGACTCTGGGAGCTGTATACCCTGTGTGTGCCGGGACTCTGGGAGCTGTATACGGCTGTCTGCGTGTGCTGGGGGACTCTGGGAGCTGTATACGGCTGTCTGCGTGTGCTGGGGGACTCTGGGAGCTGTATACCCTGTGTGTGCCGGGACTCTGGGAGCTGTATACGGCTGTCTGCGTGTGCTGGGGGACTCTGGGAGCTGTATACGGCTGTCTGCGTGTGCTGGGGGACTCTGGGAGCTGTATACGGCTGTCTGCGTGTGCTGGGGGACTCTGGGAGCTGTATACGGCTGTCTGCGTGTGCTGGGGGACTCTGGGAGCTGTATACCCTGTGTGTGCCAAGACTCTGGGAGCTGTATACGGCTGTCTGTGTGTGCTGGGGGACTCTGGGAGCTGTATACGGCTGTCTGCGTGTGCTGGGGGACTCTGGGAGCTGTATACCCTGTGTGTGCCGGGACTCTGGGAGCTGTATACGGCTGTCTGCGTGTGCTGGGGGACTCTGGGAGCTGTATACCCTGTGTGTGCCAGGACTCTGGGAGCTGTATACGGCTGTCTGTGTGTGCTGGGGGACTCTGGGAGCTGTATACGGCTGTCTGCGTGTGCTGGGGGACTCTGGGAGCTGTATACCCTGTGTGTGCCGGGACTCTGGGAGCTGTATACGGCTGTCTGCGTGTGCTGGGGGACTCTGGGAGCTGTATACCCTGTGTGTGCCGGGACTCTGGGAGCTGTATACGGCTGTCTGCGTGTGCTGGGGGACTCTGGGAGCTGTATACGGCTGTCTGCGTGTGCTGGGGGACTCTGGGAGCTGTATACCCTGTGTGTGCCGGGACTCTGGGAGCTGTATACGGCTGTCTGCGTGTGCTGGGGGACTCTGGAAGCTGTATACCCTGTGTGTGCCGGGACTCTGGGAGCTGTATACGGTTGTCTGCGTGTGCTGGGGGACTCTGGGAGCTGTATACGGCTGTCTGCGTGTGCTGGGGGACTCTGGGAGCTGTATACCCTGTGTGTGCCGGGACTCTGGGAGCTGTATACGGCTGTCTGTGTGTGCTGGGGGACTCTGGGAGCTGTATACCCTGTGTGTGCCGGGACTCTGGGAGCTGTATACCCTGTGTGTGCCGGGACTCTGGGAGCTGTATACGGCTGTCTGTGTGTGCTGGGGGACTCTGGGAGCTGTATACCCTGTGTGTGTCGGGACTCTGGGAGCTGTATACCCTGTGCTGGGAGCTGTATACCCTGTGCTGGGAGCTGTATACCCTGTGCTGGGAGCTGTATACCCTGTGCTGGGAGCTGTATACCTTGTGCTGGGAGCTGTATACCCTGTGCTGGGACTCTGGGAGCTGTATACCCTGTGTGTGCTGGGACTCTGGGAGCTGTATACCCTGTGTGTGTCGGGACTCTGGGAGCTGTATACCCTGTGCTGGGAGCTGTATACCCTGTATACCACCACTGGGGCCTGTATATACCACCACTGGGGCCTGTATATACCACTGGGGCTGCAGTATATACCACTGGGGCCTGTATATACCACTGGGGAGGCTGCTGTATACCACTAGGGCTGCTGTATGTACTGCTGGGGCCTGTATATACCACTGGGGAGGCTGCTGTATACTACCACTGGGGAGTCCTGTATACCACTGGGGGGGCCTGTATACCTGTGCTGGGGTCCACCCTCGGCTTATACACGAGTCAATAGGTTTTCCCAGATTTTGGGGGCAAAAGTAGGGGGGTCGGCTTATACACGGGTCGGCTTATACACGAGTATATACGGTAAACTGGGTGGCGTCAGACTGTTAACACCGATTCGGTAATGGGGTGTGTCTTGAAGGGGGCGTGTCATTGGGGGTGTGTCTTGGAGGCGGCCCCGTTCAAAAGTTTGCTATGGGGCCCTGCCAGTTCTAGTTACGCCCCTGACTACAATAATATGGGGGGTTTATTTATGCACCAAAGGGGTACAATGAATAGCCCAGTATATTATACGTGTATTCTTTAAATGTATTAATTTCGATTACAAATTTTCTTACCTTTTTTTACAGCTCTTTTAAAGTGTGATTACCGATAAATTTTTCTTTAGATTCACATATTATTTTTTATTTATTTATGCTCTGTATTCATATTTGGATATATTCTATCTTACAATATATTCATGATTTTCATCAGATTTTTTGATATGCGCACACCTGTCTTGATAAAAATTCACAAATAAATTTCCATTCAATAAAAGTACAGCAGATCATTGCAGGAGTTTAATCCATTTGACCTGTGAGAGTCTAATTGCAGTATCCAAAATAATCCCCTATTATGAAGGGTACATTCCCAATTCCCGCCTCGAGATGGTCGGTGGACACATTCATGTGAGTAATTGGCGGTGGAGCGGCCTTCCCTATCCTGTTTCCTCACTTCTCTGCTCTTGCTTTAATAACTACACCGCACTTGAAGCCACTTGGGTATTCAAGCCATCATGAGGGATCTTGCTCTATTCCATTTATAAATCTTCAAACAATTAATCTCTGTTGCTATTGGTATGGGCCCCAACTAGTTGCCGTAACTCATCCCAAAGGTGCTCTATAGGGTTTAAATCAGGTAATTGGCTCGGCCACTGAAATAGACGAACATTTTTCTTTGCTATACAATTTTTGACTAAATTGAATGTGTGATCAGGATCATTGTCTTGATGGAATTGGAAGCCTCTACCTGCTTTGGTTTTACCATGTGGCAACATTTACATTTTCTAATATATCCTTGCACATAGTAGCATTCACATTTCCATCAATTCTAAGCAGAAGGCCAATGGCAGATGCAGAAAAGCAGCCCCAAAACATGACATTGCCTCCACCATGTTTCACTGTAGGCGTTTGATTCCTTACATCATTACATTCTCCAATTGGGTGGTATATGTAGTACTTGCCATCATTACCATACAGATTGAACTTGGATTCATCCGACCACAACACCTTAGACCAATCTATCTCCTTCCATTGGCTCTGTTCTTTGACAAACTCAAGTTGGACCTTCCGGTTCTTTTCAGAGATGAAAGATTTCATGACTGGATCTCGTGCATTCAGCTCTACTGCTCTCAGCCTTTGCTCCACAGTTTGGTGACTCACTTTGACCACGCTCAGAATAATAAGCTTCCTGACATCTGATAAAAAATTTATTTTTGTCATGTTTTAACCTAAAAAAACACAAACAAACAAAAAGAAAACTTTTTTTAGGCAAAATTAGACTAACCTTGACAAAATATGCAAAACATTTGGCCCAGCAAATGTGGAAAACTGACACATAAAGGGGGATAAAACAATGTCAAACACAATTTTCATCATAGAGTTGACAACCATTTTCTGCCGCAAATGCAGGATGAGTGCAAACAGGAAGAGCTATTCCGTCAAGTACAAGAAAGAAATCATGGAGGACTCTCAGGGCAAAAATCTTTCTGCTTTCTGAAAAGAAAAGATGTTGGATATATTCAAATGATCTGAAAATGGCAATAACCTCAATCAACAGGTTACAAAGTGAAATGTTAAGAAGTACAAGAGTATATCTCATCAGCAACACTTATTTCCTGAGCTGGACATAATATGTGAATGGGTTGTTGACAGATGAGCAAAGGCTTTGGTTTAAAGTCTATGTTATGTATAGCGGCCCTGCTTGTGTAACCAGGTCACCACCCCAATTGCTGCTAAACTCTATGATTGGCTGCCGTGCTGTTGACGTAAAAACAGCACCACAGCCAATACTGGAAACTAGGAGCAGCACTTGAGACTCTGCTTGGAACTGAAGTTAGTGACTAAAGTATGGTTCGTTTTAAAATAACAAACTGCAGCCGAGGACCAAGATTTTCTGAACTGGGACAAGCTAGGGCTGGACACTGTGGATTCAGGATTTATCACACCAATTTGATGAGTATAACTTTGTATAAAACCCTTGCACAAGTATGTTAGCACAGCTGAAAATGGTTTGGCTGATTAGAGAAGCTATAAAATTGACCTTCCTTTGAGCTAGTTGAGAATCTGGAGCATTACATTTGTTTGTTGTATGAAACTCTCAAAATAGCCAGAAAAAGAGAACTTTCATGTGAAACTCGACAGTCTATTCGTGTTCTTAGAAATGAAGGCTATTTCTTGTGAGAGATTGCCAAGAAACTGAAGATTTCCTACAACGGTGTGTACTACTCCCTTCAGAGGAGAGTACAAACAGGCTCTAACCAGACTAGAAAGAGAAGTGGGAGGCCCCGCTGCACAACTGAGCAACAAGACAAGTACATTAGAGTCTCTAGTTTGAGAAATCGACGCCTCACAGCTCCTCATCTGGCAGCTTCATAAAATAGTACCCACCAAAAGTCTGCAATGCTGTAATTGCTGCAAAGGGAGCATTCTTTGACGAAAGCCAAGTTTGGAGGAGAAAATTGTATCTGGACTATATTTATGTCAATGTCTGGACTATATTTTCTATTCATTTTGCAACTCATTTGATAAATAAAAGTATGAGTTTTCATGGAACTCCAGTGTGGGCACTCTCTGGGGCCATGTAGCACAATATTATTAACCGCATAAAACACCGCGTTCATAGCCGCTCCTGCAGCTCTGTGCCGACATGTAGCACAGAGCTGCAGAGTGGCTTTACATGTACAATCACTACCGTAAAATGTATTTATTACAGGTTTTTAATAAAATGGCAGCTGCAGGAATAGAAGTCTTTTGAACGATATCGTTGAAAAGGCTTCACATTGAACGATGTAGCACATCGTTCGGTCGTTAATTGGATGACGAACAATAGATTTGAGGTCAGGATCTCAAATCTAGGATGAACGATAAAACAATCTTTTCATCCTATATCGTTCGTTTACACGCAAGGATGCACAAACGATATGCTTCAACAGATCTCAATTCCATGACGCTGAAACGATATCGTTAAAGATATCCTTGCGTGTAAACCCACCACTAGGCAGCTATTACCTTGCCTGCCACACCCACACCTGCAAAGTAGTGCTTTCAATCAGCATCTTCCGGCACACACCTCACTGCTGTTAAGCCTTTGTGTGCTGCAATTAACACACTCAAACCTGGGTGCCATTAACCACTGTGAACCGGTCAGGTCTAGTAAAACACTCATTCATTCACACAGGTCCAAATGCTGTTAACCCCCGTGTGCACGATCAGGGCCCGTTGAGTCATGTCGGCCACGTGCCATAGCGCCGGCATGCCTCACTATATATATATATATATATATATATTATATATAATATATAAAGTTGTGTTCAAAATAATAGCAGCGTGTCAAAAGCATGAGTTAAGCCCAAAATCTTTATAATAGTTTTTACTTCCATGCAATGGGAACATTGCGTACTGTTTTCTAATTCAAAACATGCAGCGAAATGTATATACATTTTAACTGCTTAGCATAAAATAACAAAAAATGAACATTAGGCAAGTTAAAAAAAATAGCAGTATCTGCATTTGTCTTTACAAACTCAAAATATGTACTCTTTTTTAGGATACAGCATTCCTGTGAATTACTAACCTAATATTTAGCTGTATAACCACCGTTTTTTAGAACTGCTTCACATCTATATTGCATAGAGTAAAACAACTTCTTGCATCTGTAACTGTAATTCCAGCCCAGGATGCTTTGACTATGTCCCACAATTTATTTGCATTTGCTGGCTTTGCCTCAGAAACTGTATGTTTGATGTCATCCCACAAGTATTCTATCGGATTAGGGTCTGAGGATTGGACTGGCCACTCCATAACCTCAATTTTTGTTTTACTGAAACTAAGATTTTGCTTGTTTACTGCTGTGTTTAGGGTTACTATCTTGCTGAAATACCCATTTCAATGGCAATTTTTCTTCAGCATAAAGCAACATGACCTTTACAAGTATTTTGATATATGCGAACTGGCCCATGATCCCTTGTATGTGGTAAATAGTTCCGGCACCAAAGTAAGAGAAACATGCCATATCATGAAGGTTACACCAGAGTGTACTCTGGCTTGAATTCAGAGTTTGAGGGGTGTCAGACAAGCTGTCTGAAGCCCTTGGACCCAAAAAGTCTTGGTCCAGGAAATAGACCGCATTCCTCCTGTTCACCTGCATGATGCATATTTTTTCCTAATACATGCTTGAAGAACACCCTGGTGAGTGCAGCTTCTTTCTCTTCTTATTCGGATGTTTACCAATTAATTTGTTATTGAAGTTTTGCACTGAAGAAGTGGTGATGTGTTTAATGTAAATAGACCTCATTGCTCCATTGTGAAGTGCCCTCTAGTTACACAATAGTAGTGCAGGTCAGATTCTAATTTGCTGGACTGTCTACTGTGGCTTATTCTTCAGCCCTACCTCCGATGCAGCAGAGCTGAGTGTGCTTCAAGGGACATCGTTGTGGATTATCATCAGAGGGTCACTTATGTACAGTTGTGGTCAAAAGTATTGACACCCCTGCAATTCTGTCAGAAATACTCAGTTTCTTCCTGAAAATGATTGCAATCATAAATTCTTTGGTATTATTATCTTCATTTAATTTGTATTCAATGAAAAACCACAAAAGAGAAAGAAGCAAAAAGCAAAACATTGATCATTTCACACAAAACTCCAAAAATGGGCCAGACAAAAGTATTGGCACCCTCAGCCTAATACTTGGTTGCACAACCTTTAGCTAAAATAACTGCGATCAACCGCTTTCCGGTAACCATCAATGAGTTTCTTACAATGCTCTGCTGGAATTTTAGACCATTCTTCTTTGGCAAACTGCTCCAGGTCCCTGATATTTGAGGGTGCCTTCTCCAAACTGCCATTTTTAGATCTCTCCACAGGTGTTCTATGGGATTCAGGTCTGGACTCATTGCTGGACACCTTAGAAGTCTCCAGTGCTTTCTCTCAAACCATTTTCTAGTGCTTTTTGAAGTGTGTTTTGGGTCATTGTCCTGCTGGAAGACCCATGACCTCTGAGGGAGACCCAGCTTTCTCACACTGGGCCCTACATTATGCTGCAAAATTTGTTGGTAGTCTTCAGACTTCATAATGCCATGCACACGGTCAAGCAGTCCAGTGCCAGCGGCAGCAAAGCAACCCCAAAACATCAGGGAACCTCCGCCATGTTTGACTGTAGGGACCGTGTTCTTTTCTTTGAATGTCTCTTTTTTTCTCCCATAAGCTCTATGTTGATGCCTTTGCCCAAAAAGCTCTACTTTTGTCTCATCTGACCAGAGAACATTCTTCCAAAACGTTTTAGGCTTTCTCAGGTAAGTTTTGGCAAACTCTAGCCTGGCTTTTTTATGTCTCGGGGTAAGAAGTGGGGTCTTCTTGGGTATCCTACCATACAGCCCCCTTTCATTTAGACTCCGATGGATAGTATGGGTTGACACTGTTGTACCCTCGGACTGCAGGGCATCTTGAACTTGTTTGGATGTTAGTCGAGGTTCTATATCCACCATCCGCACAATCTTGCGTTGAAATCTCTCATCAATTTTTCTTTTCCGTCCACATCTAGGGAGGCTAGCCACAGTGCCATGGGCTTTAAACTTCTTGATGACACTGTGCACTGTGGACACAGGAACATTCAGGTCTTTGGAGATGGACTTGTAGCCTTGAGATTGCTCATGCTTCCTCACAATTTGGTTTCTCAAGTCCTCAGACAGTTCTTTGGTCTTCTTTCTTTTCTCCATGCTCAATGTGGTACACACAAGGACACAGGACAGAGGTTGAGTCAATTTTAATCCATGTCAACTGGCTGCAAGTGTGATTTAGTTATTGCCAACACCTGTTAGGTTCCACAGGTAAGTTACAGGTGCTGTTAATTACACAAATTAGAGAAGCATCACATGATTTTTCTAACAGGTCCAATACTTTTGAATACTTTTGTCCACCCCCTTTTTATGTTTGGTGTGGAATTATATCCAATTTTTCTTTAGGACAATTATTTTTGTGTTTTTTCATTGAAGACAAATGAAATGAAGATAATAATACCAAAGAATTTGTGATTGCAATCATTTTCAGGAAGAAACTGAGTATTATCTGACAGAATTGCAGGGGTGTCAATACTTTTGGTCACAACTGTATATGGAAATCAAGCACAGACACCTTTATAGATTGTGTGGGTGCAGTCTGAATGCACAGCCAATCACAGACACTGTTAGAGAGAGTGAGCATCTGTGATTGGCCATTACAGTTCAGTGCAGTCAATACTCATGAAGCTTAATGAGTGGACCTGGAAGCAAGCAGCAGGACTCTGGCATGCTCTATCAATGCCAGGATTCTGGGTCTTCCATTGAACTTCCTGTTTGTTGCCTTAGTCAAGAGGGCGTCTGCTGCCTTACGATGGTCATGTGTTTCCTGTGTGACTGTTTATTTAATTTCCTGTGCTGCAACCATGCATTTCTTGAGTATTTTGTGATTTACCTTACTACTTACCTGTGCCTATGCTCTGGACTTGTCTCTGCTTTCATCTTTTGCTGGAGTCTTCAGTCTGCTGTTCAAGACTCGCTGGCCTGTCTCAACTCTGTTCCAGGATCTGGATCTGCTGTTATTTCATCTGGTTCCAGTAATTCTACTCCGCTGTGAAAATCGCTGAACTTCTGTTGCTTCCATGCACCTCTCCATCTGGGTATAGATTCTAGCCTGTTACCACCCTGCATCATTGGATATTTCACCATGAGAAGGTCATCCAAGTCTACCTTCTGTCTCATTACAGCCTATATCTGCACTTGCACCACGTATATATATATAATGTAGTTGAACTTGCTGATTAGTGTGTGTATACCTCCCTACAAAATATGCTACTCTGCTAAGAACTAGTTCTGGACTGAAGGGATATCTTGTTTCGAACTTGACTTTGATTTTTTGACTGCTGCCACTTATTCATCTGCACCTGTACAATGTTTGCTTGGACTTTCTTATAGTGTGAACACTTCATAACGTATATATATATTACAGTGCTTCCCACTCTGCTCCGCACTGGTTTTGCACTAAAGAAATATGTGTTGTGAACTCACTTTGATTTTTTAATTGCTGGCACTTTATTTTGCACCCGTATGTGAATGCAGACTGACTGCTGAATCTTGTCTCCACCTCTGTTTCAGTTCCACGCCATCAGATTCCAGGGTATCTACAAATTCTATCTATCTATCTATCTATCTATCTATCTATCTATCTATCTATCTTCTAGTGAGACCTGAATGCTCAGTAGGCATATTGGATCTGGTTTTACCTGGTCTGGCATGATCCCGTAAAATGAGTTCCTCCTTTGGCTTTGATCTGATGTCTTTAGCTCTCCTGGAAGAGGCAGGGCTAGCGTTATACAAAGCTAAAGACTTACAACAAAACCATCCTCCACTCTTCTTGGCTCATTAGTGTACAGAAAAATACTAAACAAGAATTTGAACAGAGACTGGCTTGTCTTTGCCATGGCATCTATGAGTTAAAGGGAACCTGTCACCTGGTTTTTGCCATCCCATCTGAGAGCAGCATAATGTAGAGACAGAGACCCTGATTCCAGCGATGTGTCATTTACTGAGCTGCTTGCTGTCATTTTGATAAAATTACTGTTTTCTCTGTTGCAGATTTAGCAGTCTGTGAATATACCAGTCCACTTGGCAACAGGCCAAGAGGACTGCTAATGATAATCTCCAGCTGTTTAAACAGTGATTTTATGAAAACTACACTGAGCAGCTCAGTAAGTGACACATCGCTGGTATCAGGATCTCGGGTCCTATATTATGCTATTCTCAGATTAGGTTGCAAAACCTGGTGACAGGTCCCCTTTAAATGCCATAAATAGTGACTTCCTATACATTTCTGTTTTTGTTTTTTTTTTAAATCAGAGCTGACCCCTGATATTCCACATTAGAAAAAAATAACTGAATTAGACACAGCCAAAAACATCTATTCTCGCCTTTGTCACATAGGAATATCCCTGTACAAATATATGAGGGGACAGTACCTTTTTACATTTAGGCCTGTGATTGGAACAAGGGGGCATCCTCTACGTCTGGAGGAAAGAAGGTTTAATCATAATCACAGACGCGGATTCTTTACTGTAAGAGCAGTGAGACTATGGAACGCTCTGCTGTATGATGTTGTAATGAGTGATTCACTATTAAAATTTAAGAAGGGCCTGGATCTCTGTCTTGAAAATATATATTACCAGTTATGTGAACTAGATTCTGTGGTTGGGCATTGACCCAGGTAAATAGTCTGATTGCCGTATGTGGAATCGGGAAGGATTTTTTCCCCTAATATGGAGCTTAGTGCTTGCTCCCAAGGGGTTTTTGATTTTCTCTAGATCAACATGTTAGACTATAGGCTGAACTCAATGGACTTAAAGCATAACCGCAATTTAAATTTTTATTTAATTTTTAATAAACTTTCAAATGCACTTCATAAGAAAATTCTAGTTGAAAACCATTCATAAACCTTCCACAAGGTGTCCCTACTAGACATTGTCTGAAGCAGACATATGTTCATTCTCAGTCAGATCCGTCTTCACATCGAATACAGGGCATGTAACCATATAAGGAAAGGGGTGTGGCCTCCACTGGTGACTGCAACTCGTGAGGAAACAATGTATCAGATTAGCTCAGATTACAGTACAGTTGCTAAGGAATGTCAGGATCACTGCAAACTCCTCTTTCCTTGGCACAAGCTCCTCTAATGTGTCATCTGGCTCCAAACAGCTCAGTCAAGATCTCTGTTAACCCCATCTCACATCAAACTGTTGTTTTTCAAAGAGCACAGAAAAATGTGAAAAAATAATTCACATAGCACAAAAAAAAGCATTATTTTAGCTGCTATGTGACCCATCATTAACGAGTGCAGTGTTGTTTTTTTCTTCATTGAAATGACATTTATACTTTAAATCTACCTTCAACCTTAAAAAACTATGGAACTCTTAAACATAATTTGAAGAAGAAAAATAATGTATTAAGAAGAGTGAAATAAACCTGCATTCATAGAAAATGTTGATCCATTTTGGATAATGCTGTACAGAAATATAGATTTTTTTTTAATTTACTGCACATCTGAACAGTTGAGATCTGAAATATTAGTTGAAAGGATTTTTGTCTCCCTCTGTTGGACTTTTTCTTAAACAGAGATGAATCTGCTGGCTGCTGCACGAAGCTTGGACTAGAGATTTGTATCATGTAATAAATAAATATATATATCTATATACTGTATATATGTATGTATATACACACAAGATGCAGTGCTAATCTATATTGTCGGCATTATGTTTTGCTTCACAGTCCTACTTTACACAAATGTGCTTCTCACATGATAACTCACTGAGCCTTCTTCTCCCACTTTTACTGGTCTGAGTCACAATCTTACAATGTGAGCAGCACTATTAAGCTATGCATGATTACAATGACCCCTTTTTGCAAGCTTGCAATGAAGCACCCGTGGGTGCATTCTCAATGTTTTCAGTATTACATCAGTGCTAGTCATTGGAAAGTTTTTTAAACATACACGAGTGTATATGCCATATATTGCCAATAGCGGAAGAGTTGAGCGATGTTCGTAGTGAGGAGAGAAAGAAGCGTATTGTCACTTCTGCTCAGGGGCAGTGATCATATCACAAAGGTTTAATTTTAAACAGTGCTGACTCTGGGCAAATCTGTGTTGTAATAACTCATCATAAAAGGAATGTCAGTAATCAAAATAAGGGTGCTTTCACATTAGCGTTCCCCTCCGCAGCGTTCAGAACGCTGCGGAGGGGAGCCGCAATGTAAGCGCAGCACCGCAGGTCCCTATCTTTAGAATGGGAGCGCACGGTGCTGCGCTTGACTGCGCATGACCGTGCGCACCCATTCACTCCAATATGTGATCTGTGCGCAGGCGGATGCCCGCGCACAAATCACCCAGTCTCGTCCGCACAAGAAATGCAACATGTTGCAACATTATTTTAATTGTTTCTCCATCCCCTAAAAGGCATTATAGTTACCGTATATACTCGAGTATAATTTTTGTGCTGAAAAGTACCCCCCCTCGGTTTATGCTCGATCAGTATGGGGGAAGCGGTGTCTGGGGACTGGAGGAGGCTGCAGAGTAAGCAGGAGATCACGTGACCCCGCTCATTAGTGTATTGTAATATGCACTGCATCCCCCTAGCCATCACCGACGGGGGTGCAGCGCACATTACACTACACTATTAATACCCACCCCCCCATCACTGTATACAGGCCCCCGTGCTGCCGCACATAAAATAATAAACCATGAGCTCACCCTCCAATGTCCTGAAGGCACTGTGCGTCCTCCCTCCGGTCTTCCTGCTTGTACCCGGCTTGTATTGCTGTGACCGATGCAGCAGCAATGACATGATCACTGCTGCGCCGGTCACAGCAATAGAAGCCGGGTACAAGCAGGAAGACCAGAGGGAGGATGCTTGGTGCCTGCAGGACATCGGAGGGTGATTTCATGGTTTATTATTTTATGTGCGGCATCACAGGGGCTTATAACCAATGATAGGGGGCTGTATACCACTGATGGGGCCTGAATACAGTGATGGGGGCCTGTAACCAGAGATGGGGGACTGTATACCACTAAGGAGGGGCCTGTATACCACTGATGGGGGACTGTAGCCAGTTATGGGGCTGTATACCACTGATGGGGGGCTGTAACCACTGATGGGGGCTGTATACCTCTGATGAGGGGCCTGTATACAGTGATGGGGGGCTGTAACCACTGATGGCGAGCTGTGTAACACTGATGAGGGGCCTGTATACCCCTGATGGGGGGCTGTAACCAGTGATGGGGCTGTATACCACTGATGGGGGGCTGTAACCACTGATGGGAGACTGTATACCACTGATGAGGGGCCTGTATACAGTGATGGGGGGCTGTAACCACTGATGGGGAGCTGTATACCACTGATGAGGGCCTTTATACCACTGATGGGGTGCCATATACCACTGATGGGGCTGTAACCAGTGATGGGACTGTATACCACTGATGGGGGCTGTATACCCTGATGGGGGCTGTATACCCTTATGAGGGGCCTGTATACCAGTGATGGGGGGCTGTAACCACTGATGGGAGCTGTAACCACTGATAAGGGCATGTATACCACTGATAAGGGAACTATATACAGTGATGGGGGGTTGTATACCACTGATGGGGATGCGTATACCACTGATGGGGGCTATAACCAGTGATGATGGGGCTGTATACTAGTGATGGGGGACTATATACCAGTGATGGGGGGCTGTATACCAGTGATGAGAAGGCTGTATTGCAGTGATAGGGGTATATACCAGGATGGGGGGGCTGTAACCAGTGATGGGGGCCTGTATATCAGTGATGAGGGGGCTGTATATCAGTGATGAGGGGGCTGTATACCAGTTATGGGGGGCTGTTTACAGTGATGGGGGCTGTATACCAGTGAAGGGGTGCTATATACACAGTGATGGGGGCTGTATACCAGTGATAGGGGTGCTATAAACCAGTGATGGAGGTCCTACATACAAGTGATAGGGGTGCTATATACCAGTGATAGAAGAGCTATATACCAGTGATGAGGGCGCTATATGCCAGTGATGGGCGCTATGTACCAGTGAGAGGGTGCTATATACCAGTGATGAGGATGCTATATTCCAGTGATGGCCGCTATATACCAGAATGGGGGGCTATATACCAGTAATGGGGGGCCATTTACCATGATTAGAGGGGCTGTATACCATAATGAGAGTCTGCTGCATTTCTCACCCTAGGCTTATACTCGAGTCCATACGTTTCCCTAGTTTTGGAGGGTAAAATTTAGGGGCTCGGCTTATATTCGGGTCGGCTTATACTCGAGTATATACAATAGTTTTAA
Organism: Allobates femoralis; assembly: GCA_033576535.1. Lineage (NCBI taxonomy): Eukaryota > Metazoa > Chordata > Amphibia > Anura > Aromobatidae > Allobates > Allobates femoralis. The sequence continues at coordinate 135,059,310 of JARQOC010000008.1, read as the reverse complement.
ATGTACACTTGATGTGACACGCTCCTAATTTATTAGCAATAAATTTGATCGGACCAAGGTTGAGCCTCTTTCCCTTAAGTACAGTCCATTCCAGTGCTCTCCACTGGTCAATGATGCCCTATTCCAGTAACTTGACAAGTGTAGGCAGACCAAGGAATGGGACATAAATACTTCTGGTCCTGGTGGAGCAATGGAGCAAACTGGAGTTCAACCTGGTGAGTATACCGTGATTTATTATTTTATTTTGTTAACTTTTTTTGGAAGAGTGCCCTTTAAACCTTTAGTGTTTTATTGCACGTATGCTCAAAATGAATGGAAACTGAATAACTCAACTCCTTCCTGACAAGCATCTTTAGTAATTATTAGACTTGTGGCAAACATGAAAAATATGACTAGCTGCAAACGAGGTACAAAGCCAATAAACACCAGCTTCCAGCAAAAAATGATATAATAACTGTAATAGCTTCTTTTGTGCTTATCTAATACTAGCTGTAGTCTCTGGCATTGCCGGGGATAGTAACTAACTGTTCTTAGCTATAACAAAATACACTGTGTTCCAAATTATTATGCAAATTGGTTTTAAGTGTCATAGGGTTTTATTTTTATTTTTTTTCAATGAAACCCATTGATGGTATTGTGTCTCAGGGTTCTTTGGATCATTGAAATCAATCTCAGATATCTGTGATAATTAGTTTAGCAGGTGAGCCCAATAAAGGAAAACTGGGTGTTCCACAATATTACGCAGGCCACAGTTTTCAAGTAATATGGGAAAGAAAAAGGATGTCTCTGCTGCCGAAAAGCAACAAATAGTGCAATGCCTTGGACAAGGGATGAAAACATTTGACATTGCACAAAAACTTAAGCATGATCATCGTATTGTGAAGAGATTTGTGTTTGTGCAGATAAAGGCAGAATGAGGAAGGTTTCTGCCAGGCAAGTTCATCAGATTAAGAGAGCAGCTGCTAAAAAGGCCTTACAAACCAACAAACAGATATTTGAAGCTGCTGGTGCCTCTGGAGTCCCTCAAACCTCAAGGTGTAGGATCCTTCAAAGGCTTGCTGTGGTGCATAAACCTTCTATTCGGCCACCCCTAAACAGTCTCAGAAGCAGAAACAGTTGCAGTAGGCCAGACATACATGAAGACTAATTTCAAACAGTGTTGTTTACTGATGAGTGCCGAGCAACCCTGGATGGTCCAGATGAATAGAGTAGTGGAAGGTTGGTGGATGCCACCATATCCCAACAAGGCTGCGACGTCAGCAAGGAGGTGGAGGAGTCATGTTTTGGGCTGGAATCATTGGGAAACAGCTGGTAGGCATCTTTAAGATTCCTGAAGGTGTGAAAATGACCTCTGCAACGTACATAGAGTTTCCAACTGAGAACTTTCTTCCATGGTACATAAAGCAAAAACGTGCCTTTAGGAGCAAAATCATCCTCATGCATGTCAATGCACCATCTCATGCTACAAAGAATACTCTGTGCCATTGGCTGCTATGGGCATAAAAGGAGATAAACTCATGGTGTGGCCACCATCTTCCCCTGACCTCAACCCTATAGAGAACCTTAGGAGTATAATCAAGCAAAAGATCTATGAGGGTGGGAGGTAGTTCACATCAAAACAGCAGCTCTGAGAGGACTATTCTGACATCATGCAAAGAAATGCAAGCAGAAACTCTCCAGAAACTTACAAGTTCATTGGATGCAAGAATTGTGAAGGTGATATCAAAGAAGGGTTCCTATGTTAACATGTAACTTGGCCTGTTAAGATGTTTTGGAGTTAAATAGCCTTATATTACAGTGAATCTGACCTCCTAATGCTGCAAATTCAACAAATGAGCATTTTCAGTTCTTTAAACATATCAAATGTTTAGAAACTCTACCGTGCATAATAATTTGGAACAGTGCATTTAGAGTTTTTTTTTTAATTTTGAAGATTATACTGATTATACTGTTATCACTGGGAGGTTTCTTTAATTCGATGTATACTCTAACGGGTGATGACATTTATTACACAGACTGTCATTTGCACCGACCATTTAGGAAAATCAGAAAAAAAGAACATTTGCATAATAATTTGGAACACAGTGTAGAATGGGTTAACAAAGTTTGGCTTCTCTGTGCTGAGATACAAAGGCTGCAAGTGTAATACAGGGGCTATGTGTGGGCTCCTGGTGTAATACAAGGGCTATGTGTGGGCACAGGCTTTAATAGAGGGGTTATATATGGACACAGGCTATAATACAGGGGTTATGTGTGGCACAGGCTCAAATACAGGGGCTATGTGCAGGCACAGACTGTAATACAGGGTCTATGTGAGGCACTGGATTAAGTGTAATCTATGTCTGAGCGCATTGTGTAATACAGGGATTATGTGTTGAAAAGCAGTAATTCTGGTATTATTTAGGAGCGCTCAGTAAAGAGAAGCAGATACCAATAATTAAAGTAGACCTGTTTATTCTGGCTTGTCCACTACGGCGTTTCAACAGCGGCCTGCTGTCTTCCTTAGGTGTTATACATGTGGCTAGGTACTCGTAGGCTGAGGGCCCGTGACGGGGCTACAGATTTACGCTATTTTGGTCCAAAATATCAAACTAACACCTCACTGTCATCATCTTTTTATAGCAGTAAGTAGTGATATATTGCATTTTTTTTATATCCATACTGCATAGTCCTGAACAGCTGGGTTGCCTCTTAGTCAGTCACTTGTGTTGCATATTTTGTTGCAGAGCAGCCCGCCTTGTCTAACAGCTGGGCGTCATTAATAGGCTGCTTTCTGACACTATGCTTCACTTTTGGAGTGGCTGCCGCTCTGTGGTGATCTCATGTCCAGTGATGCCACTTGTCTCCTCCTTGTGGCACGGCTGGTCGCAGATGCCACAATCGCCCCCGTGTCAGGGTTGTAGGGGATGGAGCATCGGTGTTGAGAGATATGGGTTGCCTCTGAGGTGGCTGATAGTATCCTGCTAAATGCGATGATATTTGTAAGCGGACAAATTTGGTGAGTTTTTTCTATATTTTTATGTACCAATTCGGTGATTTTTGTGTAAAACCATTACAAGGGGGCAAAGTCCATTAAGGGCATAGTCCATTAAGGGTTTGAAGTGTAGCATGAAGGCTGCACTTAATACAGCAGGGGGAAGTGCAACCGGTGCTAAACTTCGGAAGGGGAAAAATAAAATTAACAAAAAAAACAGGCCTCATTCTTCTAAGAATTCAACAACAGCTGAAAAAAGTCCTCCGGACAACATGCCACAGAAGGCCAGATCAGCGACTCAGCAACAGGTCTTTTTTAGGGCATTCCTCTTCATTCAGAATAAAAAGACTTGAGCAGCTTTTTGTTTTAAATCTGTTTTTATTAAGGTTTTAAATTGAAAGTGAAGCAACACAATCATACAATATACAGTGTTGGCCAAAAGTATTGACACCCCTGCAATTGTGTCAGATAATACTCAGTTTCTTCCTGAAAATGATTGCAATCACAAATTCTTTGGTATTATCTTCATTTAATTTGTCTTCAATGAAAAAACACAAAAGAGAATGAAGCAAAAAGCAAAACATTGATCATTTCACACAAAACTCCAAAAATGGGCCGAACAAAGTATTGGCACCCTCAGCCTAATACTTGGTTGCACAACCTTTAGCCAAAATAACTGCGATCAACCACTTCCGGTAACCATCAATGAGTTTCTTACAATGCTCTGCTGGAATTTTAGACCATTCTTCTTTGGCAAACTGCTCCAGGTCCCTGATATTTGAAGGGTGCCTTCTCCAAACTGCCATTTTTAGATCTCTCCACAGGTGTTCTATGGAATTCAGGTCTGGACTCACTGCTGGACACTTTAGAAGTCTCCAATGCTTTCTCTCAAACCATTTTCTAGTGCTTTTTGAAGTGTCTTTTGGGTCATTGTCCTGCTGGAAGACCCATGACCTCTGAGGGAGACCCAGCTTTCTCACACTGGGCCCTACATTATGCTGCAAAATTTGTTTCGTAGTCTTCAGACTTCATAATGCCATGCACATGGTCAAGCAGTCCAGTGCCAGAGGCAACAAAAACAACCCCAAAACATCAGGAACCTCCGCCATGCTTGACTGTAGGGACCGTGTTCTGTTCTTTGAATGCCTCTTTTTTCTCCTGTAAACTTCTATGTTGATGCCTTTGCCCAAAAAGAGAGAACATTCTTCCAAAACGTTTTAGGCTTTCTCAAGTAAGTTTTGACAAACTCCAGTCTGGCTTTTTTATGTCTCGGGTAAGAAGTGGGGTCTTCCTGGGTCTCCTACCATACAGTCTCTTTTCATTCAGACGCCGACGGATAGTACGGGTTGACACTGTTGTACCCTCGGACTGTAGGGCAGCTTGAACTTGTTTGAATGTTAGTCAAGGTTCTTTATCCACCATCCGCACAATCTTGTGTTGAAATCTCTTATCAATTTTTCTTTTCCGTCCACATCTAGGGAGATTAGCCACAGTGCCATGGGCTTTAAATGTCTTGATGACACTGCGCACAGTAGACACAGGAACATTCAGGTCTTTGGAGATGGACCTGTAGCCTTGAGATTGCTCTTGCTTCCTCACAATTTGGTTTCTCAAGTCCTCAGACAGTTCTTTTGTCTTCTTTCTTTTCTCCATGCTCAATGTGGTACATACAAGGACACAGGACAGAGGTTGAGTCAACTTTAATCCATGTCAACTGGCTGCAAGTGTGATTTAGTTATTGCCAACACCTGTTAGGTGCCACAGGTAAGTTACAGGTGCTGTTAATTACACAAATTAGAGATTTTTCTAACAGTGCCAATACTTTTGTCCACCCCCTTTTTATGTTTGGTGGAACAAAATCCATTCCATCCATGTCGCATTGAACTGAGACATTCCATCAGAATGTCCCGCTGCAAGTTCCTCCATTCTAAATATGTCTTTCAGTTCAGAGTACCAATCCAGAATGGAGGGTGGCGTAGGAGTCCTCCAAAGACGGGGAATAACAGCTCTAGCAGCTGAGACACAAAATCTAAGGATGTCTTTTTTGATGAGCTTAGCGGAACCCGGCAAGATTGACAACAAGGCTACCTCAGGAGTGCCCTCAATTTGTTTCCCCGTAATCATATTATAATTACGGAAGACCTTTTTCCAGAAAGTCTGTACCTTGTGACAGGACCACCAGATGTGGATCGCGTTCCCAACAGCAATTCCACATCTCCAGCACATGTCAGAGATACTGGGTGAGAATCTATGTAATCTGTCTGGACAAAGATACCAGCAGGTAAGGACTTTGTAGTTTCTTTCTTGTGATGCGCACGGTAAAGCCAGTAAACACGTGCATAGGAAACTCCTTTTCCATTCCTCGTCCGACAGCCTCTCTCCCAGGTCTCTCTCCCAACTCACTTGGAACTTGTGTTTTGTCCCTTCTTCCGCCCTTTCCAGAATCATGCGATAAAGCCCTGATATAGGATGAATCGGGGGAGAGTCTTGTCTGAACAGTGTCTCGATAGGGAAAAAGTATGATCGGACTCTGTAGGGATGAGACCCTGAAGACAGGAAAGAACAGAGTTGGGCGTATTCCAACCATTGTATATCTGCTGGTTGCGACCTCTGGCGTAGAACCCCTATAGAGGGCAAATTCCCGTTGTGCAATATCTGCCCAACTCAAACATCCTCCACTCTCGTCCAGCCCAAAAAAGCTTTTCTGTCCATCCCTGGTGTAAAACATGGGTTGGAGAATAGCAGAGTTAACGCGCTCAACTGTTTTTTGCTAACCAAGGCACCAAACGTCAGAGACCAAGCATGTAGAGTAGTTTTGGATATATCAGTGAGAGTGGACGTCACAGTGTCCGGTATTGAAGATAACCACTGAAGATAATGCAACGGCACCGGAACACCGTCTTGTTCTATACCTGTCCATCTCTTCATGTCGGCCCTGAAATGCCAGTCCAAAGTTCGGACCAAGGATGCTGCTTGGAAGTAGGCCTTAAAGTTTGGTAAGCCTGTTCCACCCCTCGTCACTGAGGTTGTTAAAGTCTTGAAACTAAGTCTAGCTCTCCGTCCACACCACAGGAACCTTGTCAAACTAGAGCGAAGTCTAGAGAAGAAACTGCTTGGAGGTGTAGTCGGGACAGTTTGGAAAATATATAAAAAGCGAGGTAGAATATCCATACGGATCACGTTAATCCGACCCCACCAAGACGGCTTCAAGATATTATAGGCAGATAATTGTGACTCTACCTCAGTTAGAAGAGTCTGATAATTACAGGAAGAGAGGCTGGACAGGTCAGACGGAATCCGGACTCCGAGATATTTAACATTGTCAGACCGCCATTTAAATGGAAAATTAGATTTCAATAAAGAGAGCTCAACCAAGGGAAGGGATACATTTAGCGCTTCCGACTTAGAGTAATTTACTTTGAAGTTGCTCAGAGAGCTGAACAAATCAAACTCCTTCATTACGCATGGGAGAGAAACATGGGGGCGTGTCACGTATAGCAGAAGGTCATCTGCAAAGAGTGCTGTTTTGTGATGCATATCTCCCACGCATATGCCAGAAATATCAGGATTTCGTCTGATGGCATTAGCCAAATGCTCCATAACGATCACATATAGTAAGGGCGACAAATGCATCCTTGTCTGGTCCCTTTTTGGATGGCAATAGGAGATGACAAATAGCCATTAACTCTGATTTTAGCAGAAGGAACCGAATACCGGGACAGGATCCGAGCCAGGCATCGCGGTCCCAATCCCATATGGATCAGTGTCTCCCTCATGAAGCCCTAATGGACTCTGTCAAAGGCCTTTTCTGCATCCACCGATAAAAGACTAAATGGGATGTTACGTTGCTTAGCTTTTTGAATCAATAATATAGTCCTAATAGTGTTATCTCTTGCTTCTCGGCCTTTGACAAAGCCCACCTGATCCATGTTAATCACTGAGGGAAGCAACGGGGCTAGACGTTCTGCCAAGATCTTGGAGTAGATCTTGACATCTACGTTTAGAAGAGAGATTGGCCTATAATTAGAGGCCAAGGCCGGATCTCTCACTGGTTTGGGTATGACACAAATGTGCGCCTCTAGAGATTGTGGAGCAAAGCCAATTTCATCTGAGATGGAATTAAAAGTATCCAGCATGTGAGGCAACAACAAAGTCTGGAGGGTCTTATAGAAAATCGGAGTAAAGCCATCTGGGCCCGGGCATTTAGAAGGAGGTGTGGACTTAATAGCTTCCAATATCTCCGTTCCCGTGATTGGAGACTCTAAAGACGCTATTGCGTCATCATTTAAAGGCGGAAGCTGATTAGAGGAGATATATTCCTTAAATTTTTTATTTAGCTCGTCTGGGGCTAAGTCTGCATATTTGCCCTTAAGAGTATAAAGCTCCTTATAGTATTCCTTAAAGACCTCCAGAATTTTGTCCGGTCTGTGTACCTCCGCACCTCCCTTATTTCTAATTTTAGGTATATAAGATTGATTCACTCTGGGGTGGAGCAATCTGGCAAGTGGTCTTGCACATTTATTAGCTGTTGTATAATAATAATTTCTCGTCCTGTCCATGAAAACTTTATATTTCTGGGCCAGTAAGTCTTTAAGATCTTGTCTACGAAGGGTCAGTTCGGACAAGATAGATCTAGATAACATGTGTTTGTGGGCAACTTCTAATGCATGTATCTGTTTGATCTTATTCGAGATCTCCTCAGCCCTGGCTTTTTTAATGCGAGATCTGTGCTTGATTAAAGTTCCTCGTATCATACATTTGAGGGCCTCCCACTTATAGGTCTGTGGTGTAGGGTCTGTCGTGTGTACCTGAGAGAATATCTCGATATTGTCTTTGAGCTCCGCCACACATATCGAGTCTTTAAGAAGCTCATTGTTGAGTTTCCACATCCAGGATTTACGAACTGTGTCTGGTATTGTCAACCTTAAGCATACGGGAGCGTGGTCAGACAACAAAATGTCTCCAATGTCTGTCTGGGATCCCATGAGAGCATACTATGGCTAACTAGAAAGTAGTCTAGTCGGCTGTAAGAGTCATGAGCATTAGAATAGTATGAGAAATCTCTATCTCTCGGATGAAACACCCGCCATACATCATTGAGCTGGAGAGAGTGGAGGAGGTTCTTTAAAGCCCGAAGGCATTTAGACGGTACTGTACTCTTCCTGAGGAAGTGTCCACGCCAGGGTCCATGGCAAAGTTGAAGTCGCCACCTATCAGTATGGAGCCCTCTGCGAAACCAGCCAGCTTGTTCAGAAGGGTTCGACATACCAATGTCTGATTCCTGTTGGGAAGGTACCAATTCACAATGGTTAGAATAGAGGTGGCAACCTGTATTTTAAGAAAAATATATCTTCCTCCCTCATCTATCTCAGAACTCAATATCACATGTGGAAATGAGGGTGTATTCCAATAGAAACCCCTTTGGACCTTGCGTTTGGATTGGAACTATGTAACCAAAATGAGTAGTAACGGTTTCAAATAGATGGTACTGAACCCGACTTAAAGTGGGTTTCCTGGAGTAGTTGTGCTTTCTTTTTATGAAGATTATATAAGATTTGTGAACATTTTTGGGGTGCATTGAACCCCCTAACGTTGAATGTACAGATGTTCAGGGAGGACATTTCCGAGGTGCCCATATCGCAACAATCAGGCCGAGGTTCTTTCCCCTTTTACTCCCTTCTCTTTTTTTTTAAGAAAGAGAGAAGTATACAATTAAGTTGTATCAAAAAAAAATATGCTGAGTAGGTGCTGAATGATGGGACGGGTGGGGAGAGGTAGAGAGCACAGGCTTTTAGATGAGAAAAGAGAAAATATAGACAAGAAAAGAGAGGAGAATAAAAGGTAATGTAAAAGAGAGCACAGACAAAGACAAAAACAAAGAAGAGTAGTGACCAAAAACTTGGTCTACAGATTACTTGGGGTATGTGTCTAAACTTCCACACCCGCCAGCAGTGTGTGGATCCCTTGAGTAGACGTGTCCTTTCCACTCGAGGTCTATATGTCCCCACACCGGGACCTTTAAAGAAAGTCATTAAATGATACAAAGTATTAAACAGCAGTAATCATAACCCTATTATTAACATATCTCTAATTACCAACCAGGAAGAGTTAAGATATCTATCACTCTACCATATTATAAAAGCTACATAAACTATCAGAAGCGTCGCAGCCTATCTCAGATCTCTTATTAAGTTAAATAGGGCAGTGTATGCTCTACAAAGAGATCTCAATTGTTATCGTATAAAAAGAGAAAAAGACATATTGCAGCAGTGTCGTGTAATCAGGTATGACCAGAAGTATCGGGCCTCTCTCCTTTGTCAACCCTTCCATGTCTACCCCCTCTTAGTCTGCGGCGTCTAGGATGCTGCTCCCTTGGAGGTGACCTCTGGATATTAAAGTCTGGAAGATACAGCCATTCCACTATTGTAAATCAGGAGCAGATATCCCGAGCTCAGCCAAGAATTCTGGGATACCATCAGGGTGTGACATGGATATAATCCGACCATCTCGCCTAACTTGTAGAAGGAAGGGGTATCCCCAGGAGTATAGGATGTCGTGTTCCCTTAGCACATTTAGAAGGGGGCGAAGAGCTCTTCTCTTCTGCAGAGTGCGACGGGAGAGATCTGCCATGATCTGGACTGGTGAACCCTGGAAAGATAGAGACTCGAGTTTGCGTGCACCTGCTAACACTCTTTCCTTTGATCTGAAGTTATGAATTCTACAGACAATATCACGTGGTCGAGCTCCCTCTACCGGTGGGGGTCCCAAAGACCTATGTATTCTGTCAAACTCCAAAGGGGAATCTTCTGGCATCGGCGAACTGAGTTTAATAATCTTTGGATTGTGGTATCAGGTCTCGTGATGTAACAGTCTCTGGTATTCCTCTCACTCTAACATTATTACGACATTCGCGGTTCTCCAAGTCCTCCATAGCATCAAGCATATATTCAATACGGGATGTTTGATGCAAGACATGTTGTTCCAGACACCTAGTCGCCTGTGTGGGGTATCAGAGGCGGATTCTGTGAAGGAGACTCTATTTGTAAGTTGTTGAACTCTCCTCTTAAGGCTGATGTTTCCACTCTGTATGATGCTTCTAGTCTGTGAACAAAGCCTTCTATTTCCTCTCTAGTTGGGATGGCTGCTATGCAAGCTTTAAAGTCCGACCAAACAGCACTGTCAGGAGACCGTTGGGTATGGGATGTGGGGTCTGCAGGCGGGAAAGCGGGATTCATGCATCTTGGAAAGGGTTCAGAAGCTTCCGCTGATATAGTAAATGCGGCTGGACCTGGCACAGGGCTTGCTAGATGCTAGGAATATACACTGTTCCCTTTGGCTGCTGATGTGTGCCTTGTGGTATACTCAAAGTCACTCTGTATCTGTAAAATGTCTGCCTGTATTGGGAACTCCTCACAAATCTGCTGGGCTGCACATATGGATCCAGGGGGGACGTTACACTGGTGATCCGATGGGTATGTTATTTGGTTCTGAGTGTGGAGTACTAGAACTGTCCTCTGCCTCCCCCACACAGAGGCCAGCACATCACTCCCCTCCACATCCACCTCCATTCCCCTCAGCTCTCCACCATGTGCTCCCTCACCTCCTGGGTCTCCGCTTCTCTCACTCGTCTCTGGAGCCCGCTGTGTTACTGGGACCTCTTTTCCGTGTAACTCCGCAGCAGGAGAGTGTGGGTGCGGGTCAACCTCCTCTCTGGGTAGTGACGCAGCTTCTCTGAGCAGAGGGGATCTCTCCTTCTCCTCTGTATTCAGCGGTGCAGCTGCTGTATGTTGATCGCTGCTCCCGCCCGCAGCCTCCGCCATCTTGGGGAGAGATTGGTGTCGTCCCACACTCCTGAGGTAACGGGTAATACTCATGGCGGGGATCACCGTAGGGCCCGTATTTTGCTTGGGCTGAGTGCTCCTCTTCCTGGTCGGCATATGGGGTTATTTATGGCTTGATACGCTGTTTTTGTCAGGTCTTTGCAGCATGTGGGGCAGGAGACGAGCTGCTAGCCTCCTCTTCCCTCCATGGCCAGGACACGCCACCCTTGAGCAGCTTTTTGAACTCTGTCTGGGATGAAGGTTGCTGTTCCACGTGTTACTCCACTGCTGGACTGTCTTGGGGATTTGCAGGAGGCGGGAGCTACTCCTTCAGGAGCATTGTTCGCCACCACCTGCTTCCTCAGTACACTCCATCATGTCCACTGCTGGAGAAGAGGATGGAGAAATTAGGGGATGCCCACCCTCTCTAGGAGAGATGAGAGGAATTTGGGTAACACCGACAGGCCCTTCAGGATCGATGTTCCCTTTGGGTTTGTATGCAGCTGACTGGCTAACCATAAGCGGTCTGGCCTCCAGCCAATGCAACATCCTCTCCATGTTACCCTCCTGCTGCCAGTTTCAAATTCATCCACAGTGGTGACCTGACTTATGCCTACCACGAACCACCCGTTGCTGCCCTTCACCTTGATGAAGGTGACCTCCTCCCCAATATAGAGTAAGCGGAACACTTTGGGAAGATGGTTACACAGCAGGGTGGACCAATTGACGTAACATCTGTGACTAGTCCCTTATTCTGTTATGAACCCAAACCCCCTCTCCTGGATGAATGTTATTCCCATGTCTTGTCGGGTACTTTTCAGATTTCAGATAGTAAAACAAAGTACTTGAAAGCACACAAACCTTGACTTGGAAACCAATCATCTGTATTGGTCGCTGGAAACCTAAGCAAGAAGTAGTCAACTATAGAATTAAAAATTCCATCATTGTGGAAAACAGGATTTTTGATAACAAGGAAATTGCAAAGTTGCCTGTTCAAACCAAATCAAACAACTCCTTCACCCCCTGGGTGATTTTCTGTTTTCCGTTTTTTTTCTCCTCCCCTCCTTCCAAGAGCCATAACTTTTTCCGTCAATATAGACATGTCAGGCCTTTTTTGTTTTTGCGGGATAAGTTGTTTTTTTTTATTACCGTATATACTCGTGTATAAGCCGAGTTTTTCAGCCCAAAATTTGGGCTGAAAAGTCCCCCCCTCGGCTTATACACGGGTCTATACGGTAGACCCGTGTGGTGGGGGCTGTGTGGTGGGGGCTGTGGAGGCTGGAGGAGGCGGGGGGGGGGGGCTGCTGTATGAGCGGCCCCGTCACGTGGGGCCGCTCATTATATATGCACTGCTCCCCCTGTCAATCAGCGCAGGGGGAAGCAGTGCATATGGCCCCCCCAAAAGCTGGCACTGTCCCCCCTTGTAAGGGCCCCCCCCCCGGTGCTTATACATTACCCTCCCGGTGTTCTGATCGGCGCCGCTCCTCGGTGCTGCGTCGCCGTCTTCATCCTCCCGTCCGCGCTCGCTGCATCCATCCGGGTTCTCCGGCGGTCGCAGCGATATGACGTCATCGCGCGACCGCTGGAGAACCCGGATGCAGCCAGCGCGGGAGGATGAAGACGGCGACGCAACACCGAGGAGCGGCGCCGATCAGAACACCGGGAGGGTAATGTATAAGTAGCGGGAGGGGGAGGCCTTACAAGGGGGGACAGTGCCAGCTTTTGGGGGCTGTTGGTACCCCCAGGGGGCTGCTGGGTACCCCCTGGGGGCTGTTGGTCCCCCCAGGGGGCTGTTGGTACCCCCTGGGGGCTGTTGGTACCCCCAGGGGGCTGTTGGTACCCCCTGGGGGCTGTTGGTACCCCCAGGGGGCTGCTGGGTACCCCCTGGGGGCTGTTGGTCCCCCCAGGGGGCTGTTGGTACCCCCTGGGGGCTGTTGGTACCCCTAGGGGGCTGTTGGTCCCCCCTGGGGGCTGTTGGTACCCCCAGGGGGCTGTTGGTACCCCCAGGGGGCTGCTGGGTACCCCCTTGGGGCTGTTGGTACCCCCAGGGGGCTGCTGGGTACCCCCTGGGGGCTGTTGGTCCCCCCTGGGGGCTGTTGGTACCCCCAGGGGGCTGCTGGGTACCCCCTGGGGGCTGTTGGTACCCCCTGGGGGCTGTTGGTACCCCCAGGGGGCTGCTGGTACCCCCAGGGGGCTGCTGGGTACCCCCTGGGGGCTGTTGGTCCCCCCTGGGGGCTGTTGGTACCCCCATGGGGCTGTTTGTACCCCCAGGGGGCAGCTGGGTACCCCCTGGGGGCTGCTATATGTACCCCTGGGGGCCTGCTGTATACCACTGGGGCTGCTGTATACTACCACTGGGGCTGCTGGGGCTCCTGTATACTACCACTGGGCTGCTGGGGCTCCTGTATACTACCACTGGGGCTGCTGTATACTACCACTGGGGCTGCTGGGGCTCCTGTATACTACCACTGGGGCTGCTGGGGCTCCTGTATACTACCACTGGGGCTGCTGGGGCTCCTGTATACTACCACTGGGGCTGCTGGGGCTCCTGTATACTACCACTGGGGCTGCTGGGGCTCCTGTATACTACCACTGGGGCTGCTGTATACAACCACTGGGGCTGCTGGGGCTCCTGTATACTACCACTGGGGCTGCTGGGGAATCTGTATACTACCACTGGGGCTGCTGGGGCTCCTGTATACTACCACTGGGGCTGCTGGGGAATCTGTATACTACCACTGGGGCTGCTGGGGAATCTGTATACTACCACTGGGGCTGCTGTATACTACCACTGGGGGGCCTGTATACCACACTGCTGGGGGCTGTATAACTGTGCTGGGGTCCACCCTCGGCTTATACACGAGTCAATAGGTTTTTCCAGATTTTTGGGGCAAAAGTAGGGGGGTCGGCTTATACACGGGTCGGCTTATACACGAGTATATACGGTATATTATTTATTTTACTATATAGAGTACTGGAAAACGGGAAAAAAATTCCAAGTGCGGAGAAATTGCAAAAAAGTGAAATTACGCAATTGTTTTTTTTTATTATTCATCATGTTCACTATATGGTAAAACTGACATGTCAGTATGAGTTCGTAAATACTAAACATGTATACTTTTCCTTTTATTTAAGTGCTGAAATTTTTTTTGAAGTTTTTAAAAGAAAAGAATTGCACTTTTGGCTATACCCATAGAGTTCTCACTTTTTGGGATCCAGGGCTGTGTGATGGCTTATTTTTTGTAGCTTGAGCTGATGTTTCTAAGGATACCACGTTTGGGTAGATGTGACGTTTTAATTGCCTGTTATAGCATTTTATTGCAATGTTGCGGTGACCAAAAAAATGTAATTGTGCCATTTGGACTTTTTTTTCCATTACACAGTTTACAGATCTGATTTATCTATTATATAATCACGAATGGGTTTTTTGCCCCTTTTGAGTCCGCTCACGCTGCGAGTCAGCGTGGTCATGTGGATACGCCCGAAGCATTGGCCGCGCAGCGGCCATTGTGAGCAGTTCTAAGGCGACTCGCTATGCCCACGCAGCGGGCATGGCGAGTCGCCTTAGCAGCGCGAAGCATTGGCCGCGAAGCGGCCATTGCGAGTCAGAGACTCGCTCTGCTAGAATCCCGATGCATGTGCATCGGGCACCCAGCTAGTTGATTTTATATTTTGATAGATCAGGCATTTTTGAAGGCGGCAATATTAAATATGTGTGTTTTGCTTTTTTTAACTTTTGTGCTTTTTTTTTATTCATGACATGGGAGCCGTGGAAAGTGAGAAGAATGTTTTGGGTTTTTTATGAGTTAGATGCAGAATTGGGACTATATATACAAGAAAAAGACCCAGTATATAAACACATCTACAATAAAGAGGATATATATATACCAGGAGGGGTCCAGCATAAGGACATATATTCCAGGATGGGGGACATATATACCAGGATGGAGACATATATAACAGAAAAAGGACATATATACCAGGAAGGGGCCTAGGATAAGGACATATATACCAGGATGGGGAATATATACCAGGGTTTGGGACATATATACCAGGACGGAGCCAAGAATAAGGATATATATACTAGGATGGAGGACATAAATACCAGGATATAAACGTATATACCAGAATAAAGACATATATACCAGGAAGGGGCCTAGGATAAAAATATATATATATCAGGAAGGGGCCCGGGATAAAAACATTAAAAACATATATACCAGGATGTTGCCCAGGAGAAAAATATATATACCAGGATGGGAACATATATACCAGGATAAAGAGATATTTACTAGGAAGGGGCCTTGGATAAGGACATATATACAAAAATATTTACCGTGAATGAACTCAGGATGGGGATCAGGATGAGGGACATATTTACTAGGCAGAAACCTAGGATGGGGTGCATATCTACAATGATGGAGTACATACAGTGGGTACAGAAAGTATTCAGACCCCTTTAAATTTTCACTCTTTGTTTCATTGCAGCCATTTAGTAAATTCAAATTTAGTAAACTCAAAACAGTTCATTTTTTTTCTCATTAATGTACACCCTGCACTCCATCTTGACACAAAAAAAACAGAAATGTAGACATTTTTGCAAATTTTTTAAAACAGAAATACTGAAATATCACGGTCACATAGTTTCTGTTTTTTTCAGTCAAAATGTGGTGCAGAGTGTACAATAATGAGAAAAAAAATGAACCTTATTGAATTTACCAAATGGCTACAAGGAAACATTAAGTGGAAAATGTAAAGGGGTCTGAATACTTTCTGTACCCACTGTATATATCAGGACTGGGGACACATCTACCAGGAAGGGGTGTAGAATAAGGGACATTAGTACAGGATGGGAGATATTTCTACATTATGAAGAGGGAGAAGGGGCAACATTTATATATTTAAAGGATTTAAAACGCTACATAGACCCATACATCTGAACAACATCAGGGAGGGAGGGCCCAGGTCCAAATTTTGCACTGGAGCCCCATTGGACTCTAGTTACGCCACTGATCTTGGCTCTCTTATAACCGTACAATTAACTTATCCCCGACACATTTTTATATTCATCCCGCTGTGAATTGACATATAAAATAAGGCTGATGTCTGGTGTTCAGCTGGTGTGAGAAAAGAACAAGTGCGAACATGGGGGTTACACAAACAGCTGTTAAAGCAGCTAACAAGATCTACAGATATGAGTTGTGTTGTTTTTTTTTACTGACATTGTAAAATGCTGCCAAGTGGTGCAGAGCAATTCTAACCACATCAGATGCTTCCCCCAAAAAATCTAAACAAAACATGTTTTTAAGCTCAGCATGTAGAATGAAAATCTAGACCAGAAACTGGAAGAGCCTGTGAAACCAGTTCTCTACAACTGGCATGTCATATAAGAACATAACACATAAATCATGCAAAAAGGTGCTAAACAATAGTCTGAGTATGTGCAATGAGTCATAATGACATATTATGTCCTGCATATAAACAGATGATTATCAGACTTTACAAATGTTCCATTCCTTGTAAAAATACTTAAACGTAATGCAGCAAATGTCTCAACATCTACTGTCTAACAAGGCACAAAGACAGTCGGAACATCTACTGCCTAACAAGTCACCAAGGCGGTCCTGATATCTACTGCCTAAAAAGACCCAAAGACAGTCCGGACATCTTGTCACGCACTTAGAGGGCGCTGACATTGCTGGATGCTGCTGTCTATGTTGTTTGTTTTTAAGAGCTGCATGGTTAATAGTTGTGAAGGTCCTGGCCTCCTGTGTTGTGCTCCAGAACTCCATTCAGAAATAGGTTCAACTGCTGGTTGAGGGGTTAATGTTTGACTCACCTGAACTCCCCTCCCCCTAGCCTTTAAGTAGCCTCTCCTTCCACCAGGTGGTGCTGCTGATAGAGTTTCACTCTATGCCTGGAAGCAGTGCTGTGCAGTTCTGTGTGTTTGTGTGGCTGATGTCCTTTCCTTTGGAGTTGCTGTATCCCGGTTCTGTGGAGGGAGGTGAGGGGGGAATAGCGGAGTGCTGGTGGAGGAGGTTAGGGAGAGGCTGGAGGCTCGAACCTTCTCACCATCAGAGATACCTTTGGGATCAGGGCCATTCAGGGCTCCTAGACTAGGGACAGACTAGTCTTCCCTAGTCACTCTGCCCGTAACTGCCATTCACTCATCAGTATTCTCACTACACCGTGACACATCTATTGCCTAACAAGACACAAAGACGGTCTGAATATCTACTGCCTAAGGCCAGCTTCACACCATGGTTTCAGGGATTCGATTTTGGCCCCATAGTATTCCTATGGGGTCGGATGGCAGTAATTTGCCATCCGGTTCCCTGCTGTCAGGAAGGATCTGGCAGAATTCGTTTTTTTTTCCCCGGACACAAAATCGCAGCTTGCAGCGTTTTTGTGTCCGGACCAAAATCTGACAAAATTGGATCCTCCTGGATCTGGTGCAATCTGGTGCCCCCCTAACATGAGAGTCTATAGGCGCTGGATCGCACCAGATCTGACAGAAAATTTTATCCGGATGCCGGGTGCTGAAGTTCAGCGGCGGCTGGCACTGAACTTCAGCACCTGGAGATCTCCCATCAGAAATTTCAGAACCGTGGCTAGCTCCCCACTAGATGCGATTTTGAAATTTTAGCACGTTTTTCTGCTGTCAAGCTGTGTCCGGTGTTTTCCTAGATGCACCGGGCACATCCAGACAGCTATGGACACAACAGAATCGGAGGATCAATATACCATCTACTCCTGTTTTCTGCCAGAATAGGCAGTGTGTGGCTGATGCCGCTGTTAAGTCCTGAAATTTCAGAATCGCGTCTAGCGGTGAGCTAGTCGCGGCTCTGAAATTTCAGCCGGAGCTCTCCAGGTGCTGAGTTCAGCACCGGCCGCTGCTGATCTTCAGCGTCCGGCAGCCGGATATGATTTTCTGTAGGATCTGGTGCGACACAGCGCCCCTTAGCCTCCCATGTTAAGGGGCGCCGGATCGCATCAGATCCGGGAGAATCTGTCAGGATCCGATTTTGTCAGATTTCTGTCCTGGACACAAAAATCCTGGAAGCTGCGATTTTGTGTCCGGGACAAAAATCGAATGCAGCCTGATGCTGCCGGACAGGGACAAAACCAGATGTCTAATCACTGCCATCCGGCACCATAGGCATGCATTAGCACATAATCAGGTCCGGGGCTGTCAGGTTCACTCCGGACGGACCTGGACACAAAAAAAAAAAACGTGGTGTGAAACCAGCCTAACAAGACACAAAGACAGTTGTAATTACCTTAAGGCTTTGTTTACATGTGGTGTAAATGCAAATGCTGTTCTTCTGTTGCTTTTTGCTGCCCATTTGGTGGGTATCCACACCAAAATGATCAATAACAAACTTCTCTGATTATTGCCTTTTTTCTCCATTTTTACTTGTGTTTTACTAATTTGATGCATTTTTAGTGCAGATTGCAAGCACCATTCTTCAATGCATTTTGTAGCTATTTTTCAGGCTCCTCATAAAGAAAATCAATAATGAAAAAATGCCCAGTTCAATGGTGTCACAAACTCACAGCTCTCTAGCGCCCTCTTATCCTGCTATCCAATCAGAGTATTGACAGAAGATAAGCAAATGAGCACAGCTACTCTGATTTATGCAGAATATTGAGGCACTTGACGTGACAAAATGTATATATAACACTGGTTCCAGCAAGGAATATATACATTCCTCGGTCAAGTCACCAACAAGCCCACAATAACACATACAGTCATACAAAAAAGTTTAGGCACCCCTCTTAATCTTACTCTTTTTTTTTTTTTGCTTAAAATTGTTTTTTTGCAGCAGTGTCATATCAGTGTGATATCTATTATATAATTGCGAATGGGTTTTTTGCCCCTTCTGAGTCCGCTCGCGCTGCGAGTCAGCGTGGTCATGTGGATACGCCCGAAGCATTGGCCGCGCAGCGGCCATTGCGAGCAGTTCTAAGGCGACTCGCTATGCCCGCGCAGCGGCCATTGCGAGTCAGAGACTCGCCTCTCTAGAATCCGATGCATGTGCATCGGCACCCAGCTAGTATGTAATAACTGATGGACACAGTAATATTTCAGGATTGAAATGAGGTTTATTGTACTAACCGAAAATGTGAAATATGCATTATTTAAAAAATTGACAGGTGCAAAAGTATAGGCACCTCAACAGAAAAGTGACATTAATATTTATTAGATCCACCTTTTGCAAAAATAACAGCCTCTAGTCGCTTCCTGTAGCTGTTAATGAGTTCCTGGATCCTGGATGAAGGTATTTTTGACCATTCCTCTTTACAAAACAATTCCAGTTCAGTTAAGTTTGATGGTCGCCGAGCATGGACAGCCTGCTGCAAAACATCCCACAGATGTTCAATGATATTCAGGTCTGGGGACGGGGATGGCCATTCCAGAACATTGTAATTGTTCCTCTGCATGAATGCCTGAGTAGATTTGGAGTGGTGTTTTGATCATTGTCTTGCTGAATGATCCATCCCCGGCATAACTTCAACTTTGACACTGATTCTTGAACATTATTCTCAAGAATCTGCTGATACTGAGTGGAATCCATGCGACCCTCAACTTTAACAAGATTCCCTGTGCTGTCATTGGCCACACAGCCCCAAAGCATGATGGACCCTCCCCAAAATTTGACAGTGGGTAGCAAGTGTTTTTCTTGGAATGCTGTGTTTTTGTGGCGCCATGCATAACGCCTTGTTGTAGGACCAAACAACTCAATCTTTGTTTCATCAGTCCACAGGACCTTCTTCCAAAATGAAACTGGCTTGTCCAAATGTGCTTTTGCATACCTCAGGCGACTCTGTTTGAGGCGTGCATGCAGAAACGGCTTCTTTCACGTCACTCTCCCATACAGCTTCTCCTTGTGCAGTGTGCGCTGTATTGTTGACCGATGCACAGTGACACCATCTGCAGCAAGATGATGCTGCAGGTCTTTGGAGGTGGTCTGTGGATTGTTCTTGACTGTTCTCACCATTCTTCTTCTCTGCCTTTCTGATATTTTTGTTGGCCTGCCACTTATGGCCTTTGCAAGAACTGTCCCTGTGGTCTTCCATTTCCTTACTATGTTCCTCACAGTGGAAACTGACAGGTTAAATCTCTGAGACAACTTTTTGTATCCTTCCCCTGAACAACTATGTTGAACAATCTTATTTTTCAGATAATTTGAGAGCTGTTTTGAGGAGCCCATGATGCCACTCCTCAGAAGATGCAACTAGGAGAACAACTTGCAAGTGGACACCTGAAATAGCTTTTCTCATGATTGGATACACCGGGCTATGAAGTACAAAGCTCAATGAGGTTACCAAACCAATTTAGTGCTTCAGTAAGTCAGTAAAAAGTAGTTAGGAGTATTCAAATCATGAAAATCAGAAGGGTGCCCATACTTTGGCACCTGTCAAATTTTGAAATAATGCATATTTCACAATTTTGGTTAGCACAATAAACCTCATTTCAATCCTGAAATATTACTGTGTCCATCAGTTATTACATATATCACACTGAAATAGCTGTTGCAAAAACCCAATTTTAAACAAAAAAAAAAAAGAGTAAGATTAAGAGGGGTGCCCAAACTTTTTCATATGACTGTAAATACAAAAATACGCTGCCACCACCAATCGCTTATTAGGCCAGTTGGACACCCGTTTTGGTAATGTGAGGTGTATGAGGGGTCATGTTTGTTTGTCTTAAGAATAATGAAGCTATTAAATTTTATAGATGTAATACGAAAGAGTAGGCATTGTTTACAAAAATATACAAGATTTTTCAAAAAGGACAAATTATACAGTATAGTACGTGAAACTACAAGGATTAAAATAAGAAATTACTTCACCTGTGCCCCAGTTATGACTTCCAGATATAGGGAAGAAGAGACTCCTTGGAAGAAATATGATTCAGGTCCCCAGCTGGTTCTTAGCTGTTTCTTACATGGACTGAATGCCTTTCAAAATGGAGTTTCTGGTTTTATGATTTGGCCATAAAATTAAGAACTTCTATTCTGTTGGCCTCATATATGGGCTGTCCCTGGGAGGTACCGCTAACTTTAAAAGTTATTGGTACCTCATTTTCCCCATATCTCTTTCCATGATGCTCACATGCAAAAGATATTAGTGTTATTTGCCTGCTCATAATTTAAGTGTTAGACTTTAAACACGATATTGCATGTATGCTCTAATGGGCAGAAATCTATTTCCTATGAATCTAGCAAACACTCAGCGAAGCAAAACAATGTTTTTGCGTTCACCCTGTTGTGTGGATTCTGAAAATATAAGTTTAATCATCCTGTTATTAATGTGGAGTACTAAATCAGACTTCAAGTGTTTTTTAGGCTGGGGAGTAAAAGATTTTGGGATTTCTCTTCATCCCTGCTTTCCGCTAGAGTTCTTATCTCTGATGCCATAAAACTGGCATTCCTCTAAACATGTCAAGTGGTAATGTGCTGCTGGGACTCCTAGTTCTAAAGTCATTGATCTGTTTAGGGTGTCGGCTATTTTCAACTTTATGATATTCCAACTCAAACGACACCCAGTGCTAAATATCTATAAAATTTTCCACAGGTGATCACTCAGAAAATGTGGATCAGCCTGGTTTAGGGTCTAAAGGCCCCTTATAAAGGGGAAATACTGTCACATGTAGACTGCTCTGCTGTCTTGGTGAACTGATCTAGGTTAAATGGCAGTAAATTTCCTTTTGTACATTAAGGGTTAACATTGTTACTGTGGCTCTGCAGTATGAGTTGCTGTGTGTATCAGGTGATGTGGCTGACCACTCCTCTAGCCTTTAAATATTCCCATGACTCATCACATGATGTAACTGATAGAGTTCATACTCTGATCATTGAGTTGTAAGGATGCTGTGTGCCGTTTCTGCTGAATCTTTTCGGAAGCAGTCTTTTCCTTGGAGCTCAACTTCGTGCATGGGGTTTTGCTATTCAGGCCTCAACCCTAGGGTGGAGGTGAGAGGGTGTTAGCCCAGGACTGGTCAAGAGCAGGACAAGGGTGGTGGCCCAGACATCCTCACCTTCAGAGGTAATTCTGGGAACAGGGTCAGCTAGGGATTCCCAGTCTAAGGGTCAGACCTGTACCCCAATTACTTTGCCAGTTACTGCCATCCAACTACCTTACCTGCTTGTCACTTATAACCACCAACATGACATTTATGCGCTAACCATGTACCTGCATGGTCAAACACAGCAAATAAGACAGTGCACAATTATAGGATTATCTCAGCACTGGAAAAAAAATTTAACACATCCAATTGTGAAATGTATTATTATTACAAGGTCTATGAACTAAAATGAACCTTTTTGTGGGACAACCTCTTTAGTAGCAGAAAATATTCTGCACAAATAGACACAGCAGAAAGAAAATGTGGTATTTACACTATGCATGAACACAGCCTCAATAGTACTTTCCCTTGATGCACAGTTTAAAGTCTATTACATCATGGGGATTATGAACTGAATAATTGGAATAAAGGTAATTCCATTAAAAATTATTTTTAGAATTTGATAACTCCATACAAATTGATATAAATGGACAAATACTGAAATAAGCGGTGTACATTGCTAACTTGGAACATTTAGTGTATAAATCTGTTTATTACAAACAAACCAAGTTTGATCCAGAAGAGAAGTCCTATCCCTTACACCTGATCTATCGTTCTTGCTACTTTAAAAAATACATGTTAGCAAAATGTAGCAACAGAAGGAAGTGAGTATGACTGAAGGGTCACATTACATGGGGGTAGCTTGTAGTGTTACAGTGGAAATGTATCCTGTATGATAATATACCAAAAGAAAACATAAGAACATTTGTGGGGGGCAATACCTTTAGATACATTTCCAAAGCAAATATTTTTTTTTAAATATCAGTACAAGGCATTTTTTTCTAATACTGCTTAGGGATTTGTGAAGGGAAAATGCTATTTATATCGTACCTTTTATTCCTGGCATGGAGCAGGGTTACTCCACCCTTAGACCCATTGTCCAGACGCTTCAATAATATAGTGCTGTAATCATGCACCTGTCCTTAAAAATACAACAGGGAAGCACAACAGCGAACAAGTGAGCAGCAGGTAATAGGCCAAGTATATGCAAGCTACGCTGTAAAGATGCTAGTGCTGAAGATATTCTCACAGGCACAATAAAGGGTTACATTAATGATGCGTCCCCAGGGCCGTGGGGTGGTCGGAACCGGGCTTTGCTACTTTTGGGGGAGTCGAGACCCAGCTCCGTGACCATGCACGTCAGAATAAAAGTTCAGAGCTGGTGGACGTGACGCCACCCGTGGTGTTCGGCTATTGGGGCCGACACTGTGGGGATCTCTATGGATGATGGGCTTGCAGCTAAGATGTATCGCTCCCCAGGGTGGTGCAGTTTCCTAGGGCAACTTTAAAAATCTATGGCGATGGTAGGCCGTTGGGTGCAGGACTGAGGGAGCAGAATAATGGACAGACACACAGTTGTAGTCTCCTTTACCTTTACTGGTGATAGCAGGTCCAGACCAGGGTACTGTCCTCAGAAGATGTTAGGAATCCAGATGGCCTGGAAGCAAGTTGGGGGATCTCCTCACCTGGTGAGTTTTGAGACCTCCCTGCTGCGCGTCTCTGTGCTGGTCCTGGCTGCCTGTAGCTAACATGCGACCCTCTTTCTCTCTCTGCTGTTAAGTCTTTCACCTGTATGGTAGGCAGCTTGAACTCTTCCGGAGTACCACTCCTCTGGCAACTGGTCCTGAGCTCCCTAGTGCTGCTGTGTCTCCAGGTGCTGCGGTCTGGAGACTTGGAATCTCCCGTCCTCCGATTTGGCTGCTGGGACTGGAATCCCTCACAACCTTGGACTCCAGTATCCACTGCTGGCGCTCCACACTGGGGTAAACTATTTGGATGGCTCCACTCCCCAGGCCTGCTTCTCTCCTGCCTCAGACCCTCTCCTATGGGTCCCTCACGCTTGCTAGTCTCTGTCCCGGGATGAGCCTTACACTGCTCCAGTCCACAGGACATCTTCACAGCCCTCCTAGGAGCTGAACTGACTAACCCCGCCTCCAGGCCAGAATTTATAGGGGAGCTCCCCTGAACCCAGGTTTCAGAGCTCCTGCTTCTGGTCTGGAGTCAGGAAAGGTGATGTAGGCTGTGGGCTTACCTGGTGTGGATACCCCTTCTTGCTTCCAAGCATGACATCACCCCCCCAAGGGAGGCAATGCCATTGTGGCAACCAGACTCTGGGCTGCCACATTAATATACTAAACTTAGCACACGTTATGTATTAAGAAAATACATATCATCACCATAGCTCATACATTAATTTGAAACTCAGAACAATGAAAAACTAAATCAAAGAGATCATCGTATGCATGGGCAGTAATTTCTGAATGGATGGAAGGTGTTCTTAAACCCTTGGTAAGGGTATGAGCACACAACATTTTTTCCAGGTGCATTCGCTCAGGAACCCACCTTAAAAGTTGCTTAGAAAATGGTAAAACGGTGAACATATGTCTGGGTCGGCCTCCACTGAGCCGGGGTGTAATGGCACCCAACTGTCACGGTAGTCTATCCAGCTGGCAGGCCATCCTCAGCAGAATAAGAAGGGGTTAAAGTTGTGTATGGGGATGTAGGACCTGCCACCCTTAATAAATCATGTCCAGACTTTAGGTGCAACACAATAAGGTTAAGTTCAGGCAAAGTGTTTGCGCTCTGTTTTGTTAGACACTGCACCAAAAATGGATCCTATTTTTGCAATATTATAGGGGGGCACTTTAGGGGCATCATGCTGTTGGGGTAGTATACTGTTAGTGGCACTATGTGGACATTATACTTTGCTGGAGGCACTGTGGAGTTATCATATTGTACATGTGAGGGTGAAACTTTGGGGGGAGGGATAGCATAGTCAGTGTGTGTATGGGGGAATTTTTGGAATCATGCACAATGAGCCTCTCAGAAACCAGGATACATACACCCGGTGTCAGAGAAGCTCAATCCTGAGATATACAGCATATATAATATTGATTTATTAGCCAAAGAGTTTCAGGGCTCCTATAAACGCCCTGACACTACTGGGTTGCAGCTGTAAAAAATTACAAACTTAGCTATACTGAAAAAAAGGTGAAAATGTTATTTCGAACAACTCTAGTAATATATTCAATTTGCATTTTAAAATCTGATGATTGATCCCTTAAGGTGCCATCACACCTGGCGATGGCACCACCGATGTATTAGGTGATGTAGGGGCATGGCCTATCGTCGCCAATATTGCCCCTGCGTTGCCTAATGTAAAGGGGCGATGTTGGCACCTCTGAGTGCTCGCTTGGTTTCACATCAGCGATGTGAAACCAGGCGGCTGATCTGGGGCGATGTTTCCACTTTAGGGATGGGCGAATCTACTCGCTAGGACTCGTTACTCGGCGAGTAGTAAGGGACTCGCAGGACTCGGTACTCTGCGAGTTTCCCAGTGATTACTCGCACGAGTCCAATGCAAATCAATATCAATCCTAGTTTTGTCAGAAACGCTGACAAAACTAGGATTGCCATTGTTTGCATTAGACTCGGCTACTGTGCCAGTGATAGCAGGGAAACTCGCAAAGTAAGTGCTGTTTCTTTGCGAGCCGAGTCCAGCTGTCTTCTCTGTGCAGCTCCAGGGTCCTAGAGCCCGCCTGCTGCCTGATGTAGCAGTGCTGAGATTGTTCTCAGTCTGCTCATTTCCTGTGCATAGACATCTATATTTATGCACAGGGGATGTAGCAGAGAGGACATCGCGTTTTGGACTGCGTCGGACGGAAGAGGATTTTTTTAATTAAAGATGGAGTCCCTAATGGCTTTTTTTTTTATTTCAAATAAAAAATTTTCTCTGTGTTGTGTTTTTTTAACCCTTTATTGGAGATTCTTAGTGGCTGGGTCAAACGTGGCCTGACATTAAGAATCTCGGGCTTAATACCAGCTTGTATAACAAAGCTGGTATTAACCCCTTTATTACCCAGCGTGCCACCGCCACCAGGGCCGCTGGAAGAGCGGGGTTCAGCGCCAGAGGATGGCGCTTCAATGAACGCGCCATCTTCTGGGGCGGCTGCGGGCTGCAATTTGCAGCGGGGGGTGCCCAGAAAGCTTGGGCATCCCTGCACTGCGGATTCCAGCCCCCAGCTGCTTAGCTGTACCTGGCTAGACATAGAAATTGCGCGGAGCCCCACGCATTTTTTTTTTAATTATTTAATGAATTTCAGAGTCAGAGGCTCAGAGTCAGAGTCTCGGAGTCGGAGTCTCCTCAGAGTCGGAGTCTCAGAGTCGGAGTCGCCTCAGAGTCGGAGTCGCCTCGGAGTCGGAGTCGCCTCGGAGTCGGAGTCGCCTCGGAGTCGGAGTCGTCTCGGAGTCGGAGTCAAAAAAATGTGTGGGGCTCCGCGCAATTTCTATGTCTAGCCAGGTACAGCTAAGCAGCTGGGGGCTGGAATCCGCAGCGCAGGGATGCCCAAGCTTTCTGGGCACCCCCCGCTGCAAATTGCAGCCCGCAGCCGCCCCAGAAGATGGCGCGTTCATTGAAGCGCCATCCTCTGGCGCTGAACCCCACTCTTCCAGCGGCCCTGGTGGCGGTGGCACGCTGGGTAATAGAGGTTAGGGCCAGCTTTGTATTATCAGCTGGCCCTAAGCCCGAAATTTATGGCGGTCACGCCAATATTAGACATGACCGCCATGAATTTCTATTAAATTGTTTTAAAAAAAACACAACACAGAGAAATTTTTTTATTAGAAATAAAAAAAAAAAGCCATTAGGGACTCCATCTTTAATTAAAAAAATCCTCTTCCGTCCGACGCAGTCCAAAACGTGATGTCCTCTCTGCTACATCCCCTGTGTATAGATATAGATGTCTATGCACAGGGAATGAGCAGACTGAGAACAATCTCAGCACTGCTACATCATCTCTGTGCACAGACATTCATGTCTGTACACAGGGAATGAGCAGACTGAGAACAATCTCAGCACTGCTACATCAGGCAGCAGGCGGGCTCTAGGACCCTGGAGCTGCACAGAGCAGACAGGACTCTTCTCTTATCTGTGCGAGTTTCCCAGCGATTACTTACAAAGTAAACGAGTCCAATGCAAATAAATGACAAAACTAGGATTGCTTCAGGCTGAAGCTTCCGAGACACATCTGCGATTTGTAAATCTCACACTACTCGCTTCCCCATTCATTAACATTGGACTCGCTAGACTCGCAACGAGTAGCGAGTCCTGGGCTCGGACTCGCTAGAGTCAAGCGATTCCGAGTAATTTAGGATTCGCCCATCACTAGTCCACTTCGCCCCATGTAAACGGCCGACGACGACCTGACAGGCGATGGGAGCCATAGGCTCCCATTGTACTGCATCGCCGCTGGGGTTTTGAGACACCCTGGCGGCGATGCCGCCTGTCAGCTCGCCGGGGCATCGCCTGAGGTGTCTCCCGTGTAAACAGGGGGCAGCGACACTGGCGGGGCGCCAAAAACATGCGCGCCCCCCACCAGTCGCCGCCGACATCTTCGGTGCCGTCGCCAGGTGTGAGGTCACCCTCAATGTTCTAAAGCTATTAACCAGTATTCCCAATTATATATTGTGACAAAAACATCATATTAACAAGAATCTAGTACAGGTTTTGTCACTAGGGAACCAGATTGG
Organism: Allobates femoralis; assembly: GCA_033576535.1. Classification (NCBI taxonomy): domain Eukaryota; kingdom Metazoa; phylum Chordata; class Amphibia; order Anura; family Aromobatidae; genus Allobates; species Allobates femoralis. Next base: position 135,031,856 of record JARQOC010000008.1, on the reverse strand, counting down.
TGACGTAAAGCAGAGTTCCCCAAGTCCAGTCGTTAATGCCCACAAAGAGTTCATGTTTTCAGGATTTCCTTAGCATTTGACAGGGAATAAACACCTGTGCAGAAGATTAAATTAACAACTGTCAAATGTTAGGGAAATCCTGAAAACATGCACTGTTGGTGGGCCTTGAGGATTGGAGTTGGGGAATACTGATGTAAAGGAATTTTATGATAGGACCTAATGGATATAGAAATCTCTTTCTAAATTTTCTTGTTCAAGATGCTCTCTTTATTTGATCTGTAATATCAGTTTAATATTCTGGTATTGTTAATGAGATCCTCCAGTCACTTCTTGTTTCTGTAGATCATCTTTTTCCCCAATGCATCGGAGTTGTCATCTCTCAAACTTGCAGTTACGTACCAAGAAATGACGTTGCTTCCTGCATTGGTAAATTAGAGTCTACACTTGCTAAGATAGTCATAGTCAGTAGTAACTTAACTTAATCACATGGCACAAAATTTTATATATTTAATGGGGACGTCCTCATTTGGGGACATTTTTTTAACCTAAATGCATGTATTTGGAGCTAAAAAATATTTTCTTCAATTTGATTTCATTAAAATTTTTACACATTTTGGCTTTTATAGGCTCTTTGTTTCTCTGCACATTCAACTTTGATGTGGTCTGTGGTGATAAATCAGCTAAGAGGAGGTGAAAGAGTTAGAAACTCTCCCATCGGAGCCTCAGAACGAGCTCACTACTTCTCAGTTTACTCATTCTGAAGCCAGATATAGACAGTGCAATATGGAGGGTAAAAAAGGCAAGTGGTGTAAATGTTTTAAAGAAAGACAATATTGATTTTTGTAAAAAAGGAAAAAAAATACATGTATTTAAGTAAGAAATAATAAAATTGCCAACAGTTAACAACCTCTTCAGGACCCTGGAGCTATGTAGATGAATCCCACATTGTGAATGGCACAGACATAGCTGGTACTCTGCTGTAATACCTGGAATTCATTAAACAGGGACTGTGAACAGGATAAGCCCACCCTTCGCCTCCACGTAGATTGGGGTCAGGTGCACGGCAGTGGCTGGCGTCCACCGATTTCCATGGAATTGTGTAAGTGAAAGCCTGCACCAAATCATTATGAACGAATTCTTTCTTTGTTTAGGAATTCACATACAATTAAAATGCATCTGTACGGCATGCAGCCCTGCCAGAGGCGTTTCGTTTGTTAGCCAATGACTAAGGTTTTAACAACCTAAATGAGTCTGTAGGGTTGTCTGCTGTACAGATGCATTTTAATTGTATGTGAATTCCTAAATAAAGAAACAATTTGTTCATAAGGATTTGGTGCTGGCTCTCTCTTACACGATTCCAATACCTGGAATTGTCATTAAATGGGTTATCCAGTATTCCACATGTGTCCTCCATGTAAGATAAAAGACCCTGTATTCACCTCCCGAGCTGCCATAGATCTAGCAGTGTCGTTAATTGCGACTCAGGGCACTTTCGCCACCTTCCGACCAAATATGCAATCAACAGGAAGGGAGCAGCAGCTGCAGCATTGCTTCCTGTTGATTACGGTAAATCATATTTCCAAAAGTGGGAGAGAAAAGCTGGTGGTGGAGGCCACTAGGACAAGGTACTCAGTACCGGACCGGGGTACTGCTGGGGATATCACGGCGATCTTGGTCCGGACCGTGTCCCAGGTTCCACAAGTAAATGGAGGAATATTTACAGGGGAGTTTGTCGTGACGCCAGCAACTCTCTCTCAAATATTTTTTTAATCAATAAATTTTAATTATGAATTGAGACAACAAGACACATATACTAAAGATTTGGGAAGTGGAGATTAAGTAAAGTGGATCTGATTTTAAAAGATGCTAATCCCAAGGCCATATGCCCATGTTGAGTAATTGCTGAGTTTTTTACCTCAATATTTATAGCCAAAACTAGGAATAGGTTAAAAAATGCAGAAGTGGTGACATGTTTCTATTATACTTTTCCTCTGATTGTTCCACTTCTGGCTTTGACTTTCAAATATTGAGGTAAAAAACTCACCAAATACTCAAAATGTGCACGTGGCCTTAGGGGTTCACCTTAGATATGTCAACTTTTGAATTTCCAGAGCGCTTTACTGTCATGCGCATAATATAGTGGATGAGAGAAAGAAAGCAGGAAAGTAATAACGGGCAAGGAAACCTGGGTAGCTAGTGTGGCCCTGGACTGGGGTCCTTTGCTTGCCCTGTACCCAGAGGTACCTCAGATGGTGAGGAAGTCTAGGCTGCCACCCTTACCCTCTGCTCCTCAATCAGCCCTGCACTACTCCCTCTCACCTCCCATCACAGACAGAGATACACAGCAACTTACAAAGGAAGTGCAAAAATGTCTTCAGCTCACACGGTGAAAGACAGAGTGAAATTCTTACAGCAATGTCATCTCAAGGAAGAGGAGCCTATTTAAAGGCCAAAGGCATGGTCACCTGACAAACCTACAACTCCTACCTGCAGAGCCACACACCACACATAAACAGCTGATTTAAACTGCCGCAGAGCATTACACATGGACTGCAGAGCAGTTAACACGTGACGTTTGCATTTTGTATTACTTTAATATGGACTTTTTTAATCAATTTATTTATTTTATTACTTTTTGACGCAGATTTTTCCCTCATTATGTGCTGTTTGTAGCGGGGTTTTTTTGCACATAAAAAACTCAGAGCATTTGCAGAAAAACATTCATGTAGTTTTTTAAGTGTTCTTTGTGCATATTTTATGCGTTTTATTGTTTTTTTATACATTTAATTGAAGGGATAAAAAAAACTCTTAGAGAATTGAAACGCAGTGTTTATTTAAAAAATGCAGCACCGCTAAAAATAAATAAAAGCAAAGAAAATGACGCACAGTGCGAATGAGATTTTAGAAATCTCATTTATTTTGCTGTTACTGTAACATGCTAAAACGTTTCTGTTCATGTAAAGCCTAGAAGAAAAGGCACAGGTATAGAACGCAGTAAAAGTGCAGTGTGTGAACAAGTCCTTAGGTTGTCTTCACACTTGTGTTTGTGTCTGCATGCGTATGGCATGCAGACGCAAACACAGTGCAACGCAGCCCATACTGATGTGAACGCAGCAGAGAATCTCCGCATGCGTTCACATTAGTATGCAGCCCGGCCAGCCAATCAGCTGTTTCGGGGCGGCCGGGAAGAGGAGATCAGCAGCAGAGATCTTCTCCTCCCGGCCACAGCTGATCTCCCGCTGGTGTCAGCGCGGAGATTTGAACAAACAGCTGATCTGACAGCTGTTTAAATCTCCCGCGCCGACACCGAATAGGTGATATCAGTGCAGGAGGTAAGAAACAGCTGATCGCTGCTTCAAATCTCCCGTGACGACACCGAATAGGTATTCGGTGTCGGCGCGGGAGATTTAAACAGCTGTCAGATCCGCTGTTTGTTCAAATCGCCCGCGCCGACACCGGCGGGAGACCAGTGGCATCTCTGGCTGATTTCCCAGTGGCCGCTGCTGACCACCAGCGGCCACCGGGAGAGATTTCAATGAGATCCGCATCGTTCTCCTGCGCTGTCATGCGGAGGACACTGTGGATCCATTGACTTTAATGTGTGGTTTGTGCGCTTGCGGGCACTTGCAGATCAAACAAGTGCCCGCGAACGCACAAAAAAATGCAACATGCTGCGTTCGGAGTGCGCTCACAGGGTGTACAAATTGTGCGCATCAGAATGCAAACGCAACCGAACGCAGCCAAACGCAGGCACATGCGTTCCCATGTTAAACATAGGAACGCATGTGCGCAAGCGTTTGGCTGCGTTCGGTGCTCTGAGTTCCAAACGCAAATGTGAAGGCACCCTTAGTGAGTTAAAATCTCACCAAAAACTCAATGTTTGTGCATTGTCTCATATTTCTTATATATAGCTTATAGGGACTTTTACTGTAGATTTACCTTAATGGACAATGAGTGTTTGAATTACATTAAAACCAGTGTACTTCAGCACAAATCACCTGAAATTGTGGTTGATAAACACGGCTGTCCGCAGATGCCTTCTTTCCAAAATGCGAATCCCTATGGTGTATTTTCAGTAACAAGCAGCATGTGATCCATTGCAGCGCTTTGGGGCGACTTACACCCTTATTTGCAAAGCATTACCATATCACAATAAATATTCCATTAGGCTGAATAGGCTGCAATGTGCCTGAGAGCAGAAAGAGCCTCCCAGCATAATACTGCTTTGTGAAAACGGCTCATAATAGAGAATATTTTCATGCATCAAATCTAGAAAACAACTGTTCCAACTTGTACGCGTCTTTATTTAGCAATGCGCTTCCAAGCTCAAGAGTCAGTCTAGACTGGCCACATGGGACCGCAACAGTGACTTGTTGTATATGAGACTGACCTAATATGAATAGAGGCAACCAGGGCGCTTTCTATGTCTGAATTGTACACTTGTTCAATGAGAACAAGAATGAGTCTTATTTATTACTCGTAAAGCTCCAACAAATACTGCTGCACTGTACAATCAAGTAGCAAAGGACGCGACCACACAACGTAGGAACAGCAATTCCATAACATATGTTAATTGTGCACAGTCATGGTGTGGCTTTCTATCCTTGGTAACGATTCAGCCTAATTTTTGAATACCCTGGCAAAGGAAAACTGGCACTCCCTTAGCACCTAGAACATAAACCCCTACCTATGGCATTCTTCTCTATCATAGCAATGCTTTTTCTTGTAAGTGGAGTAATGCTAATGATAGGGAAATGTAACGTATGTAACTTTGAATTATGTAAATGAAGGATGACCATTTCAACTTGTACAAAGGTAGAAAATTGGAAAAAAAAAGTATATGAATATACACTGACGATCAAAATTAGAGAACAATACACAATTTACTTAAAGGGAACCTGTCAGCTACTTTAGACCCCATAAGCTATCACTATCTGTCCCTGCAGCTTCCTAATTCATGTTTAAGCATCCCTGTCTGAGCTAAAAGTCTGGTTTAACAGTTGCAAAAATGCATTTTATGACAGTAATAAGTCTTGATCTAGTCTCATGGGACATTCTCTCAGGGTCCATGTGCGCCCTTGTTTCATGGACATCACGCCCTGGTGGGTGTGATAACCTAATTTCCAAGTGCTGCCCCCTTTTGTGTAAATACTACAATCTATCTGCTGCTTCTAGGTATGTAGCACTGGCCGCTTCTACTTCCGGTCCTGCGCATTGTGGGGGTATATTGGCTGTACTTGCCAACTTCAATATGCGCACTGCACATGCTCTGGGTCCGGGAAGTACAACCAATACACTCCCACAATGCGTAGGACCTGAATTAGAAGCGACCAGCGCTCCATACCTAGAAGAAGCAGATAGATTGTAGTGTTTACACAAAAGGGGGCAGCGCTTGGAAATTAGGCAATCACGCCCGCCAAGGCGTGATAACCAAGGAACGAGGGCGGATATGGACCTTGAAAGAATGGGTGGCGTCGATATGGCAAGGCTCCACAGGGAGGTACTGCACCCCAAGCAGCAGGTGTAGTGCCACCGTAGCCGTGGATATGGAGGACCCTACAGAGTCTGCACCCTGCATCCATACAGTAGGCCACTTTAACACAGGGGACTGGTATTCAGTAGGTCCCAGGGGGTGGAGGCTAGAGAGCGGGAGAAGGGGAGTGACAATTGTGTCAGGCAGACAGTGTGAGGAGAGCAAGTAAGACAGACGCAGGGGACCCTGCAGCTGCAACAGGAGGGCACCTCTTAGGATGGGGGGACCCAGACTCTGAAGGGGGTTACTCCAGGACTGGTTGGAGCCAGCTGGAGGCCCAGGTCACCACCAGCATTCCGGAGCCGAGGCAGCTAGTAAAAGGTCCAACCCTAACTACAGACCGGCAAGCTGAGAGCCCGACACAAGGGAGCCACATAACCCCTAAAGAAGCCCAACAAAGCCCAACATCGGTCCTGTAGCTGGGTCCACGACACCGACAAGTATAAGACTTTAGGTAACAGACCCCGAGGACTAGAGACTTGGCTCAAGAGGGGCAAATACAGACAGAGACAGAGGGACAGAACCAGGAACACCATATTAAAGGCACCACTGCCAGACTCTGGAAAGTCCTCCAAGATCTGCGGCTACCAACTCTGTTCAACCACACTGTACTGTGTACTTTAACATCTGCCCGGTACCAGTAACGAACTGTTCGAGCTAATCTGGACTCTGTCTCAGTTATTCGCCGCCTGGAGGGCTCCTACAGCATCACAGGAGATGAGGACTACTACTCTCCTCATCCACCCCGCTGCCCTGAGGTAAAGCTCCACCTGTGGGGTGCTGTACTACCAAAGCTGTATTTACATCACCTCAGCGGCCAGCCGCAGCGCTGGTGACCCTACTACCAGGTACCACAGGTGGTGTCACGTTACCATTCCCCCATCATCATCACCCCCACCCCGCCATTGAGGGTCCAGGGCACGGAACCGAGAACCGACCAGCCATGATTCCCCACCGAAGTAACCCCCTGTCCCGATATCTGAGTACTCAAGTGGGGCAACCTGATAACTTACTCTGAAGTCTGTAACTATAGCAATGGCTGTCAACAACCAGCGCAGAACTAACTGGGGCCTCATTTATGATGATTGCCTCATAGTAACATTGCTTTAGTTGCCTACAGGAACTAGAGTGCAGCATTCAGCATTGAAGCTGCTGACACAGTTGTGCCAAAAGGGGCTTAAAGAGTAAATGTAATTTAATTGAGAAAAAAAAACAATACTGCACTGGTTGTTAATTATAGGTATATAGCAGCTAAGATAATGTTATTTTGTGCCATATGACTTGTTTTGCCAACTTTGTTTGTGTGCTTTTAAAAACTGCATTTCAGGGCTGTGTGGACGTGGCCAGCAGCTGATAGGGAGAAGTGCAATGTGACAGCAGAGAAAGGGTCAGAGAGATCCTGAGCTGTGTGGGGAGCCAGCAGCCAGACGACAGATCAGAGAAGCTTGTGCCAAGGAAAGGGCAGAGGAGTTTACACTGATTCTGACATTTTGACATTGCTCAGCACTATGCTTTAGCCTGAGCTAATCTGATACATTATCACCTCATCAACTGCAGTCAGGTGTTTTCACACTGTGAAGGCCCTGCCCCCTCCACTCTTATATGGTTACATACCTGTATTCAGTGTGAAGACAGCTCTGACTGAGAATGAACATACACACGTGGTCAAAATTGTTGGTGCCCCTTGTTTAATGAAACAAAGACCAACAAATGTTCACAGAAATAACTTGAATCTAACAAATGTAATAATAAATAAAAAAAAATCTATGAAAATGAACAAATGAAAATCCGACATTGCTTTTCAACCCTGTTTCCACAGAATTAAAAAAAAAATAAACTCATGAAATCGGCCTGCACAGAAATAATGGTACTTTTGATTTAATAGTTTGTTGCATAATCCTTTGAGGTAATCACTGCAATCAAATGATTTCTGTAACTGTCATTGGAGACTTCTGCACCTCTCGACAGGTATTTTGGTGACTCCGCAAGAGCAAACTGCTCCAGTTGTCTGGTGCTTGAAGGTTGCCTTTTCCAGACGCCATGTTTCAGCTCTTTTAAAAGATGCTCAATAGGATTCAGGTCAGGGCTCACATAAGGCCACTTCAGAATAGTCCAATATTTTCCTCTTAGCCATTATTGGGTGTTTTTAGCTGTGTGTTTTGGGTCATTATCCTGTTGCAATACCCATGACCTGCGACTGAGACCAAGCTTTCTGACACTGGGCAGTACATTTCTCTCTAGAATCCCTTGATAGCCTTGAGATTTCATTGTGCCCTGCACAGATTCAAGACACCCTGTGCCAGATGCTGCTATGTAGCCCCAGAACATAACAGAGCCTTCTCAATGTTTCACATTAGGGACAGTGTTCTTTTCTTGATATGCTTCATTTTTCTGTCTGTAAACATAAAGCTGATGTACCTTGCCAAAAAGTTCAATATTTGTTTCATCTGTCTATAGGACATTCTTTTAGAAGCTTTGTGGCTTGTGAACATGTAGTTTTGCTAATTCCAGTCTGTCTTTTTTATGATTTTTTTTCAACAAAGGTGTCTTCCTTGGTCGTCTCACATGAAGTCGACTTTGGCTCAAACAAGGCCGGATGGTGCGATCTGACACTGATGTTCCTTGAGCTTTAAGTTCACCTTTAATCTCTTGAGAAGTTTTTCTTACTCTTTTGTTACCATTTCTCTTTGATTTGTCATCAATTTTCCTCGCAGCCACATCCAGGGAGGTTGGCTATAGTTCCATGGATCTTAAATGTCTGAATAATATGTGCCACTGTAGTCATAGGAAGAAAGGAGAGAAGTGCACAATGTGAAGCACCCGGTGGTCTAGTTGGATAAGGGGAATCCATGGGAAGATTGGCCTCTCACCTTCTTGGGTTGTGCACCCCTGCACAACCCCAGTAACTCACTTGTCGGTGGAGGCACTGGCAGTACCACTGCCGTGCGGGTCTTCCGGGTTCCAGTTACGTGATCCTCGATCTGATCATGTGATCACGCCACCCCAGAAACACAGCACCGCAGGTCCTCAAACTGGAGAGAATGTGGTTTTGGCTCTGAGCAGCTACTGCCAGATATCCTCGTAGCAGGTATGTGGTAATTTGAGATAAAAATAAGCGGTATAAATGGGAGTGCTGGGACATAGAAACCACAAAGACAAAAGCAAATTGGGTGACAAACCTTTTATTTCACCACAACTGGTTTAGGTAGTGGACTGCTACCTTCCTCAGGTTGTATACTTTACTTTGCTTCCTCTGGTCCATGTTGAGTGTGGTATACACCTTGTCACCAAACAGCACAGTGAGTATCTGTAGCCCTATATACAGGCCCACTAACTGATTACAAGATTGTAGACACCTGTGATGCTAATTGATGGACACACCTTGATTTAACATGTCCCTTTTGTCACATTATTTTCAGGGATACCATAATTTCTGTCCAGGCCTATTTCATGAATTTAATTTTTTTTAAAATGATGTGGCAGCATTGAAAAGCAATGTCTGACTTTCATTTGTTCATTTTCACAGATATTTTATTTATTATTACTTTTGACAGAGTCAAGTTATTTCTATGACCATTGTGGTCTTTACTTTCATTAAACGAGAGATATAAACAATTTTGACCACGTGTGTATGTCTGCTTTACATAAAGTCTAGTGGAGACACCTTGTGGAAGGTTTATGAATGGTTTCCTTCCAGATATCATTAATAAAGTATATTTGAAAGTTTATTAAAATCTCTTGCTCTACATCAGGGGTCAGGAAACGTTTTGGCTGAGAGAGCCATGATCCAACATATTTTAAAATGTAATTCTGTGAGAGCCGTACAATATGTTTAAATTTAAAAACTTTTATTTTTTATTTTTTTTTAACTTTAAAAGTAAATGTGTGCATTTTAGGTAAGACCAACACTTTTACAGTACGTAACCCCATCATCCCCATGGAGTAACCCCATCATCCTCATGCAGTAACCCCATCATCCTCTTGCAGTACCCCCATCATCCCCATGCAGTACCTCCATCATTCCCATGCAGTATGTATACTACCATTAAGAAGTGTGGGTTTATTTAGAAATTTCCTTATTTTTGAAAGAAAAGCACATTTTTTTCAGTGAAGCTAATATTAAATGAATCAGAAACACACACTATTCTAGCTGCAAACGTCTGGTTTTTAATGCAATATCTACATAGGTGTATAGAGGCCCATTTACAACAACCACCACTCCAGTGTTTTAATGGTACATTGTGTTTGCTAACTGTGTAAGGCGGCCGTCACACGCAAAGATATCTCATGCGATATTGTAAGCGATCACGTGCACGCGCGATCGCTTACAATATCGCTCACATCGCTGGTGAGATGTCACACAGACAGACTCACCAGCGATGTGGATCCGCGATCTCGCTGGTAACTATGGTACACATCGGGTAACTAGGCGCCGTGCGTCGCTTAGTTACCCGACGTGTACCATAGTTACCATCTCCCAGCATAGGCTCTGCCGCTGGGAGATCGTTCATCGTGGTGTCACACACCACGATGAAGCAGATCGCTAAATCGTTAATCGCTAGATGTGAGGTCCGGACCTCAGATCTGCGATGTCACGATCAAGCGATTTCACATCGTAAATCGCTTGATTACATGCAACGATTTTAAGGCGGATATCGCTTAAGCAATCAAAAAGGAGATCGCTTAAACGATATCGGGCAAGAAATCTTTGCGTGTGACGGCCGCCTAAGAAGGATAATGGATGTGTAAGAAACCCTAGAAAACCCATGCACAAGGATGTTAGCACAGCTGGAAACAGTTTGGCTGTTTAGAGAGGGTATACAATTGACCTTCCTTTGAGCTAGTTGAGAATCTGGAGCATTATGTTTGTTTGTTCTATGAAGCTCTCAAAATGGACAGAAATAGAGAAATTTCTAGTGAAACTCGACAGTCTATTCTTGTTCTTAGAAATGAAGGCTATTCCATGTGAGACATTGCCAAGTAACTGAAGATTTCTTACAACGGTGTGTACTACTCCCTTCAGAGGAGAGCCCAAACAGGCTCTAACCAGAGTAGAAATAGAAGTGGGAGGCCCCGCTGCACAACTGAGCAACAAGACAAATACATTAGAGTCTCTAGTTTGAGATCGACGCCTCACAGCTCCTCAACTGGCAGCTTCATTAAATAGTACCCGCAAAACACCAGTGTCAACATTTACAGTGAGGAGGCAACTCCGGGATGCTGGCCTTCAGGGCAGAGTGGCAAAGAAAAAGCCATATCTGAGACTGGCTGATAAAAGGAAAAGATTAATATGGGCAAAAGAACACAGACATTGGACAGAGAAAGATTGGAAAAAGTTTTATGGACAGAAGAATCAAAGTTTGAGATGTTTGGATCACACAGAAGAACATTTGTGAGACACAGACTAACTGAAAAGATGCTGGAAGAGTGAGTGATGCCATCTTTCATGCACGGTGGAAGTAATGTGATGGTCTGGGATTGCTTTGGTGCAGGTAAAGTGGGAGATTTGTACAAGGTAAAAGGGATTTTGAATAAGGAAGGCTATCAATCCATTTTACAACACCATGCCATACCCTGTGGACAGCGCTTGATTGGGGCCAATTTAATCCTACAACAGGACAATGACCCAAAGCAAAGCACACCTCCAAATTATGCATGAACTATTGAGGGAATAAGCAGGCAGCTGGTATTCTATCTGTAATAGAGTGGCCAGTGCAGTCACCAGATCTCAACACCATTGAGCTGTTGTGGGAGCAGCTTGACCATACGGTACGCAAAAAGTGTCATCGAGCCAATCCAACTTGTGAGAGCGGCTTCAGGAACCATGGGGTGAAATTTCTCAAGGTTACCTCAGCAAATTAACAACGGAATGCCAAAGGTCTGCAATCTTGTAACAGCTGCAAAGGGAGCATTCTTTGACGAAAGCAAAGTTTGAAGAAGAAAATTATTATTCCAAATAAAAATCATTATTTCTAACCTTGTCAATGTCTGGTCTATATTTTCCATTCATTTTGCAACTCATTTGATAAATAAAAGTATGAGTTTTCATGGAAACCACAAGTTTGTCTGGGTGACCTCAACCTTTTGAACGGCAGTGTATATGTATATATATATATAATATATATATATATATATATATATATATATATATATGTACAGTGGTGTTCAAAATTCCTGCATAGGATGAATTGATTTTTCAAGTTTTAAACGTTTTCTGTCGAATATCTTCGATGCTAATATGACATATTATATATGGTTTTGTTCAGAATATAATTTTGCATTCTCTCCCTGTAATATTTTTAGCTTTTGAAGTAGTTTTACCTGAAATTATTGCAACAATATGGGAATTGAAAGCACAACTAAATATTGTACAGCTTCAGATCCAAAATTAGCCAATCACAGATGAGGTTCTTGTGACCAATCATAACCTGGATATGGCAGCCAATCACATTCCATTACATTGCATCACATCTGCTGCTTTGTTTTATCTGTTGGTCTATCTAGTGAATCATACTGTAGAGCTTTATGATGGGAGCCTTCTGATTTTTGTCAGCGGAGGATCGTGTCCAAGTTGTGGTGCTACATGAAGAGAGTTATACTGGCCCCCAGATCGCAAGGAAGGTTGGTTGTAATCGGAGTACAGTCGTAAGAATTTTGCAGAAACATAAGCAGCTTGGAATTACCCAGGACAGGCCCAGATCTGGTCGGCCCAGAAAGTCAACTAAAAGGGAGGATAGAGTACTGATAAGAACATCCCTTGCCAATCGAAAGCTCACCTCTCCTCAGCTTCTGCGAGAATGGCAAGAAAAGTGCAATATTGAGGTAGCAACATCAATTGTTAGGAAGAGTTGTTTGGAAGCAGGATTGAGAGGGTGCAAGGCCCGAAAGAAGCCATTGATGACAGCCATACAAAGACAATGGCGAAAACTGTGGGCATTGAAATATTCAAATTGGAAGAAGGAGGAGTGGGAAAAAGGGCTATTTAGTGATGAAAGTACTTTTTGCATTTTAGGAATTGATGGCAAGTCTTATGTGAGAAGGTTTCCACATGAAGATTACAAGCCTGAGTGTTTGAGCTTCTCTGTGAAACATCCGATGAAAGTAATGGTCTGGGGCTGTATGGCAGCCACTGGTGTTGGAAGGCTTCATATTGTGGAGGGTATGGTTAATGCAAAAAAATACATAGATATCTTTAATAAGAAAATGCTGCCTTCTGCTCAACACCTGTTTTCAGGGGATTATATCTTCCAGGATGATAATGCTCCTTGTCACAGAGCTAAGACAGTAACAGAATGGAAAAAAAAGAACAAGGTGGCTACTATTGACTGGCCAGCCCAGTCCCCTGACCTCAATCCAACTGAAAATTTGTGGCACAAGGTATCAATAGAGATATCCAAAAAACAGCCAAGGACCAAGAGAGAGTTGATTCAGGCTCTGATACAGGCCTGGAACCACATCATCACTCGTGAACATCTGCAGAAGCTTGTTCACTCAATGCCACAGAGATGCAAGTTGGTGCTCAATAGCAAAGGCTGGCCAATAAAGTATTAGAGGCTAAAGATGAACTCAAAAAGCCCTTTTCAGGACTCTGAATTAAATAAAAAATAATAAATCTTAAAAAGTAAAATTTAAGTCTGTGTGAACTTGCATTGGAAGTTAATGAACTTTGAAACCTGTTCACCATTCTACACACTGTACTGGTGTAGGTATGGTTATGCTGTAAAAAAAATATAAAAAATGCGCATACCATAACGATTTATACACTTGGGACATTCAAAAACATATATGTTCCACCAGTTTCACTGTAGAGATGCAGAAGTATGAAATATATAGTTTTCTTCACGCCTATGCAGGGCTTTTGAACACCACTGTGTATATATATATATATATATATATATTATATATATATATATATACACACATATATATATATATATATAGACACACTGCACTGTCGTTCAGAAGATTGAGGTGACCCAGACAATCTTGTGTTTTCCATGAAAACTCATATATTTAACTTTATTTATACAGTACAGACCAAAAGTTTGAACACACCTTCTCATTCAAAGATTTTTCTGTATTTTCATGAGTATGAAAATTGTAGATTTGCACTGAAGGCATCAAAACTATGAATTAACACATGTGGAATTATATACTTAACAAAAAAGTGTGAAACAACTGAAAATATGTCTTATATTCTAGGTTCTTCAAAGTAGCCACGTTTTGCTTTGATTACTGCTTTGCACACTCTTGGTATTCTCTTGATGAGCTTCAAAGCAGCAAAGCACACCCACACCATCACACCTCCTCCTCCATGCCATCCTGCCCCCCCGCAGCCATCCTGCCCCCCCCGCAGCCATCCCGCCCACCCCGCAGCCATCCCGCCCACCCCTGCAGCCATCCTGCTTCCCCCCCCGCAGCCATCCTGCCCTCCCCCTGCAGCCATCCAGACCACCCCCCAGCTCCATTCTGCCCCCTCGCAGCCACCCTGCCCCCCCGGCTCCATCCTGCCATCCTGCCCCCCCCCCGCAGCCATCCTGCCCACCCCCGGCTCCATCCTGCCCCCCCCGGCTCCATCCTGTGCCCCCCTGGCTCCATCCTGCCCCCCGCATCCATCCTGCACCCCCCCAGGCTCCATCCTGCCCCCCCTGGCTCCATCCTGTGCCCCCCTGGCTCCATCCTGCCCCCCCCCCAGCTCCATCCTGCCCCTTCCCTCGGCTCCATCCTGCCCCCCCGATCCATCCTGCCCCCCTGCATCCATCCTGGCCCCGGGCTCCATCCTGCCCCCCTTCCCGACTCCATCCTGCCCCCCGGCTCCATCCTTTGAACTGAGATCTCTGAGAGCCAGTGAGGGACTTGGCAGAGGGGGGTGAGAGGGGAGTAGCAGGGCGACAGGTGGATGAGTCGGGCAGCGGAATTGAGGATGGTACGGAGAGGCGGAGAGGTGCAAGGGAGGTTGCAGGGAGGCCGGTGAGCAGGAGGTTGCAGTAGTCGAGGCGGGAGACGATGACGACACGTGGACAAGTGTTTTGGCAGTGTCATGGTCAAGAAAGGAGCAGATTCGGGTAATGTTTTTGAGCTGGAGTCGGCAGGTGGTTGCGAACGCTTGGATGTGGGGCTTGAAGGAGAGGGAAGAGTCGAGGATTACCCCGAGGCACTTGGCGTTGGGGACGGGTGAGAGTGTGCAGTCATTGACAGTAATGGATAGGTCGGGTAGGGGGTGAAGAGTGACTAGGGTGAAGATGATGAACTCGGTTTTGTCCATGTTAAGTTTGAGGAAGCGAGCAGAGAAGAAGGTTGAAATGGCAGACAGGCATTGCGGAATTTTGGATAGTAGAGAGGTGATGTCGGGGTAAAAGGTAGAGCTGGGTGTCATCGGCGTAGAGGTGGTATTGAAGGCCATGGGAATCGATGAGTTGACCTAGGCTGAGGGTGTAGATGGAGAAGAGTAGAGGTTTCAGGACCCAGCCTTGGGGAACTCCGACAGTTAGGGGGTAGGGCGAGTAGGAGGTGTGGGAGTGGGTGATGCTGAAGGTCCGGTCTGTTAGGTAAGAGGAGATCCAGGAGAGGGCTAGGTCAGTGATGCCAAGAGATTCTAGAAGGTACATAAGCCTATGGTTGTCATACGTAACAGAAAAATGTCCGGCAAGCACACTTATTTTGGTGGGCCAAGCAGAGGTGTATGGGACTGCATCAACTGTCCTCAGATGACGCACAATAAAAATTTGCTGAATTTCAATACACCTGATCCTTTAGTTCTCAGGTGAGATAACTCTTTAGAGTTGTCTGATAGCAGTTTACTCCCCTCTTCCCTTTCCGAAGGAGGGGTGATGGATGCTGTGAGGAGTAAATCCAGCCCAAGGTTCCTGTGAAATCATGTTTGTGACTCCTCTCTAAACCTCACAGGAAGTACAGTAAAAAAAACACACACTCCATTTAGGGATTAGCAAGAAAGGTAGAAGTGTAATAATGTGTAATAAAGATAATTACAAAAGTGATTGGGGGTAAGAATAGAAAGTTAAAAAATACATTTGAAGGTAATCTGTCAGGCGATTCATGGCACCTAAACACTTTGAGGTTTCAGAGAAAATATATTTAAAGATCCAGCCATGGACCATAGCCAAAGATCAGACTCACACGATGACGTACCTGGCCAGCTCTTCATTAAATGACAGGTGTCGCCCTTTGTAAATGTGAGTGCAAGACCAGTCAATCACCTACAGCAGAGCTGAGAGGAGCAGAACACGGATGAATCTTTAGGGTTCGCTCACACTAGTGTATACATTGGACAAGTGCAATATGATAAAAAATTGTATTGCATTCAGACCACTGGTATTTAATGAGGCAATGCTGATCTGCAATTTTTTCTTCAGTTGTATTCAGATTGAGGACAAAAAAATCACTTCATACTGTGTCTGGTCGTCCGAGAATCACCAATACAAGTCATTGGGAGCAAGCAAGCAAAAACACACGTCACTAGGACCATCCTTATGCTGTCCGTTTTTTACATATACATGACCATTCTGTAGCATAGAACACTATGGTCCTGTAAATGATTGTAGAATAATAGTTGCTGAGAAAAAAATATATGCCACACAGATACTAGGCAAGTAAAAACTGCACACTCACATAGCATTCACATGACACACACATGACACTCGTCCAACCTTTATGGATTAACATCGGGCCGATTATTTACATGCTAGTGTGAGCGTTCCCTTAAAGTATTTTCAAGGAAATGCTGTGGCAATTCAGAAAGTAATATATATCTGGCTGCAGTTGTACAGCAAGGCTCTGATTTATGCTGCTCGCGGTTTGGGCAGTATTAATCACTTGACAGTTTCTCTTAAACATCTGGAGCAAGAAAGTAAAACAGTGATTTTGTCTAGGACCTCAGACATGTATGCTGATAGACTGATATTATTGTAAATTAAAAAGAGGTTAAATGCTAACTAATGCAAGTATAGAAGAAGGTGGAGGTTCGATGAATGCATGGCCTCGGGGACATAAGCTGCTGGACAAGCATCACTGATAGCCAACTCTCATCACTGCTGGGCACACTTAGCACCACTGAGAAACAATAACTGTCTGTAGCTCTAACTTTTACTGTAATCGCCAAGAAAGCATAGGCAGTTAATAGGCTTCACCCACGCTACTGTAATAATATTGAAATGCTGCATCAGGTTGACCTCTGTAATCAGAAATATTTCAGTACAAAAATAGAGGAGCCTGTTTCTCTTGGCAAGTGATAGCACGTCTATTTTCCTCTTCTAACCACATCAGTCGACTGAATTGTTCACTTTTAATCAATATGGCTAGCCTCAGATGACTAACCCTCCAGGAGGAGACGAGGCTTGCCTAACATGTCTTTT
>JARQOC010000008.1:134929529-135014851 GCA_033576535.1 Allobates femoralis | reverse complement strand
TCATTTTCTGTGAGATGTCTGAATTTATGTCCTATGTGAGCCATTTTTGAATTTAGCGTAGAGACTCACAAGTATGGGGACCCTTGACATGGGCTGCAAGTGTGGCGCCCCGCAACGAGTGCGTCACAAGAGGGTATTGCAAACATAAAAGCAGCCGCAATATTCTCTGACACAGCAGTGATCCGGTTAATTTAGAAATCCAACCCTGCATGCATCACCTAGAACAGAGGGCCAATCCTAGGTCCTGGTGGGTGTAGTGTTAGGGAAGTGTAGGAGAACAGACCCTTAGTCATAGGGAAGGGATCTAGAACTTGACCTGAGCAGTCTAGAACTTGGAGAGGAGCGGGGGCTCCGCACCCCGTGCAGCCCCCGGGCCGTCACCGGTCGGGTGTCAGCACCTGAGGCCTTAACAACCGGGATTGGGCATCGTAACCACGGGTTCCCAAAAGACTCCCGTGCCCACAACTCACAGCCGGTTCACTGGTACCGAAGCTGGCAGCAGTTCACCTCTGCTACGCGAACCAGAAGCGTGGAGGAGCAGCTTCACAGGAGCACCCCACCACCAGCCAACTTCCAGTCGTCTAACCAGCGGTGTACCCACTGAGGGATCCAAGGCTCCCCAAAACATCCAGAACGTACATCATGGATAGGGCATTGAAGCAGCCTCCCCATATCCGACCTGGTATTCCTGGGCGACACTGGCAACCAATTAGTTAGAATGGAGGAACACTGCGGATTTCTAAGGGACACCATCACTGCTGAGTCCACCCGGTCCCCTACCCGTAAACTGTATACCATGTACTGCCTGCTGGTTACAGTAAAGACCCGTTGCAGAGACTTTCTGTGTCCGTGCTTCCTTATGAACTGTCCGTCCGCACTACAAGGTAACCGCAGCTGCCGCACAACATCTTAAGCAGCTCCAGCCTCCGGGGATCACCGCTCAGCCTGTGGGGAGCGTTCCATCTTGCTGCTATCCATCCCCCGGAGGTTCCGCAGCATCGGTAGCCCTTACCGAAACTACTCATAGGTGGCGTCACGAATAAATTAAAAAACCCCTTTAATCTGTTCCACCAAGACGTCTTCAACACTTTTGATCTGCACTACACCGGGCCCCACTACCGGCAGGCGCGGTCCACCCGTGACAAGGAGGAAGGAAGCATCGCCTGTCTAAACCGGAGTCCCGGCCACGGTGAGTCAGACAATGGCGTCACGAACAGGATACGAGCAGACCCGTTACCCAACGGGTATAATGTGCTTAAAAATGACTTTATTGTCTACAATCTGGACTTTGTTCGTCCCTAAAAGAACTTTCCCGCCTTTTCACCGTGGGCCAAGATGGCGTCCAAGATGGCGCTCCCGCCACAAGAACCCGCCACGTGCAAGCCCAGGAGTGAGTCAACCCCCCCCTCATCGTGGGAGGGCTAAAGACAAAAGGCGCCAAACTCTTTGTCCGCCCTGATTGCTGGAATCAACCATGGGGGCGGACCCCAAAGACTTTTCCCACCATTGGACTACAAAAGCCCAGGGGATATGGGAGTGTCGCAGACCTTCTTCACCAGCTCTACCAGAACGCTTACCGGTTGAACGGGTGTGGTTTCCCTCCGAAGAAGAGAATGGCCAGCATGAGACTCCAAGACCTGATGTAGGAGGTCGAGGCGGAGGCCAGAGCAGCCATCGGCCAACCGGGTCCGGGTCCTGCCCTTACCATAGACGGCAGCCCCGACGTCTGGCTAGAGGCTCTACAAGACCTCCGGGTGCGGTTACTAGAGACTGTGGAGTGGACGATTCGCAGCTGGAGTGCGACCCTAGGCAGAAGACTCCATCATGCGATGCAGCAGAGCCGACCGGGTACAGCTTCTCCAGGCCCAGACGAATTCGCCAGCTTCTCAGCCGCCTCACCGTCGCCCACCACCTGTCCTGCTTCGTCACCGGAGCCCATAGACTGTATCATTCCTGTGAGGGTCACAGCTCGACCCGTTCCAGCGGTCGAAACCGCAGCCGACCCCGTTCCTGAGCCGGAGCTTCCAATACGCTCCACAGAAGAAGCCGACACATACCTGGTTCCACCTGCGGAACCCGCGACTAGTTTCCACACTACTGAGACTGTCGCCTGTTTCTCCCCTGAACCGGAGGCCTCCTCTACAAATACCGAGGCCTACCTGGTGACCGGGATCGAAACACCACTTCCCGCTGCTACAGAAGAAGAGGCAGGCAGCCTGGAAGTCCTGCACAACGACCCTGAGGAGAACTTTGCAGCACAGCCACCCATCGACCCAGAGGATTCCATTCCATCATCTCCGTCAGCCGAGCAGCCCGACGTAGTCATCGAAGGAGAGGTCGAGGAGGATGACGACGAGATCTACAGCCCAGCTGAGGACCTCTACACCGGGTTCGCCAGGGGAGACACCAAGAATCCTTCTGCCGGGCGATCTGCTCGGGTACACTGGTCGGGTGCCGCCGCAACAACATCTTCTCCGGTTCCGTTGAACCGGGCTTTTCTACAGACTGCCCACCAAATTCAAGCGGTTCAACAACCATCACGCCGTAGTGACTGTATCCACACGCCGCACCACTCTGACGAAGAGGTACGTCGTATCCGAAGGGAGGAGTGGCACACTCGGCTGCACGCCAATATGCAGGCCCGCGCTGAAGCCCACCGCCAATCTCCATTGCCTGAACAATTCCGTAAAACCGGGCGGGTAAGCACCTTCAACTTATCCACCGGGTGGGGATTCGTAAGGGAGGAGGGTGTGAGTACCGAAGTGTTCGTGGGGCGCCGTGATGTGGAATCGCACCTACCGCGAGGGCATCCAAACCGAGACTTGTATAGAGGGGACATTGTAACCTATGAGCGACATGTATGCTGTGACGGGTGATTCGCTATACGAGTCCGGAACACTGCCCTCCATAAGTGACTTGTTGTTTGAACTCTTTTGCTAAGAGACTTCTTCCTGTTTGCAAAATAACACCGCGACTTGGCGGCTACAGCCTGAACTTATACCTAAGGACAGCCGACCGCCCGCCGGGTCCGCACTAAATGTTTCACCTGTTTATTTTGTCTACCTCACTTTTATGCCATATAATGACCTGTCATTAATAAAAGTGTAATACCGGTTATAAAATACAAAAACCTCTGTAATGTGGGTAGTGTGATGCTTGGGGACAAGCGTATTCAACCAAGGGGGAGTGTGGCACCCCGCAAAGAGTGCGTCACAAGAGGGTATTGCAGCCATAAAAGCAGCCGCAATATTCTCTGACACAGCAGTGATCCGGTTAATTTAGAAATCCAACCCTGCATGCATCACCTAGAACAGAGGGCCAATCCTAGGTCCTGGTGGGTGGAGTGTTAGGGAAGTGTAGGAGAACAGACCCTTAGTCATAGGGAAGGGATCTAGAACTTGACCTGAGCAGTCTAGAACTTGGAGAGGAGCGGGGGCTCCGCACCCCGTGCAGCCCCCGGGCCGTCACCGGTCGGGTGTCAGCACCTGAGGCCTTAACAACCGGGATTGGGCATCGTAACCACGGGTTCCCAAAAGACTCCCGTGCCCACAACTCACAGCCGGTTCACTGGTACCGAAGCTGGCAGCAGTTCACCTCTGCTACGCGAACCAGAAGCGTGGAGGAGCAGCTTCACAGGAGCACCCCACCACCAGCCAACTTCCAGTCGTCTAACCAGCGGTGTACCCACTGAGGGATTCAAGGCTCCCCAAAACATCCAGAACGTACATCATGGATAGGGCATTGAAGCAGCCTCCCCGTACCCGACCTGGTATTCCTGGGCGACACTGGCAACCAATTAGTTAGAATGGAGGAACACTGCGGATTTCTAAGGGACACCATCACTGCTGAGTCCACCCGGTCCACTACCCGTAAACTGTATACCATGTACTGCCTGCTGGTTACAGTAAAGACCCGTTGCAGAGACTTTCTGTGTCCGTGCTTCCTTATGAACTGTCCGTCCGCACTACAAGGTAACCGCAGCTGCCGCACAACATCTTAAGCAGCTCCAGCCTCCGGGGATCACCGCTCAGCC
This sequence comes from Allobates femoralis, assembly GCA_033576535.1. Lineage (NCBI taxonomy): Eukaryota > Metazoa > Chordata > Amphibia > Anura > Aromobatidae > Allobates > Allobates femoralis. Next base: position 135,010,818 of record JARQOC010000008.1, on the reverse strand, counting down.
TGTGGGGAGCGTTCCATCTTGCTGCTATCCATCCCCGGAGGTTCCGCAGCGTCGGTAGCCCTTACCGAAACTACTCATAGGTGGCGTCACGAATAAATAAAAAAAAAACCTTTAATCTGTTCCACCAAGATGTCTTCAACACTTTTGATCTGCACTACACCGGGCCCCACTACCGGCAGGCGCGGTCCACCCGTGACAAGGAGGAAGGAAGCATCGCCTGTCTAAACCGGAGTCCCGGCCACGGTGAGTCACAAGCTTGCATATTTTTGGCCAAAATATAGACCAATACCTCATATATTTTATACAATATTTCTTCATCTAAAAAGATGAAGAAATATTGTATAAAATATATGAGGTATTGGTCTATATTTTGGCCAAAAATAAGCAAGCTTGCAGGCCACGTCAAGGGTCCCCATACTTGCTGCACATTTTTTTTTTTTTTGTGCAGGATGCAGCCAGGACCTATATTGATGATTGGGTGAATTGGGATGTCTGACCTGTGGGGTACACTTATATATTGCTGGCAACCTGCCTGATCTAATAATATGGGCATCATCAATAGGCTGTAAGCCGCACATATCTCTGTGACTATGCCCTATGCAAGCCTCCTCTGTGTGTCAGCCACCCTCTCCATGAATTGGTAGGGTTGTGAGTGGTTGTATCCATCAGTAGTTTACACCTGTGCTGCCTCCACCTTTGTAATTTGGCTTTGCTACATTTTGAAAGTGCATTGGTAATTTTTGGTAAGGCTGTATCTTTTCATGCAAATTTTTTTTAATCTGTTGACAGCACCAATCTCACCCTCCCAGCCCACATATTCTTAATAGGGTTTAAGAAAACAGGCTGCCTAATAAGTCTGCACATCTTGATAAAGGGCATTGACATCTTTAGACCGCACCCTCCCTCATTATACAAATACACATCACCTGATCTGCTTCATCCAATATACATTCAAGTTTTTTTCAGCTGAAAATATTTTGCATAAAAATGATGATATGGTCAAAATACTCACTTGCTTAATATTTGTGAACAGTTTAATTGCAAAATGATAACTTGGGCTGCTTTCACATCAGCGTTTTACGCTGATCGCGGCAGTTGCGATGAATAAACCGCAACTGCCGCATAACGGCCGCACTTGCGGCAAGCCCCATACAATGTCTATGGGGCTTGCGGCAGGTGTATACCGTGTTTTTTTCACGGCCGCACCTGCTGCAAGTGCCGAAACCGCACTTGCCGCACCTGCCGCACACTTACCGCAAGCCCCATAGACATTGTATGGGGCTTGCCGCAAGTGAACCGCAAGTGCGGCCGTTATGCGGTAATCGCGGCAGTTGCGGTTTTTTCACCGCAACTGCCGCGATCAACGTAAAACGCTGATGTGAAAGCAGCCTTGCAGTATTATTTTTTTAAAATAAATGTTTATTTTTTTCACTGAAATCACAAACCTCAAGTCATAAATGCTGTAAATAACCCTTATGTTGCAGATTAATTTTGACTTGACAATCTTCCCAGTATGGTTAAAATCCCTATGTAAAGAATATGAGCCTCTGCTGACTGTTAGCATAAGCTTCCCTGTTGCACTTCTATGTTGTGTCTTATGGTTTCAGCAGGTCTTTCTGCACTAAGTTACGGCGTGTTTGCACAGGTGGTGTCTATGGATCAGCATGTAGAAAGTTGTCAGTCTGATTATTGAAGCCGAACTTTTAATAAAGTACTAAATAGAGACTGTAAACACACGATACAATGCAAGGGTTGTAAACACCGGCTGACTGTGAAGTCATGTCAGAGTTGGACAATCACTTATACTTTCGGATTGGAAGAAACTCCATTTTTTTTGGTCACCGTTTATTAGGTACAAGTATCTTACTCTCATGGGATTCTCTGCTGGTTATTAAATCTAAGAATGAATAACTTATTCTAGCACGGATGAAAAGCCTTTTCTTCTCCTGATATAACTATATGAGCTCAGTGAGTTCTTGCCAAAAGTATGCACCGAGAAACTGCATTAAATAACTGAAACACTTACAGCCATTGTGCTTTCTAAAAGACATCAGCTGTGATGCTCCATAACTCCCAACCCAAGGATGGTCCAACTCGAGCCAAGTAACCTGCCAGCAAGTCATAAATAACTCAATCTGATTCTGCTCCCAGGGCCGGTCTGCGGGACACAGTACTGAATGAAGCTGCCCGCAGACAGACAGTTTTTTATGTTCTTTTTTTTTATTATTCTCTCCCATATATAAGCAATTCTTGAGATACAGGCTAGTTTTAGGACTCATTTAACCATCAGTGATTTTTGGGGAAGGAAAAAAGTAGTCTGTTTCATCTTTACCTTTGATCGGAAATTCATCAATATTTGCTCATATTGTCCATTTTTACTATCAGTGTTTCATCAGTGATTTTCATGTATGCAAAAATAAAGAAATAAATTATGAACTTCCTCCTATCATGGGCAGAACACGTATTGTACACTAATAATATTAATGTGTAGTCCAAGCAAAGCAAGGAGCTCAGTAGTGACGTAACCCCACTGCGCTGAGATGTGAGAGTGCAGGCAGAGGGGGAGAATGAGGAAGGAGGAGTGTTACCTCTTTATTCATCGTGTACGGACCGGGGGGAAGGGGGAATGCTGGTGAGAGGGGCCCAGTGCCAGAGACTCATGGACCCCATATCAGCCATGTGATGCTCGCAGTGATGCACAGTCATGTGAAGCAGGACCTGGGGTCGACGGGCTCCTGTAGCCCCAGACCCGGTCACTATTGCGACCCCCACGACTGCATTTGTTACGCTCCGCATGAGTTTGAGATGTAATTGGGAGCAGGTGAACAGCCAGTACTTGAGGTTTATGTGTAAAGGCCACGTCACACGCTTCAATCTTGTGAACGATATCGCTTTAGCGATCCGGAATTTTGATCGCTTAAGTGATATCGTTTGTGCGTCGTTGCGTGTAACCGAGTGATCTGTCAATGAAGAATCGCTTGTTTGGTGGAAGATTTGTGAGCAGGACCTCAAATCAAGCGATAATCCGTTGAGTGATCTGCAGCATTGTGGTGTGTGACGCCACGATGAACATCTCCCAGCGGCACAGCCTATGCTGGGAGATGGTAACCATGGTACACATCAGGTTACTAAGCGCCGCACGGCCCTAGTAACCCAATGTGTACCATGGTTACCAGCATTCTCACTGGTCCACATCGCTGGTAAGTGTGCCTGTGTGACAGCTCACCAGTGATGTGAACGATGTTGTTAGCGATCGCGCGTGTATGTGATCGCTAACAACATCGTTCATCAAATTGAAGCGTCTGACATGGCCTTTAGGCTATGTTTGCATGGAATTTTTTCATGCGGGGGAGAAGATATTCTCCAAGATCCTCCTCCGAAAGAACTTTAAAAATACGTGTGAAACTCATCCTGATTATTTCTAAGTTAAATTAATTTTGCTGTTCACGTGAGGAGGCATTTAGTATTTATTTTTTTGAACTGAAAAGGTTTAAAGAGGACGCCCCTGGTGCTATGCTAACTGAATGCAGCACTGAATGCAGCATGTCTGCTGCATTCAGGGAAGAAGTCCCCCGTGTCTCTAGACCGACCCCCCTGTAAGTCGTTAAAAAGACTTTATAAAGTGTATAGATAAGGAGTCCGGAGGGCCTTACTCAGTAATGAGTCTTTGCTGCTCCCTGGAATCCTCCCTGCCTCCAGCCCTCTCTGTGCCACTTCCAGCCCCCTCAGTAACGCCTCCTTTATTTGTCTCCCCTCCTCGGCAGCTCAGTGCTGTTCTGTGTCTGAAGTAATGCAGACGCAGAGCGAACAATCAGCATGACCGGGTCCCGACAGCCAGATTATGTATGCAGAGCAGGGCGGGCTCTACCGCTGACATCACCGGCAGGAGGCATTTCAGCTGCCGGGACCCGGTCCTGTCCATTGTTCCCTCTGCATCTGCGTGACTTCAGACACAGAGTAGCATTGCGATTGAGCGGCCGAGGAGGGAGACAAATAAAGGAGGAGGAACAGAGAGGGCTGGAGGTGACACACAGAGGGCTGGAGGCGGGGAGGACACCAACCACAGCGATGACTCTGTGGCGCCTCACCGGGTAGGCTGCCACCATACGTACTGCACTCCTCCATTAGAGGGAGAGTGCCTCTGCTCTTCAGATGCTGGGATGGCGCAGTTTAGCTTCATACGCACAAACACACAACCCCGGGACGGTGGGTGGACCCAGAGGGAGGACCCAAGGGTAGCCGGGAGGGAAAAGTGAAGTGCAGGAAAACTAGAGGAGCTGTCGTAGTAGAGGAAGAAGAAAGAGTGTGGGAGAAGTGGAGGAGTGGAGGTCAGGAGTGGTGTCGACTCTTGTGGGATGGAGCACAACCACGCTTGCCCCGGGAGGGAAAGACCGAGAGGTATGAAGGATGAACAGAGCCCTTGGGGTATGAAACGAGACATAGATCCCCGTATGCCTGTATCTGGCGAGAGTACAGAGGGGCTAGTGGACTACACAGGGACCCGACCCTGAACACGGTGTGGATGCTGTATGCCCAAACCGTTGAACCGGAGGCCCCGAGTTCCTAAGGGGAGCTGCTGCCAAACACCCGACACAACTTGGAAAAGGCAGCCGAACTAGGGAGCAGTACTCAGAAGGAGTACAACTGGGCACCCGTGGCTGTCGGTACCTGAGCTGTGTGTGTGAAGGCACTAAGAGGAGAGGCGAGACTAACTTATAGCGCTGAGGGACCACCAGAGAAAGAAACACTTAGAAAAAGAGAAAGAAATGAACACCAACTGAGGCTAGACTGCACTGTCCTGGTTCTGGAGATAACGTTGAATCGGAGGTTGGCAAAAGAGGCACCCAGCGGCCATGCTGAAAAAACTGAGTAAAAGTAACAGAACTCCAGCTGTGGTGTGAGAGACTTTTCTTAGCAGCGACCACCGGCCACGGAGGCCGCATGAGACATCAGGGTGCTGATGACCTAACGAACACCTGCCAAGGTACAAACTGATTCCTCCATCCCACCGCCCTGGGGACCACGCTCCACCTGGGGGAGCGAAACCATCCAAGCTGCCGGTCATCGTCCCCAGAGGTCCTGAAGCATCAGTGGCCGCCCATGGCGCGTACCGCAGGTGGCGTCACGAATACCCCTTTTCCCTGTCTCCCCCGTCAACCCCCGTTTATTAAATGACACCGCCAGGGTCACGGGACTGGGTCTCGGTCCCCGTCTGTTCCCGTGAAAAGAACTGAGAGTGAAGAACAACTTATGCCTGTTTCCTGAGTACCCCCATTCCTGGAGTGGGCGTGTCAACCAATTACTGAGTAAGGCCCTCCGGACTGCTTAACTATACACGTTATAAAGTATTTTTAACAGCTTACAGGGGGAATATAAATATGGGGGACTCCTTCCCTGAATGCAGCAGACACGCTGCATTCAGTTAGCATAGCACCAGGGGGTGACAGGTCCTCTTTAAATACTCTTGATGGAAGAAAAAAAGTTAATGGACTATAATATGTTTGTATTTTATCCAAGAAAAACAAAGGTAGAATATATAAGTGAAAAAGAAATTGCTAAATAAAGCCTTAAAAACAAGACATATTAACAAGTAAATATTGATGTCTGGTTGAGACCATCTTCAAAACTGCAGGTCTGATATAATGCTCCAATTATTTTGTCGTTAGAATATTCTAATAGTAATTTAAAGGAAGGACAACCAGTGACATTGATACGGACACCCAAGACTTATTTAAGGTTAATCGAACTGATCCAATAGTACAAAAGAGCTGCTCAAGAATAAATTACTGAAAAGGTAATGTTGGATATGATAGATGTCAGAACACACAGTGCAACACTGCTTGCTGCATAGCCACAGACCATTCAGAGAGCCCACGAGGTGATCCCATTTTAGAAGATAAGACACACTGCAAAAAATGTTCAGGAATGGTTTGAGAAGAAAGGCAAAAAGTTAAAGATGATGACTTGGGCTTTCTATTCACTAGTTCTCAATTAAATTGAGTATTTGTGGGATTTCCTGAAGAAATTATGTGTTGGAAAAATGTTGTTCCATGGAGATCTCTTCCTGGGCACTTTCCAATGCTTAAAGGTTCTAGTACTACCATCTTGGAGTCTAATACAATAGGAGACAACTTTAGAGGTCTTGTGGAATCTATGCCATAGTGTATCAGAGCTGATAGCATTAAAGTAAATTTCTGTGAAACTACTTAAATTAAAAATGAAGGCCTTCTAGCACCACTGCACTTCAGATGAGAGTAGGAGTAGGAGTTGTAGAGCTAGCAGTTGCACTTGTGTCCTTGTTTCTCAAGGAAACTAAAGGCCCACCTGCCACATAAGAAGACATACAGCAAGTTTAGGGCTATTACAAATTCGGCATGGAACTTCATGTTATGTTTCTGGGGCCCAATGCTTGGTCATATAACCTCAAATTTTCATTTCTCTCTTAGGAGAACAGGGAGTCCTAAGACAAAATAAAGTTGGTGCTTAAAGAGGACCTGTCACCCCCCAAATATTAGAAGCTAAGGGCAGCACTGAAAGCAGCATGTCTGCTGCATTCAGGCAAGGGGTCCCCCATGTCTGATGGTGCCCGGTACCCCAAGATAATAGTTTAGTAAAATTTACAATCTGGAGCCAAATGGGCGGTCCCTGGTGCGGCAGCCTGTGTCTCTGTGCCGCCTCCCTACTGCCAATCACGTCCTCTTCGCTCTGTCTGTGCTGGTGACGCAGTAGATAATGTTATCTCAGCCTCCGGCTGCCTGTCCCGCCTCCTGCTGTGACATCAAATCATTTCCCCGCCCAGCTGCATGTTATGCTATGGAACTGGGTGGGGAAATGCTCTGATGTCACAGCAGGAGGCGGGACAGATGGCCAGGGGCGGGGATAAGCATTACCTTGCTCTGCCTGCGTCACCAGCAGAGGGAGCAGAGACAGAACGAGGAGGACATGATTGGCAGCAGGGAGGCGGCACAGAGACACAGGCTGCCGCACCAGGGACCGCCCATTTGGCTCCAGATTGTAAGTTTTAGTAAACTATTATCTTGGGGTACCAGCCGTAATCAGACATGGGGGACACCTTGCCTGAATGCAGCAGACATGCTGCATTCAGTGCTGCCCTTACCTTCTAATAGTTGGGGGGTGACAGGTCCTCTTTAAAGGGAACAAACCGCCAGGATTTAATGCTATGCAGCAGGTGACTGACATCAGTATGAGGTGTTTTTTTATTACTTCCCTGTAAGATGAATCCCCTCCAGTCTCATCCAGACTATCAAATGTTACTTTCACCATCCTCCAGCAACATGATAGTGAAAGTAAAATGAAAGGCTGGATGAGAGGAAAGGGAAGTTCGGCTTAAGCTGAACGTCTCATAGGGTTTTTTTTTTGTCAATGAAACCCATTGATGGTATTGTGTCTCAGGGTTCTTTGGATCACTGAAATCAATCTCACGTACCTGTGATAATTAGTTTGGCAGGTGAGCTCAATAAAAGGAAAACTGGGTGTTCCACAATATTAAGCAGGCCACAGTTTTCAAGTAACATGGGAAAGAAAAAGGATCTCTCTGCTGCCGAAAAGTAACAGTGAAATGCCTTGGACAAGGGATGAAAACATTATCTATTGCACAAAAACTTAAGCGTGATCATCGTACTGTGAAGAGATTTGTGGCTGATTCTGAGCACAGACGTGTCCGTGCAGATAAAGGTAAAATTAGGAAGGTTTCTGCCAGGCAAGTTCATCGGATTAAGAGAGCAGCTGCTAAAAAGGCCTTACAAACCAACAAACAGATATTTGAAGCTGTTGGTGCCTCTGGAGTCCCCCAAAACTCAAGGTGTAGAATCCTTCAAAAGCTTGCTATGGTGCATAAACCTACTATTCGGCCACCCCTAAACAGTGATCACAAGCAGAAATGGTTGCAGTGGGCCCAAAACATACATGAAGACTAATTTTCAAACAGTCTTCTTTACTGATGAGTGCCGAGCAACCCTGGATGGTCCAGATGGCCACCATGTCCCAACAAGGCTGCGATGTCAGCAAAGAGGTGGAGTCATGTTTTGAGCCGGAATCATTGGGAAACAGCTGGTAGGCCCCTTTAAGGTTCCTGAAGGTGTGAAAATGACCTCTGCAAAGTATATAGAGTTTCTGACTGACAACCTTCTTCCATAGTACAAAAAGCAAAAACGTGCCTTAAGGAGCAAAATCATCTTCATGCATGACAATGCACCATCTCATGCTGCAAAGAATACCTCTGTATCATTGGCTGCTATGGGCATAAAAGGAGATAAACTCATGGTGTGGCCATCATCTTACCCTGGCCTCAACCCTATAGAGAACCTTTGCAAAAGATCTATGAGGGTGGGAGGCAGTTCACATCAAAACAGCAGCTCCAGGAGGCTATTCTGACATTATCCAAAGAAATACAAGCAGAAAATCTACAGAAACTCACAAGTTCAGTGGATGCTAGAATTGTGAAGGTGATATGAAAGTAGGGTTCCTATGTTGACATGTAACTTGGCCTGTTAGGATGTTTTGGAGTTAAATAGCTTCTTATTTCAGTGAATGTGACCTGTTAATGCTGCAAATTCAACAAACGAGCATTTTCAGTTCTTTCAAACATATCAAATGTGTAGACACTCTACTGTGCCTAATAATTTGGAACAGTGCATTTAGAGTTTTTTTTTTTACATTTTGCGAACTGCAAAACGGCGCCCCCCCCCACCCACTAGAAAAAATTTTTAATTGATAAAAATAAATCTGGTTCCTACAGATTTATATTTATCCTGTAAAAATGAGCAAAATAGTGGACATTTTAGTTTACAGAAACAGAAAAAGAAGATGTCCACACAAAGATGTCTGCGCCATCACATGCACATACAAGAACCACACAGAAGAATCCAGGACAAGGATCATTAACGGCAATGGCAGCTTGGCACAAGCATTTAGACACATAATGACAACTGGCAGAGCCGTGGTCCTGCAGGCAGAACTGATTGCCAACCTCTGGCACACGCCTGCAAAACTCTGGACCGCTGCCTGGCACTGAATATTCAGACAAGTCGCCATGCCGCACCTTCCACACAACACAGGTAAAGACCTGCAGTCTGAGCATCAACAAAACGCCACTGCACTAAGTTGGTAAAATGGCGCTTCTTCTCCATCCAACAGACCACACTTACTCCTGTCTTTATGTAATTAATAACAGGGTCCTTCCTATTGGGTTGAGCAAAGGATATGGGAGCAGGAAGGGGGAAGAGCACCACCGACCAACAGCTGCTCAGGAGAAAGATGGCTGGATGCCTGAATGTACCGAGGGGCAGCACTGGACCTGGTGTGTAAGGGTGGTTTCACATTTGCATTCAGAACGCAAGCGTAACAGAACGCAGCCAAACACTGCGTTCCTATGTTTAACATGGGAACGGTTCCGTTTGGATGCGCATAATTTATACGCCCTCCTCCGCCCTCCAAATGCAACGTTGCATTTATTGTGCGTTCACAGGCGCTTGTTTTATCAGCAAGTGCCCGCGAGTGCACAAACAATGCATGGATCTCAATGGATCTGCACTGTCCTCCGCATGGCGGCGCAGGAGAACGCTGCGGATCACATTGAAATTTCGTTGTCGGCGGCTGGGAGGTGGAGGATCTCCGCCACAGATCTCCGCCTCCCGGCCGCCGTCGAGATCACTGATTGGCTGGCCAAGCACCATACTGATGAGAATCTCCACTGCGTTCACATCAGTATGGCAGCGTTTGCCCTGCGTTTGCATGCCCTGCGCATGCAGACACAAATGCAAATCTGAAACCAGCCTAAGTTATGGCCAATCAGTCCTGCAGCAGAGGGACAATGCATCCTGCATCATAGAAATCATGGAGCCCCAGAGCAGACGTTCTAATTGGGCACACCCCAACAAAAGCAATATTTGGCTGGGTCACATAGGTACATCTCTCACAATATGTCAACCTTTACAAAGTAATTTTCCTCCTACTGAAGCCCCTAGATTCCCCTTTCATTGCCCCTCTAAAGTATGATGCCAACAAAAGTGCCCCACAAACACTGTATGATCCCCCACAGTGCATTCCTCCACATGCACAGTATGATGACCCTACTGCACCTCCTGCAACTACCCCAGTACAGCATGATCCCCAACTATGACCCCCGCCCAGCCCTCCATGTAGTAAAATGGACCTATGTACAGTATAATGGCCCCCAACACAGCCCTCAAATAGCCCTTCATAAAGTATAAAGACTCCCTTGTAGCCTCCAAGTATTATCATGACTCCCACAGAGCCCTCCAAATATTATAATGGCTTCCATATAGTATAATTTGCTCCATATAATATAATACACCCCATAGTATTCCACATAGTATACCGCATTCCTCCATATATTATGCACCCCCATAGTCTTCTATAAAAATAGAATGCACCCCCACAGTACTCGATATAGAAAAACGCACCCCCACAGTCCTCCATATAGTATATTGCACCCCCACAGAACTCCATAGAGAACAATTCACCCCCACAGTACTTGATATAAAATAATGCACCCCCACACTCCTCCATGTAGTATAATGCACCCCACAGTCCTCCATATAGAATAATGCAGCCCCACAGTCCTCCATATAGAATAATCACCCCCACAGTCCTCCATATAGATTAATGCACCTCCACAGTCCTCCAAATAGTATAATGCACCCCACAGTCCTCCATATGGCATAATGAACCCCCACAGTCCTCCATATAGCATAATGCACCCCCATATTGCATACTGCACCCCCATAGCTCTCCATACAGCATATTGGACCCCCATAGTCCTCCATATAGTATAATGCACCCTCATAGTCCTCCATATAGTATAATGCATCCCCTATAGCCTTCCTTACAGTATAATGCACCCCCATAGTCTTCCATATAATATAATGGGCCACAATAGTTCTCCATATAGTATATTGCACCCCCATTGTCCTATATTTATATTGTACATTACATAGTTTCCCATCAGTGTACTCACTAAAAAAAACTATTAAAAAAATAAAAAGTAAATACCTCTTCTCCTCAGCATCTCCTCTGCCGCTCTGCACGTCTCAGCACAGCGGCGCTAAGTGATGACATCATTGTTCCCCGCCGTGCTGAGCTGCAGAGGGGTGGACAGCGGCGGCAAGGACTTGGGAGAAGAATGCTGCCGGCAGAGGCGGCCGGGACTATAGGAGCGGCATGCTCGGGGGGGCCACCACTGGTACACACATGGCTCCGCTCCGTACACCTAGTACACACTCAGCTCCGTACACCACGTACGCCTCGTACACAAGCGGCTCTGCTCCGTACAACTCGTACACACACGGCTCTGCTCCGTACACACTCGTACACAAGCGGCTCTGCTCCGTACACCTCGTACACAAGCGGCTCTGCTCCATACACCTCGTACACAAGCGGCTCTGCTCCGTACACGTTGTACACATGTGGCTCTGCTCTGTACACCTCATACACATATGACTTAGCTCTGTACACACCGTACACACGTGGCTCCGTTTCGTACACACGTGGCGCCGCTTCGTACACCTCGTACACACTGGGCTCCGCTGCGAAAGCCTCGCACAAACGGCTCTGCTCCGTACGCCTCGTACACACGCGGCTCCGCTCCGTACACCTTGTACACTCTCGGCTCTGCTCCATACACCTTGTACACACTCGGCTTCGCTCCGTACGTCTCGTACACACGCGGCTCTGCTCCGTACACCTTGTACACTCTCAGCTCCACAATGTACACACGTGGCTTCACTCTATACACCTCGTACACACACCTCCGCTCTGTACACCTCGTACACACACACCTCCGCTCTGTACACCTCATACACACACGGCTCTGCTCCGTACACCTCGTACACAAGCGGCTCTGCTCCATACACCTCGTACACAAGCGGCTCTGCTCCGTACACGTTGTACACATGTGGCTCTGCTCTGTACACCTCGTACACATATGACTTCGCTCTGTACACACTGTACACACGTGGCTCCGTTTCGTACACACGTGGCGCCGCTTCGTACACCTCGTACACACTGGGCTCCGCTGCGAAAGCCTAGCACACACGGCTCTGCTCCGTATGCCTCGTACACACGCGGCTCCGCTCTGTACACCTTGTACACTCTCGGCTCTGCTCCATACACCTTGTACACACTCGGCTTCGCTCCGTACATCTCGTACACACGCGGCTCCGCTCCGTACACCTTGTACACTCTCAGCTCCACAATGTACACACGTGGCTTCACTCTATACACCTCGTACACACACGCCTCCGCTCTGTACACCTCGTACACACACGGCTCTGCTCCGTACACCTTGTACACAAGCAGCTCTGCTCCATACACCTCGTACACAAGCGGCTCTGCTCCGTACACGTTGTACACATGTGGCTCTGCTCTGTACACCTCGTACACATATGACTTCGCTCTGTACACACCGTACACACGTGGCTCCGTTTCGTACACACGTGGCGCCGCTTCGTACACCTCGTACACACTGGGCTCCGCTGCGAAAGCCTCGCACACACGGCTCTGCTCCGTACGCCTCGTACACACGCGGCTCCGCTCCGTACACCTTGTACACTCTCGGCTCTGCTCCATACACCTTGTACACACTCGGCTTCGCTCCGTACGTCTCGTACACACGCGGCTCCGCTCCGTACACCTTATACACTCTCAGCTCCACAATGTACACACGTGGCTTCACTCTATACACCTCGTACACACACGGCTCCGCTCCGTACACCTCGTACACACACGGCTCCGCTCCGTACACCTCGTACACACACGGCTCCGCTCCGTACACCTCGTACACACACGGCTCCGCTCTGTACACCTCGTACACACACGGCTCCACTCTGTACACCTCGTACACACACGACTCCACTCTGTACACCTCGTACACACACGGCTCCACTCCGTACACCTCGTACACACACGGCTCCGCTCCGTACACCTCGTACACACACGGCTCTGCTCCGTACACCTCGTACACACACGGCTCCACTCTGTACACCTCGTACACACACGGCTCCACTCTGTACACCTCGTACACACACGGCTCCACTCCGTACACCTCGTACACACAGGGCTCCGCTCTGTACACCTCAACCACACACGGCTCCGCTCTGCACAACTCATACACACACGATTCCGCTCCGCACACCTCGTACATACACAGCTTCACTCCATACACCTCATACACACGCACCTCCGCTCTGTACACCTTGAACACTCAGCTCCACTCCATATACCTCATACATACACAGCTCTGCTACATTAATTTACACTGTAAATCCTCAGCCCCACACATAAACTTCACCTCATCCAGCACCATGGTCGAGTCCTGGCTGCATACTGAGGAGCTGATCATGTGACCCGCCTGACTCCTCCCCTCCTTTAACATCATCACAGGTCCTGTCAGCGCGAGGCACAGTGAAGCATGAAGCCGGCTCACACAGCCGGCTCACACAGCCGGCTCACACAGCCGGCTCACACAGCCGGCTCACACAGCCGGCTCACACAGCCGGCTCACACAGCCGGCTCACACAGCCGGCTCACACAGCCGGCTCACACAGCCGCACGGGGGGGGGATGGGTGTTTGGAGTTTGGAGATCGCGGCCGCTCACACAGCTCACACTGCCACACTGGAGGGGGGGGGGGTTGGTGTTTAGAGACCGCGGCTGCTGCCGCTGCAGCAGGAGTCTGCTGAGCCTGGGGCAGATGCCCTGCCAGCAGCCCCAGATACGCCAAGCCTGGTCGCAGCGTCGGCGGCCAGGACTGTAGGAGCGGCATCTGCAGGGGGCTGGACTACCACCAGGCGCTCCTGAAGACGCCGCCCCATGTCTACCAGCAGGGCTCGCCGCCTGAGGCTGACACTTCATGTCGCCTCATGGATGCTGCGGCCCTGTTTGAAGATTATACAGTTATCATTGGGAGGTTTCTTCAATAAAATTCGATGTATACTCTAATGGGTGATGAACTTTTCTTACACTGACTGTCATTTGCACCAACCATTTAGGAAAATCAGAGAAAAAGAACATTTGCATAATAATTTGGAACATGGTGTATATCCCCTTCTCTTCATAATCTGAGATAGACTCCATTAGGGTATGTGCACATAGTGTCTCTAAGGCCATGTGCATAGGATGAGTATTTGGTGAGTTTTTTACCTCAGTATTTGCAGCCAAAACTTGGAGTGGGTGATAAATACAGAAGTGGTGACATGTTTCTATTACACTTTCCCTTTGATTGTTCCACTCCTGGTTTTGGCTACAAATACTGACGTTACAAACTCACCAAATACTCAACCTGTGCTCATGGCCTTATGGTACAATCTCTATTTCTTATCCTCCTTAAGGCCATGTGCACAGGTTGAGTGTTTGGGGAGGTTTTTAACTCAGAATTTCTAGCCAAAACCAGGAGTGGGAAAATCAGAGGAAAAGTGTAATAGAAGCATGTCACCACTTTTGCATTTTTTAGCCTCTCCTGGTTTTAGCTACAAATTCTGAGGTAAAACAAAATCACCAAATACTCAACATGTGCATGTGGCCATATGGTACATTTGCACCTGAATATACCAGTAAATATATAATAGTCATATCTAAATCTTAATACATATCCGTGCATGGTGCATGTTCTGCTGATAACATTATATGCTCTGACATGTTACGAGCACACTATTGCATTTTGTGATGTTTTTGTTTTTTAACGAGCATTATTGTGCCATGGAGAGTTATGTGTTTCCTGAAGGAATTTCCTGATGCAGTCTGTCAACAGCCGCCCATCTACGTGACGTAAAACCCCCTCAGCGCTTTACCCTAAATAAGAGCAAGGACAGAGGTTAGCCAAAGCAAATAAAGGAGAAAGGATACTTTGTGCAGACAGGTGCGGGGTGTTTCAGATTTCATAGCTTGTACTGAAAAGTGCACAGATGTGCCAAAATGATTCCTGACAGCAATAAAACCTGTTGTTGCGGCTGTTTGGCAGAAGTCGTTAGAAATCATCCTCCTATGTCTGCACATGTATACATGCCAACGTTTATTCAGTCTGAAGCACCTGTTTGCAAACATATCTTAATACTTGTAAATGACTTTCTCCAGAAGTCTGGTTGGCAAAGTGATGACTGCTGATTAAGAATCTCACCATAACTGACTTGAATCTTGCATTTTTCACTTGTTGTCCCTTCTTTAGACTCTATCACTAATATAATGTTATCCCTAAACTCATGGGTGGAGATGGTGTCTCCCTACAAAGTACACATACAGTTGTGGCCAAAAGTATTAACATCACTGCAATTCTGTCAGATAATACTCAGTTTCTTCCTAAAATGATTGCAATCACAACTTCTTTGGTATTATTATCTTCATTTAATTTGTCTTCAATGAAAAAACACAAAAGAGAATGAAGCAAAAAGCAAAACATTGATCATTTCACACAAAACTCCAAAAATGGGCCAGACAAAAGTATTGGCACCCTCAGCCTAATACTTGGTTGCACAACCTTTAGCCAAAATAACTGCGATCAACCGCTTCCGGTAACCATCAATGAGTTTCTTACAATGCTCTGCTGGAATTTTAGACCATTCTGCTTTGGCAAACTGCTCAGGTCCCTGATATTTGAAGGGTGCCTTCTCCAAACTGCCATTTTTACATCTCTCCACGGGTGTTCTATGGGATTCAGGTCTGGACTCATTGCTGGCCACCTTAAAAGTCTCCAGTGCTTTCTCTCAAACCATTTTCTAGTGCTTTTTGAAGTGTGTTTTGGGTCATTGTCCTGATGGAAGACCCATTACCTCTGAGTGAGACCCAGCTTTCTCACACTGGGCCCTACATTATGCTGCAAAATGTGTTGGTAGTCTTCAGACTTCATAATGCCATGCACACAGTCAAGCAGTCCAGTGCCAGAGGCAGCAAAGCAACCTCAAAGCATCAGGGAACTTCCGCCATGTTTGACTGTAGGAACCGTGTTCTTTTCTTTGAATGCCT
Organism: Allobates femoralis; assembly: GCA_033576535.1. Lineage (NCBI taxonomy): Eukaryota > Metazoa > Chordata > Amphibia > Anura > Aromobatidae > Allobates > Allobates femoralis. Next base: position 134,994,823 of record JARQOC010000008.1, on the reverse strand, counting down.
CTTTTTTTCTCCTGTAAACACTTTGTTGATGCCTTTGCCCAAAAAGCTCTACTTTTGTCTCATCTGACCAGAGAACATTCTTCCAAAACGTTTTAGGCTTTGTCAGGTAAGTTTTGGCAAACTCCAGCCTGGCTTTTTTATGTCTCGGGGTAAGAAGTGGGGTCTTCCTGGGTATCTTACCATACAGTCCCTTTTCATTCAGGCGCGGACGGATAGTACGGGTTGACACTGTAGTACCCTCGGACTGCAGGGCAGCTTGAACTTGTTTGGATGTTAGCCGAGGTTCTTTATCCGCCATCCGCACAATCTTGCATTGAAATCTCTCGTCAATTTTTCTTTTCCGTCCACATCTAGGGAGGTTAGCCACGGTGCCATGGGCTTTAAACTTCTTGATGACACTGCGCACGGTAGACTCAAGAACATTCAGGTCTTTGGAGATGGACTTGTAGCCTTGAGATTGCTCATGCTTCCTCACAATTTGGTTTCTCAAGTCCTCAGACAGTTCTTCTCTCTTTTCTCCATGCTCAATGTGGTACACACAAGGACACAGGACAGAGGTTGAGTGAACTTTAATCCATGTCAACTGGCTTCAAGTGTGATTTAGTTATTGCCAACACCTGTTAGGTGCTACAGGTAAGTTACAGGTGCTGTTAATTACAAAAATTAGAGAAGCATCACATGATTGTTCTAACAGTGCCAATACTTTTGTCCACCCCTTTTTTATGTTTGGTGTGGAATTATATCCAATTTGGCTTTAGGACAATTGTTTTTGTGTTTTTTTCATTGAAGACAAATTAAATGAAGATAATAATACCAAAGAATTTGTGATTGCAATCATTTTCAGGAAGAAACTGAGTATTATCTGACAGAGTTGCAGGGGTGTCAATACTTTTGGCCACCACTGTACACATGAGTAATTCTTGCTCTTCTGTCTTTCTTTAGCAAATGCTCAGAAGCAGCAGGACATTATACATCAGTACTGAGCTGTAGAGCTCTGAAAAGATAAAATACACTTACTAGAAAGCAGCACATCATCTCTCTGCTTCTGTTGCACTATTTTCGTCCTTTTTCTCCTCTCCATTAACTTCAACAGGAAATCATAATCTGATTCCCATGAGGGATGGCCGTCCATCTTGTATGGAGCAAAATGGATTTACATGCATTTCAGGAATGACGGGTTCAGAGGACAGTGCATAGGGATGAAGTAGCTCATAACTGTAGAAAGAAACATAACTATAGATGTATTATAAAGATTATTATGCTAAATACATTTCTCCCACTTTTCATATGCAGCATGTAGTATTATATGTGAGTAGCAGCCTTGGTGGACATAGAGTACACCAGGCAATTAATTTTCTCGATGGGCCATATGGGAGAATGTGACTAATGTGGGGGGCCGAACCAATAGGCTAAAAATAATTCTTCTCAATATTAAAGGGAAGCAACCACCAGGATTTAATAATCTATAGATCTGTGCAGCATATTTGTTTTTATTATTTTATCCCTCCCTGTGGGTTTGTCTTTCTGCTGTAAGCAGAATCCCCTCCCCCTCTCATTCAGACTCATCCAGGGGGATGTTTGGCTTACAGCAAGAAGACAAGCCCACAGGGGAGGAATAAAAAAAAAAATAGTGATGTCATGCTGCACACATCAATAACCTTCTGCACTGATTTACAGGTGGTTATCTCTAATATTGGACAAAATTAAGTATGCTTACAAACCCTCTTGGGGTGAAATACATTTTGCACACATCACCAATTTTCTATGTAAAGATATTGCTAAAGGTGCTATTGACATGAATTTCTCACCAGATGTTGCTAACAACCCTTCCAATGCACACAGGCAAAGAAATCAAACAATAAAAGTCTATGAATGTAATGATGAGTAATAAACAGAAATGCCATAGGGAGAAATTTATGAACACGCTTACTGAAATGTATTTAATACTTCGTACAAAAGTGTTTATTGTGGATGACTGCTTCAAGATGCCATCTGTATGAAGAAATTAGTGGCATGCATTGCTCAGGTTTTTATTTTTGGCCCATTCTTCCACACAAACACTCTTCAAATCCTGAAGGCTGGGGGCTTCTTCCTTTCACCTCTGAGCTTCATTCAATAAATTTTCTATTGGATTCAGGTCAGGTGATCGGCTCAGCCATTCTAGCAGCTTTATTTTCTTTCTCGGAAACCATTTGAGAGGTTCCTTGGGTGTGTGTTTTGGATCATTGTCTTGCTGAGATGCTCACCCTTGTTTCAGCTTTATCAACCTGGTAGATGGCAGCAGATTTTTGTTTTATCAAGAATGTTTTGGTACATTTGTCCCACTTAGCCTTCCTTCAATGCTTTGAAGTTTGCCAGTGCTGTATGCTGAAAAAAAGCCCTGCACAATGATATTCCCACCACCATACTGCATTGTTGGTATGGTGTATTGAGGGTGATATGCAGTGCATTTTGAATTCCAAACATGGTGTGTATTATGGCATCCAAACAGATACATTTTGGTCTCATGTGATCAGATAATGTATTCTAAATTCACAGGCTTGTCATATCTTGTTGAACAGACTTTAAACACAGTTGAACAAATATTTTGCTTAGCAATGGAGTCTTGCATGGTGAACATGCACACAGGCCGTGGAGGTTGAGTGCATTAATTTGAAACAATTGTACTTGCTGATTCAAGGTCTTTCTGTAGCTCTCCACAGATGGTCATTGGCTCTTTTCATAATTTTTTGTGGGGAGCACTTGGTCATGGCTAGTCTATGGTGTAATGATGCTCTTTCCACTTCCGGATTATGGCCCCAACAGTGCTCAATGGAGCCTTCAGTAGTTCAAAAATTCTTCGATATCAAATGCCATCAGTATATTTTGCAGCAAAAATGTCATGACATCAACTGAAATTTATCGGTAATTATAAAGAAATTCTGCCACTTAGTGAAAAATAATGTCAGCTGATACAACTGACACAAGAAACAGCTCAAGATGGATAAAATATTCTTCCAACAGGCATTTGGTTGCATTTTTTTCCTCTTGTCATCATGCTGCATGGTGATTGTTCATTAACCAGTTCACCAATATATGCCTTAATCATTCATTTGTATGTGACTACTAATATATATATTTTGGTACCTCCAACAGGCATATTGACTTATTTATATTGTCATTCTTCACAGTCTTCATCCTTTGATATTTATTCACATACGGTATATACTTTGTGCATTTTTCTATATATGACATATTTGCCTTTGTGCCACTTGTTATTCCATGATTGCCACATTTTTCAAATCCCACATCAAGGTTATTTAACTTGGATAATTGCTGCCCTGATCTGATTGGTTGTATCTTATACCTTATTTTTTATAAAATATTTTTTGTGTCCTGAAACGTGTAAGCGAATATCTTATGGACGCAATAAAGATATGACCTGAAAAAAATTTATCCTGATATCCTCCTCTTATCTAATGCTGGTTGCTGGACTTCCTTTTCCTTACATTTGTCTTGTTAAATCCTGGACTTCGTCCGTGCACTGCACCCATCCTTACTGGTGAGCTGATGTGCCTTTTCTATTTGGCATTCATTAGAAGTGCCAAATCCTGGCAATTTACCAGGCTCCTCTTGATTGACCTGGTGCAGTGGCAACTGGGGTAATAGAAGGGGTTAATGACAGCTAAGAATTGACAGCTGTCATCAAGCCCTGAATTGGTACTGTATAAATCTCAATGAGACCCCACATTACATATCCTGTAAGTAAAAAGTAAAAGAAATGCAAAGAAAAATCCTTTATTTGAGATAAAACACACACACAACCTTCTTTTACCCATTTGTTAGCTCACAAACTTACCCAGCATGACTGTAAATCCACAGCACGATGTCCCGCAAAGCTCCCCCGACTCTGCTACATCATGGTGAGAAATTACATTTTAGTATCCACTCACTGTGAGGACTGCCGTCACTGACGGAGCCTCAGCTGTGAGAGTGGTAACGTCACCTGAGTTCACCTAAGGTCACAGCTGCATATCTCACTGACACCACTGCTGTCATATGTATTGACATACATGTGCACATTAGGGTATAATTAGATTTTTCATAAAGTCAGGGCCCTCTATCTTATTTTAAAAATTCACAAATGATTGCCTAGGAGAGGTGGTTATCAATGTCTTACCCATTATAGCTGACATATAAACCAAAATGCAAAGGACAAATATGAATCACGATGAAAACCAAGTCCCCTAGAAAAAAAAGAAGTGTGGACTAATCAAGTAGTAAAGTAAACAGTATTTGCTTCGCTGCAGTACACTAGAAATTAGAAGTGGAGGAGAACAAAACAGGGCAAATTAGAAAACACGACTATTATTTGAAAGTGTTATTATCTGCAATATGAGCACCTTTTTTACTTTTTTTTTTGCAATATAACCATTCATTCAAAGGGTGTTTGGTTTCTTGAAAATCTCTGTTTAGTAAAAAATCTAAAAGGGACCAGGCAAATTTCAAACTTATGGTCATGTAACAGCATTATAGGCGACATGCCATTGTGTTTGATCTATACTACCGCATGTACAGTCATCTGAGTACAGTCTAAATGCTCCCATACACATAACATAAAAGTGTTTCAAATGTCCAATTTTGACTATAATAAAGGATTGTTGGCTGGGATTCTCAGCGTGGCAAGTCCCAAATCATCTGGGCCCCTCTATGCTAAAAATGCATATGGGGTTGGCAGCCCTTAGCTGGCAAAATTCCACAGAGCGTTACATCATTTGTTAAATTAATTTATTTATTTTTACAGTACTATGATATCAGTCAATGGCTGAGGGGCCCAACAGCCAATCACAGACGCTGTCACAGAGAATGGGCATCTGTGATTAGCTGCTAGAGTAACCGGAAACCAGTACATACATTCTAGCATCTACAGTGCAGTGAATATCCCAAACGTTAATGAGTGGCAGGAACGTGGTAAGTATGATGCCGTTTAATCACTATTTTCTTTTCTTTTTTGTTTAGAGCCTCCAGCCCCCGAACTTGAAACTGAACTGTAATATGGACTTCCCAGGAATGTCCGTGTTCGGGATCCGTACCCAAACTCTAGGTGTTCGGTACAGACCACAAACTTTACAGTTCGGGTTCGCCCATCACTACTGATTACAAAAGATAGTTCGTTGGCCCTTACATATCCTAATTGTAGGGAGGCATCAAAATGTGTTACTCATCTGTTGTAGGGATTAGGCTGCTTTCACATCACGTTTTTTTGGGATCCGTGGCTGTCCGTTGTTAAACAGACAGCCATGGATCCGATTTTACCTATGGGCACGGATCGGATCGAATTTGCCCTTAGTGGAATCTGATTTTTGTCAGATCTGTTTTGGTCCGATTTTTTGCTGTACCCAAAATTGGAGTCTGCTCCGATTTTGGGAACAGCGGATCAAATCGGAACGAATCGGATCCGACATGATCCTTGGCCCATAACATGGGGGTCTTTGGAGCACGGGTCCGAGAAAACATCGGATCGTTTCTCGGACCTGATATTAGTGCACTGAGCATGCTCAGTACACTAAAACTGCCCCTCTCCATCTAATTTCACTTCTGCAATGTATATATACATTGCGGAAGTGAAATTTAAGTAAAAGCAATTGTTAAAAATAAAAAAAATAAATCGATTCTCACCTGTCCTGCGATCCACAACCGTCGGCATCTCCGGATGTACAGGACCTGGCATGACGTCACAGTCACATGAAAGGTTACCGCGGTAACTGGTCATGTGACCAATGACGCTGAGCGTGTAGCCCCACCCAGCCAGGTCTTTAAGCATCTGGAGATAGATGCCGCACATCAGGGGATCGCAGGACAGGTGAGGATCGATTTTTTTTAGTTTTTTGGGTAAATATAATTTTATTCAAGTTTTTCAATTATATAACATAAATTACATAGTAAAATAACATTGTGAAATTTTTAAGAAAAAAAGAAAGGTACAGTCTTAGGTAAATAAAGCCAAATATCACATTGAATCACCATCAAGTATTGCCAATCCGTACATTGTTTTCTCTCCTTCCATTTTATTTACACTGTATGTTACCCTCCGTCTATTACTGCTGGAGGGAGTTGTCTGTACCAGACACTAAATGCCGTTTTCTGGTTATAGTATTTCACCATTTATCGGTTCATATAACCATATTTTGACGTTCGTCCAGGGGTGTAGAAGTATAGAGAAAAAAGAGATATGGGGAAGAGAAGAAGGAAGAGGGAAGAGAGTGGGGAGGCTGAAGGATAAAAGAAACTTGGTTATGAGTGTGTAACATGTGAAACAGCTCCCTGAGATGGCTCCAGGGAGAATGGGGTATTGTGTCCCCGAATGTTCAGGTAAAAAAATCTCCAAAATTAGGAGTGTTTCTGAATAAGACCCATTCAGTCCAGGTAGATACATACATGGGTTGGGACTGGGAAGAGTCAGCCGACAGTTCCTCGTATCTACGAATCTTTTCCATTTCCAAGTACTATTCTGAAATAGAAGGGGGGTCACGTTCCTTCCAGTGGCGGGGGATCACGTTGCGAGCTGCGGCTATGCAGAATCGGAGGATATCTCTCTTCTGCACCTTCCAAGAGCCAGGAAGCAGAGACAACAGGGCCATGTCAGGGTTGCCTGCCAGGTTCTTTCCCGTTACCATATTGTAATTACGGAATATCTTAACCCAGAATTCCTGAATCAGTGGGCAGCTCCACCATATATGCAACATAGTTCCCCTCTCACTTCTACATCTCCAGCATAATGGTGAGGTGTCCGAAGAAAATCTATGTATCTTGTCTGGGGTGAGATACCACCTGTACCGCAACTTGAGGCTTTTTTCCATGGCGTCGCCTGAACTTGCTATTTTGCGAGCCATAAGGAAGCTTTTTTCCCAGTCCAGATCGGGTATTGTCCTGCCTAGTTCTTCCTCCCACGCCCTCCGGTATCCCGTGTTTAACGCAGTTATAGATTTAGACAATGTCCTGTGGATTGCCGAAATCCCTTTCAGTGGAGCCCCGTCGGCTGCAAAAATCTCTTCCATCATGGAGAGCGTCATTGTGGGGGTCCTCGGAATTGCAAGAGATCTCGTATAGGACCTCAATTGCAAGTATTCCCACCATTTGAGTTTGGTTTGTGGGGTAGCCGATTGGAGCGTCTCAAAGGAAGGGAGCTCACCTCTTGTCAAGACCTGACCAATTCTAGTGTCATCTGTTTCGTTCCAACTTAAAATAGTCCGGTTGGACATCCCTGGAGGGAAGGCTGATTTTTTTTAGTTTTAACCCTTGGTTTTACTTAAATTTCACTTCCGTGAAATTACCCCGCACAGCTCTTTCTGTGTCCAGATCCATGATAATCACGGACCCAGACACAGAAATAGGTCACCTCCTGTGTGTCCGTTCCTGTCCGTGGGATCCTACAAAAAGTAGGACCCCACGGACAGGAAAAACTACGTAATGTGAAACCAGCCTTATTTAAATTTTGGAGAAAATTACTGTGATTTTCACCCTACTACTATTTATCGTAAGGGGTGGTACCGTTAGGGTACATTAACAAGTGATATCATTATGGCAGTCGATCCAAACTTTTAATGAGGTAAGACTTGTGTATTCAGACAAGTAAAAATCTTCCTGCCTCAGGACTGCATGTAAAGCATTGTGCAACTCTACAGGAGGCATGAGTCAAATCCTGCTGGAGACAATAGCCGTCACATTATAAGATAGTCTGGGTCTGAAACACTAACAAAGTGCACATTGTCCTGACCTCTGGCTTGTCTGAGTGCCAGCATCCCCGTCAACCACAAATATGCTAGACTCTATTCACTAGGTCATTTGTGACTTAAATTGAAAATAATCTTAATGCTCGGTATGTCATAAGTCATTCTCTAAATTTGCATTCATCATAAGACATCCTCGGATAAGGAAAAATCCTAAAAGCAGAATATCTCGAATTTGACCAATTCACAGTTCTCAGCTCGGTGAGGGCAGGTAGCAGAGATAAGCTCGAAGAAACTGCAGGTTATTGTGGATGTTGCCAGGAAGTGATTGTGGAATTTATCAGCATGATTCTGCACTTGTGAGGTGCCAAAGCCAAGATCCTTTATTTGAAACAGAAAATAACTTGGACGAAAGAGCTTGGTGATTATGATCAGCATTACACTAAAATATCAGTATCTCTCCAATGTCATCAGGGAAATAGTTCACTTAAAAAAAGCATTTCCTTAAAATGGAAAATTACCCATAAACTAATAAATCAGACTTAAGAGCAGTCATCAATTTTGATTTGAAGAAACTAGCAATTTTTTGTTTTGTTGACTAATTTGTATAAATAATATCCAATATGAAACTTTACTTTAAAATTGTTATACTTTTTTTTCCCCAATCTTCTTTACAATTGTCATTAGGAACGCACAACTAATAGGATGCTGTAGGAGAAATCTTCTGGGGTTGAAGATGATTCAGTGGGTCCAGGTTGCAGCCTTCCATCTGAGGTATAAGTCAGAAGGTTCTATTGCTGTATACCTGCAACATTGGGCTCATAAAGGAATTACTTATTGTTGAAATCTGGGGAACTAGATGGAGAGGAGTTTCCCTGCAGCTATAAGGAGACAGATACGTTGATAAGGAGACTTAAGGCTGCAAAGCTCCTCTGGGAAATATGCAAATTGTCACTTCAATCATCCACTTCTTCATTGAAGTGACAATTTGCATATTTCCCAGAGGCTTTAAGTCTCCTTATCAACGTATCTGTCTCCTTATGGCTGCAGGGAAACTCCTCTCCATAAGGCTGGTTTCACACTGGCGTTCCCCTCCGCAGCGTTCTGCGGAGGGGACCCGCCATGTGAGCGCAGCCAGCGCAAGCCCCTATGTTTATAATGGGGACGCACGGTGCTGCGCTCCCATTCACTGCCATATGTGATTTGTACGCAGGCGGATGCCTGCGCACAAATCACACACTCTCGTCCGCACCTGGGACGCGACATGTTGCATTCCTGGTGTGGACGAGAGTGTGTGATTTGTGCGCAAGCATCCGCCTGCGTACAAATCACATATGGCAGTGAATGGGAGTGCACGGTCATGCGCAGTCAAGCGCAGCACAGTGCGTCGCCATTATAAACATAGGGGCTTGCGCTGGCAGCGCTCACATGGCGGTTCCACTACGCAGAACGCTGCGGAGGGGAACACCAGTGTGAAACCAGCCTAAGGTAGATAGCTAGTTCCCCAGACCTCATCTCAGCCTCTCATACAGCCAGATCAAAATATCCCACACACTACACCGATGAGGGGCAATTACCCCGAAACACAGCATCTGTAGTTTGGGGTTCTGATCTGGCACAAACACTTGGTCATATTAAAAGGCTTGTTAAAGAGTCGACAATAACTTTGAGGATTGCTACCTAAAGGTGGCGCTAGAGTTCATCCACTTCTTCATTGAAGTGCCAATTTGTTTATTGTTGAAATAAAATTTTTTGTTGTTCATGTTTATTTGGGGAAATATTTTTTCCATTAGGCTGCGTTCACACACAGCGTATTTGTCAGAACCCGTTTTTAGTGCAAAACTGCACCAAGAACGGATCTTCACAGAATGCAGCATTCTGTGTGTGAACGGCCTGCGCTTTTACTTACCTCACTGCGCTCCCTCGGTGACCCCCGGCAGTGTCTTCTGATCCCCTGCCAGGCTGCAGTAAGCACGGTCTCTAGGACCTTGCAGCATCATGTGACCGGGTGACGTCACCTGGTCACATGGTGCTGTTTAAGGTCCTGAACCAGGTCCTGTGCCATCGAGATGAAGAGAGATCACTGTGGGAGCACGGCGAGGTAAGTAAAAAGCGCGCTGAAAAAATGCAAACAATTGACATTGTCATTCTTTTTGCGGATGTGCTTTGCAGACGGCCCATGTGAACGGATTTCAGCAAAAGCCATTGCTTTTGCCGAGATTCGTAATGGAGCTGCGTTTCACTGCATTTTCCCAGCACTAAACAGCGCTGCATAAATGCCAAAATACGCTGTGTGTGAATGCAGCCTTTCAATCTGTGTTTATAATAATGTACTGTATGTATTTTATAGTAATCAGAAACCTTGCAATTTTTATACTGGCTACTGGACCTATACCATATTAGACTCATACTTCCTATTTACAGAAGACTTTTCAGGGGGCTCCATTACCATCACTGATGGGATAACATCTATAAACAGCTGATAACACAGGATCCACATTTAACAGTGAGGGATGTTACAGCTCACCTCCTCCCCCTCTCTTCACAATGACCTTGCACACACTCAAGAGATACTTCAATATACAGTGGTACATTGACTTACAAGCATAATCCGTTCCAGGATTGTGCTTGTAAGTCAAATCGCTTGTAGATCAAAGCAAATTTTCCCATAAGAAATAATTGAAACACAGACGATTCATTCCACAACCCAAAAATATCTAATGTATTCATATATATGTACTTAAAGAATTAGAAAATTATTACATCCATCTGCAGCCACCAATATCCCCATCATCTCCCTGCAGCCCAATCATCTCCATGCAACCCCCATCATCCCCATGCAGCCCCCATTATCCCTTTGCAGTCCCCATCATCCCCCTGCAGCCACCAATATCCCCATCATCCACCTGCAGCCCCACATCATCCCCATGCAACCCCATCCTCCCCTTGCAGCTCCCATCATTCCCCAATATGTCCATCATCCCTCTGCAGCCCCATCATCCCCAGGCAATCCCCATCATTCCCATGCAGCCCCCATTATTCCTTTGCAGCCCCCATCATCCCCATGCAACCCCCATCATCCCCCTGCAGCCTCATCATTCTCCTGCAGCCCCAATATCCCCATCATCCCTCTGTAGTCCTTAATATCTCCATCATGCCCCTGCAGCCCCCATCATTCCCATCATCCCCTTGCAGCCCCCAATATCCCTATCATCCACTTTCAGCCCCAAATACTGTATTCCCTTGCAGCCCCCATCATCTTCACTAACACACACACTCACACTCTCACCAATTCACCGCTGCACCACTGTATTCCGGGCCGCCGCACTGAGCTCATTCAGCCACCATACATGTACAAAACGCTGCTCACATCTGATTAGCCGGCGGTTCCTGTACCTGCACAGCGGCTGATAGAGCTCAGAGCAGCAGGAGTGTGTACTGCAGCATGCAGACAGTGGCACTCTGAGCTCCCTCTGCTGCTGTACAAGTACAGGAGACGACTGCAGCAGAGAGAGCTCAGAGCAGCACCGGAATACTTCAAATACAGCGATGGACAATTGCAGCGGGCAGGCAGCCAGATGCTGTACGTCAGTTTAATCAGTATACAGTAATAAGCATCACACATGCACATTATATGGGCAGTGATAGCCGGCCAGATGCTCGTAATTAAAATCATTGCTTGTTAAGCAAGTTACAATTTTTCAGAAATGGTAGCTCGTCTTTCAAAATGCTCGCAACTAACGTTACTCACAAATCAAGGTACCTCAGTAAATGATAAAGTCTGTTGCAGACAATCCAGTGTCTTTTATAGATTATGTGTACTTTTTAAAGGTGTTCTGTGATATAGATAACCTTCAATTTGTTGGAAGGGTTGCTGACAGTGTTAAAAAATGTTCTCCTCCTTGATCCATAAGTGATCCGCTGTGATCCGTGGCAAAACCTTGCAGTGACTTTCCAATTTCCCTACAGCGCCACCATGAGGGTGAATAATCAGTTCGAAATCATCCACCAAATCCAACGCATCCAAGCTCGCCTGTCCTCCCTACACACTACCAGCCTCACCGCTATCACCAGGCACCTCACCGACCATCTGGGTCACATACTCCATCCTGTGGCCTGCCAAGACCGTGTGGCCAGCGGCCGTGCCCTCCGGCTGTCCACCCGGGCCTGCGACCCTGGCCGCACCGGCACCCAGGCGCCTCCAATGTCACTGCAACCCCGACACAGCACCCAGCAGCACTCCCCGCTCTTCTTACCCAGGGACCCGCTCCACTAGGACTATGCTGAAATATCCCGTTCCCGTGCTCAAGCCCTGAGCCGCGGCCTGCACCTGCGGCCCCTGAGACAGAGGCTGCAGCACTCACTCAGCGTGTGCTCCTCACTGCGGCAGCCCCGGACCTCCCGTGCTGCCCGCCCGGTACACCACCACCTGGACCCCACCGGTTAGTGCAGAGTCGCCACTCCCGCCCTCCACTCACCCCACCATCGCTGCGAGCCCTGACCGTGGCCTATCCTGCCCCCCTCCAGGGCTCCCATGATGGTCCCTGGCCCCCACGATGTTGCAGAGCTGCGGGCTGTAAGGGGCAGACGGCGCTATCCACTGGGCCCATCGCAGCATAACCAAGCTGCAGACCAAGTGGGGTGGACAGCGCTGCCCTCGGGACCCTCCACAGCGGTGAGGGGCTGGGGGCTGAGCGGGGACTGGCGACGTCGCCTGCGGTGCTCTGCCTCTGTCGATCCCCCAGCCTGACGTGGGCCCAGTGCTCCACTGCAGCTCCCAGCCTTCCCCAGCCTATAGGTTGGGCAGAGGTGCCCATCTCCTACACCATATCCCTAGGCCTCTGACCACTGGGCTGCACCCTTCACAACTCGATTTTTCCCTGTCAGGTTCTGTCCGGTGTTTTTCAGGATGCATCGAACAGAACCTGACAGACCCGGACAAACAGAACCAGCCCTCCGATCCTGTTTTGTACCGGAATCATTCATGCTTGCAGCTGCCGCTGTCCAGTGCTGAAATTTCAGCATAGCTGCTGGAGGGAAGCTATCCAGGTGCTGAACGAGCACCTGGCGTCCGGGAACCAGATTGTTTTTCTGCAGGATCCGGCGCTATCCGTCACCCATAGGCTCCCATGTTATGGGCACCTGATCGCCCCGGATCCGGGAGAATCCGGTTTTGTTTGATTTTTGCCCCGGACACAAAAAATGCTGCAAGCTCTGATTTTTTGTCCGGGGCAAAAAACGAAAATAGTCGGATCCTGCCGGATAGACACCCTAACCGGATGGCAAGTAACTGCCATCCGGCACCTTAATGATACAATAGGGGCAAAATCGGATCCGGGGCTGTCCGGTTCACACCGGACAGTGCCAGATACAAACAATAGCGGTGTGAAGCTGGCCCTAGTCGGTAGAAGAGCTGAAAAAGGCAGACAAAACCGCATCAAGAATTGACATGCTGTAAATATTTCCTGCAACTAAATCTGTATAAGGGTACCGTGTACAACAGGAACAAGGTGTTCATGATTTCACTGCAACCAGCAAATTGCAAGTGAAATTGCATGCAATGTTGCGACGTGTAACGGTATCCTAAGGAAAAAATAAGCAACGTGTACACAACGCTTCAGAATTCTCATTGACTTTGCTAGCATAAGGATGGGCATGCAGATTTGTGAGAAAACTGCTCCAAATCTGCACCAAAAAATGCACTGTGTGCCCATGGCCTTAATTTCCAATAAAGTTGCAGAATGAATGTTCAATAATTTTTTATACATAATATTGTGTACATTTTTGGCTACAAAAATAGATTTCTCTTCTTCCTTTTGTTTGTATGAAATTATGTATTTTTCTTTTACATTAGGCCATAGGTAAAAATAAGAATTAGTCACTGGATTTGAAACAATTTTCAAAAACTTACATTTTGCATACCTAAGTTATCAGTATATATTGCAAATTTGCACTTCAGTAAGGAAGTGGAAGAACTCCAGTGCCACCATTAAGTAGCTCCTCAAAGTCATAATCGCTTTCCAACAAGCTTTTTAATATGACTAGGGGATTTGTGCCAGATCAGAACCCAAACTACAGACGCTGCATTTCGGGGTAACTGCCCTCATCAGTGTAGTGTGTGAGATATTCTGATCTGGCTGTGTGATTGGGCTAAGACGAGGTCTGGGAACTTGCTATCTACCTTATGGAGAGGAGTTTTCCTGCAACTATAAGAAGACAGTTAAGGTAAGAAGATTTGCAGCCACAACCCTCCTCTAGGAAATATGCAAATTTGCACTTCAGTAAGGAAGTGGAAGAACTCCAGTGCACCTTTAATTAGCTCCTCAAAGTCCTCTCCATAAGGTAGATAGCAAGTTCCCAGACCTCATCTTAGCCCACTCACACAGCCAGATCAGAATATCCCACACACTACACTGATGAGGGGCAGTTACCACGAAACGCAGCGTCTGTAGTTTGGGGTTCTGATCTGGCACAAATCCCTTAGTCATATTAAAAAGCTTGTTGGAAAGCGATTATGACTTTGAGGAGCTACTTAAAGATGGCACTGGAGTTCTTCCACTTCCTTACTGAAGTGCCAATTTGCATATTTGCTAGAGGAGGGATGTGGCTGCAAATCTCCTTACCTACTTAACTGTCTTCTCATGGTTGCAGGAAATCTCCACTCCATAAGGTAGATAGCAAGTTCCCAGACCCAGTATATATTGGACATGTTTCTTTTTTTGACCAGAAAGGTTAGTAACAGCGATTTGGGATTTGGATTTTCAGTGGATTTTTAACTTTTGCTGCTTGATTATTATTTGTATTTATTTCACATAGTGTGTACCCTCTAAGGTTATAAAAGACCTTTGGGAGTGGGGGTAAGACATTTCACGGTTTCAATATTTTTTTTTTATCTTTACCTGATTTCCCCTGAAGTTGGGTCTGATATATTATCCCCAGTTATAATTGAAATTTAGCATCATAGTGATATAGCCTAGCTTACTGGGTGTCCTAGGACCCAGCAGCTCCTGTTTTCTCCCTAAACAGAGCAAAAAACTGATCACTTCCCTGTGTCAGCACTTCCTGTACTGTATATACTGTATAGTGGTTGTATAGAGCTGTGTATACAACGATTGGGAAGGCAGAGGCAATAATAAACCATCTCTGCCTTCTCTATGAGAGTCCAGTTGTGCTTTGCAAAACTAGTCCCCTGCATCTCCATGATCGTGTGCAGCTGCTTTACCATGCAGTCATTGTAGAGTACAAAACTTACAAACTGGACGTTTTTAGTCTGGGGAGGGAGTCTTCATTTGGTTAAGCATTTGACAGTACCCATTTAAGTAAATTGGTTTTCTGAGTTTAATGTAGGACAGTAATAGTCCTCTAAAGCCCTTATGAGTGGTTTCTATTCAACATTATTTGGCTCATGTCCTTTTAAGAGAAAATTTCTTGTTTCCTACATTAAAAGCTCTCATGGGACAAAATCAGGAAATTCACAGTTTCATAGCTGACTATGAATATATTAGAGAACAATGAACTCCAAATAATTCAGCGCATTAGCTAATTATGTATAGAAAACAAATATTGGGAAATATCTCAGTCCACATTTGGTAATGCAGTGCACTATAAACCATGAGTTACAGCATGTCTATTCCTTTGTTCCTAATGTAGCCATCACCACTGGATTTTGGAGCATGTTCTGTGGAGGGACGGTTCACAGTTCTCTACCAGATGGACAGGTCCGGGTTCGGTGAATGCCAGGAGAACGATACTACCTGACTGCTTTGTGCTCGCTGTACAATTCATGTGAGGAGGGATAATCTTATTGGTTTGTTTTTAAGTGGTCAGTTTCTGCCCCTTAAGGTAGTGTCACACGTGGCGATGTGCCCGCGACATCGCCGAAAAGTGACGTAACAGCGATGTCGCGGGCGATATTGCAAGTGCGTCGCGCTGTGTGACAGCGCAACGCAACTGCAAATTATCGCTGGTCGCAGGTTGACAGGTTTATGAACATGTTCATAAACCTGTCAACCTGTGAACAGCGATTAGGCTGGATCGCGCCGTCTGACACTGTTGGCGGCACGATCCAGCCTATATCGCAGCGTTCCTGAGCCATTGCTCGCTGGGCTGAGCCGGCAACGTCGTGCCGTGTGACAGCTGGCCTGCGATGTCGGAAGCGAGCGTGCAACTGCACATCGCTTCCGACATCGCAGGCCAGATCGCCACGTGAGACACCACCTTTAGTTCAAGTTCAGTGACATCTCAATGCTCCAGCACACAAGACTTTTTGCACAATTGTCCAACTTTGTGGGAACAGATTGGAGATGGCCTTTTTTTGTTCTCCAATGCACAAATAAATCAATGTCCATAAAGACATGGTTGGGGAAATTTGGTTTGGAAGAACAAAACCAGCAGCAAAAGTCCTGAACTCAACCCCATCCAACACCTTTGACATGAACTAGAATGAAGATTGTGATCTCAGCACTCTCCTCCAACAATGCCCTTGTGGATGAAGGGGCAAAAATTTATTTTGTTGGCTGTCCTTGTCGAGCCTCATCTTGTCCCTATATCCCCAAAATCATCCGTGTTGCCTCTCCTGAGGTACACCGATAACATATGAAACTGAATCACTTTTTCATACAAAATTCATTTTTATTCTTAATTTCATATAAATACAATTTATTCAAATACCAATTACAAGCAATATAAAATTAAAATTATTACATAAAATATATATATATATTATTATGTGAGTGTGCTCTGCCAATATAATTTGACACTAGCTGTGGGATATCACCAGTAATCTTCCACTATGTGCTCCTATGGGTACCTTTACACGCGGCAACTTTTCTAGGAATTTCACTGGCAACTTACTGGTTGCAGTGAAATCATGTACACATTGTTCTATCTTGTTGCTGTGTACAAATGGAACAATGTGTCCATGATTTCACTGCAACCAGTAAGTTGCCAGTGAAATTCCTAGAAAAGTTGCCGCGTGTAAAGGTACCTTATTAGTTTTCAAGTGAGGTAATCTATTGTTTGGAACAGCACTTCCCAGGGGTTTTCTGCACTAAATGCCTCCCCCACCTATAGTAATCTGGATTGCTGCTGCTCCGCTTACCTCTAACTTGGGGGGGGGGGGGGTGCGCTAGGCGGGGCCACCCGCAACATCGTGTCTATGAGCCCTGGTAACATACCCTGGAGCAGTTGCTTGTGGAAAAAAGAGCCAGGTAGTGCCGCGTGTAGTGCTTACAGGAAGGGGCCACAAAGACCCCAATTAGAGTGGAGCCCTCCCGATGAAAAGGGGGGAGTAAAGCCAGCTGTTAAACACTGCTGTCTAGCAATTACCGTCAGTTTCACAGATAGAGGCAATGGTGGATAAAACACACCATGCCTATGGAACCCAGGTCGGCAATTGTGTGGGGGCCCGCTGCTAATTATGTCTATTTTGGAGTATGAAGGCAATTCCTCCATAGGAGACTTAAGTAGAATTATGTAGTCAAACTGTACAGGGCCTGAGTTAGTCCTGTCAGAGGCACATCAAGGTGGAAGGGGGTGTGGGATTAAATCAATTGTAGAGCATTGGAGGCAATATGCAGGTTTATTGAGGATCCTAGTGAGTCACAAAAAGACGGGGCGTGATGGACATAATGCAGAACAAGGGAACCTGGAGGTAAATGTAGTGACACATCAGAGGGCAGGGTATAATGGGAGGCATTGTCGTAATGGAGACACAATGCAGAGTTTATTAGGGACCTAAGGTGAGGATGAGAGACCACAGAAGGATGAGGCGTCATTGGCGGTGTTGAGAGTGAAACCCAGAATAGAGTGTGTATGGTCAATAAACAACCCCAAAGGTGTACCAACCCAGGGACAGTCCAGCGACGTTATTATACACCACCCTGGCACCCTCCTTGAGACATCCTGAAATAGAAGTTCTGGAGCAATAATAATAAAGAAACCATCATGGGTCAATAACGTAAAAAAAAAGTTTAAGGGGGCTGGCCAGCCCATCGGAACCTCAAAAACTAAAACATAACGGTGTGGTTGAGTGAACACCCAATCCCAGTCCAGTACCAAAGATAACCATGTAATATGAACAGCAGGACAATAAATAATTATGCATACCCCCCCGCTATGACGCGCTGTTTGTGGTATGGCCAGCCACTCTCCGGGCACCTCCAGCCTCCCGCCCATTGTCCACCCTTTTGTCTATTAGAATCACTGCACACATACACTTAAGAAGTTTTTTGCTTGTTAGTGAAATTTATTGAAACAAGTGCTCTTATAGTGATTGCGACAGAATGACGTTTCGGTCATTCAAGACCTTGATCACATAAGTCGCCTTGAGCTATGTTGTGGTTCATGAAGGATGTGGTCCTTATGGTCAGTATAGGAACAGCGGGTATGCCCTTAGTAGTACTGAACTAAGGGCTGTCCTGTACAAGGTAATGGTCACTTATGCCTTTGGGTTAGCCAGGGTCAGAGCGGTCGCTTTATGTGGGGTGGCGGCTGGGCGGTGGAGTGTGTTCACACTCAGTTGTAGCAAGGAAGAATTATGCACCCCCCCGCTATGACGGGCTGTTTGCGGTATGGCCAGCCACTCTCCGGGCACCTCCAGCCTCCCGCCCACTGTCCACCCTTTTGACACGCCTCTAGTTGGCCTTGCGTACACAGAAGTGACGCGACTGCCAACCAGGAACTGGATGTGACTAGGCATTACGCGCCGCTCACACAGTACGGCCGGCTATATAGCACAGACCCCATCTCACCTCCTCCAGCTCCTGACGAAGCTTTGCGGCGATACGCGTGGGGCCTATCCACCATCCCCAATTGCTGTGGTACATCTACACCCCTCGTGACATCAGGGTACCGTATTGAGAAACTCTGGGTGATTGTACTGTGGGCATTTAGAGGCATATAGGGGTCCTCGGGCCCCCCTGCCCTCCTATGTGTTCAGTCACATCTGTTCTCCTTCATGATTGCTTTACCACCCTCTAGGGAGGTCAATTGAAGTGGTTTCCACTCTGTGGTCAATGTATGTATAACCTACTAATATACTATGTGTTTGTATTCTATCTATGCCATAGTTGACTAGGTAACCACACCATACATTGATAGCAGTATCTCATCCTCACTGGGGTATACATGATCAACCTTAATTGATGCAATTGAATCAAGCACTCTTGTACATAATTATTTTCACCATATATGATGACTTATTGTTGGGTCTCCGAGTCTTCTATCACCCCTGTTCCTTAAGTAATTCATTTGTGACATCCCTGG
This sequence comes from Allobates femoralis, assembly GCA_033576535.1. Lineage (NCBI taxonomy): Eukaryota > Metazoa > Chordata > Amphibia > Anura > Aromobatidae > Allobates > Allobates femoralis. The sequence goes on along the minus strand of JARQOC010000008.1, from coordinate 134,975,849 downwards.
TATAATTACGGATATATACCGACTGACTTTTTGATGAGATTCACATTTTGACCTTACCACGGTATATCATCATTCCCCTGGCTTTTTATATATTGTTATATACAATTGACTTTGAATGTCAGTATTCCAGGTTTTCTGGCTTGCCATGGGACCATTTTGCCCTCAGTCTGCATGGAGATCATTGTTTTGTTTTGCCCTTCTTCCTGTCTCGTTTACATAAAGACCTGGCTCAGCTGAGCATTCATTGCTTGAGTATACTGGTTCTGGTTTGCTCTTGCTCAGCTGTTCTCCTGGATTCACTCACTTCCCTGGAGCTCTGTGAGATCTTGGTTCACTTTACAGCTTCCTGCATTGTGCTTCTGGTGCCGCTGCTTATACCTTCAGGCTCGGACATTCAAGTTGGTGAGCAACTTCCCGGTTACTACCGTATGTACTGTGTGCTTTGTGGAACTTGTGTTTTCATCACCTACTCGGAACTGTGTTTAAACTTGTTACCCGGTCATCCGGGTGTGGGGACCTTTTGCCACGGACTATATCTTCCGGTCGCTCCGGTACCAGGACTTGTGCTATGGACTACATGCATCCGGATTTACCGGTTTTGGACTATTGGTTTTTCGGACTGCTTCCATAAGGACTGTGCTCGATGTTATATATATTGGGGTTGTGTTATGTTGTGTGCTTTTGCTGTATACTAAGTTCACCTTGTTTGCTGTGTGTTTATAAATACTTTGCACCCAAGAACCCGTCTCTGCTCTTCATTGCCCTTAAGCGATCAGACTCCTCAAAACCTATACAATAGTATTACATTATACTCAAGCCCAAAAGAGGAGTCTGCTTAGGGCAATGACGGAGACACGGGTGGAGAAGCTTTTCTCCATGGTTAACTCCTTGCAGCAGGAGATGGAGGCGGTGCAACATAAGGTCCTGGACATGGAGAGACAGTTAGGCCATGATCACCAGGCTGTGGGTCAGGCTCTCCGAGATGTGCAAACCAGAGTGGAGGACCTGGGAAAAATACCCACACCAGCCACCAGTATGCCTAAATTACCCCCGTTTCGGTTCAGTGGTGACCGTACTCAGTTCCGTGGGTTTATCAATCAATGTATGCTGTTTTTTGATGTACATGCTAACTATTTCCGGTCAGATCGGTCAAAAGTATTATGCATAGTCATGTTGTTAACATCACGAGCACTGGCTTGGGTCAATCCCATGATTGAAAGTCATGACATCCGTTTGAATAACCTGGATAATTTCATAACAGCAATGGCGCAAATGTTTGATGACCCTAATCGCCGTACCACCGCAGAAACGGCTCTGCTTTCCCTACGTCAAGGAAAGCGGTCTGTCATTGAATATGGTACTGAATTTAAAAGGTTAGTGGTGGATGTTGATTGGGGAAACAATGCACTGTTATCAGTGTTCAAAAAGGGACTGTCCGGTTCCATTAAGGATGAGTTAGCTCGGGCCGAGTCTCCCCAGGACTTTGAACTGTTTCTGCAACATTGCGTACGCATTGATACCCGATTGACGGAGCGTAGACAGGAAAAGTGGGCAGCTGTAAACCGGATGACTAATTCTGCTTTCCCTCCTAGAGAGCCCGCTACTAGGAGTTCACGGGAGGCCGAAGACATTCCCATGCAAGTGGACTCATTACAACGACGGGAAAGCAACGAACGTCGCGACTACCGGCTCCGTGAGCGTTTATGCTTTTATTGTGGTCAATCTGATCATTTTTTGATTAACTGCCCTAAATGCCCTAAACGTCCAAATAAGGTTCTGGCAGCTGTAACTGAGTGTGATAACACGGACGCAGAATCCGAGATCTCTGACTCAAGTATTCACCTGGATGCGGTTTTTCCTTCTGTACTAATGTCAGCTTCACCTAAGGACAATTCTACCCATTGCTCTCTTCCAATTCAGATCCAGTGGGAGGGACAGTCAATTCCGACATCTGCCATGATAGACTCCGGGGCAGGAGGTAACTTCATGGACTCTTCTTTTGCCAGGAGACACGGTATCAAGACACAACAACGAGTGTCACCGATAACCATGGAAACGGTGGACGGTTCTCCATTAGTTTCGGGACCTGTAGATCAGGAGACAGTACCTCTTAACTGTGTGATGAAACCAGGTTATCAGGTGACACTGACTTTTATGTTTATTTCTTCTCCTCACTTTCCAGTCATTTTAGGACTCCCTTGGCTGCGATCTGAAAATCCAATCATCAATTGGGAGACAAAGGAAGTATCTTTCCATCCCCAGGCCGGTCCGACCATCAGTCCAGCAGTACCGGTAACGTACGATGAGGAGGACATTATACAGGTACCTGTTCTCCCCCCAGTCTATAAGGAGTTTACAGATATATGCGACAAGAAAAAAGCAGACCAGCTTCCCCCGCATAGACCATACGATTGTCCCATAGACTTACTTCCGGGGGCCGAGATCCCGTTTGGTCCTGTCTACCCGTTAGCGGCTCCGGAATTACAATCATTGAAAGACTATATCGACGAAAGTTTAGCCAAGGGGTTTATTCAACCTTCATCCTCACCCGCAGGGGCTCCCATCTTTTTTGTGAAAAAGAAAGATGGGACTCTGAGACCGTGTATCGATTACCGGGAGCTTAACAAAATAACCGTCCAGAACCGGTATCCGCTACCATTGATTCCCGAACTGTTGGAGAGAGTACGGCAGGCCAAGATCTTCACCAAATTGGATCTCCGGGGGGCATACAACCTGCTCCGTATACGTCCCGGAGACGAGTGGAAGACGGCATTCAGATGTCGCTATGGCCATTTTGAGTACCTTGTAATGCCTTTCGGGCTCTGTAACGCTCCCGCTGCTTTTCAACACCTGGTCAATGATATATTCAGGGATCTATTGGATCAGTTTATGGTGATATACCTGGACGATATCTTAATTTTCTCTGATTCTCTACAGGAACACCAGGAGCATGTAAAGGCTGTACTTACCCGTCTGAGAGATAACCACCTATACATCAAGCTGGAGAAATGTGAATTCCATCGCTCGCAGATCCACTTCTTAGGGTATGTTATCTCTCCTCAGGGATTAAACATGGAGTCCAGCAAGATCCAGGCAATTCTAGACTGGCCGGTACCAGGAAACATCAAGGAGGTACAACGCTTTGTCGGTTTCGCAAATTTTTACAGACGCTTCATTCGCAACTTCTCGGAGATTGTGCGTCCTATCACCTTGCTCACCAAGAAGGGGCAGAGGTTTGTATGGTCCACGCAGGCCCAGGGGGCTTTTGATCGTCTCAAGGTTTGTTTTACCTCGGCGCCCATACTCACACACCCGGATCCCGCACTCCCTTTCATTGTGGAAGTCGATGCTTCCGATAACGCACTAGGGGCTATCCTTTCACAACGGACTGGGGACAAGGAACTCCTACACCCGTGTGCTTTCTTTTCTCGTCGGTTGTCCCCTGCAGAAAGGAACTATGATATTGCAGATAAAGAACTGTTAGCCATTATCTCTGCGTTTAAGGAATGGAGACATCATTTGCAGGGAGCATCACAACAAGTGATAGTGCTCACAGACCATCGTAACCTGGAATTCCTTAAATCTGCCAGGTGCCTGTCTCCACGGCAAGCCCGGTGGAGCCTGTTCCTTAACCAGTTTAATTTTATTCTCTCGTACCGTCCAGGGTCACGTAATGGGAAAGCTGATGCCTTGTCACGAATCCACGCTGTGGACTCCGTGCCAGGAACCCCATCCAAGACCATCCTATCGGATGCCAATTTCATTGGAGTACTCCAGGACCAGGACCTGTGGAAGGACCTCAAGCTGGCCTATGACGGTGATGTATTCCTTGCTGCTCCACCCACTGACGTAAATCTGGTCCTTAGGAATGGTTTGTGGCTGAGGGAACGGCGTATCTATGTCCCGGAGGCTGTAAGACTTCGGGTCCTCAAATTGGTCCATGATTCAGTGTTAGCAGGTCATAGGGGGGTACAGAAGACGCAGGAGTTCTTAAGCCGTTTTTTCTGGTGGCCCACCTTAAAGGATGTGAAAGACTATGTACACTCATGTGTGGTCTGTGCCCGGTGCAAAGTGCCTCGTGTTGCTCCTACAGGACTTCTTCAACCGCTACCCGTACCATCTCGCCCTTGGGGGTCTATCTCGATGGACTTCATCGTGGAGTTGCCTGACTCAGGGGGCCACAATACTATTTTGGTGGTAGTAGACCGATTGACTAAAGCGGCTCATTTCATACCATGTACCGGCCTCCCCTCCGCCGCAGAGACAGTAGATCTAGTAGTCCAGAACGTGTTTCGGTTACATGGGGTACCGGATGAGATCATCTCTGACCGGGGGGTGCAATTCACCTCCAAGTTCTGGAAGGGGTTTTGTTCTGCATTGCATATTGACGTATGTTTATCTTCTGCCTACCATCCCCAGACAAATGGACAGACGGAACGGACTAATCAAACCCTGGAGCAGTACCTGCGATGTTATGTCAGCCATCTCCAAGATGATTGGTACAAGCTGCTTCCCCTGGCAGAGTTCTCGTACAATAATACGCAGAGCAGTTCCACCAAGGTAACACCCTTTTTCGCCAACCTGGGTTATCATCCAACTATTTTACCTAGGTCGCCAGTTGCTACGTCGGTCCCAGCGGTTGGGGACAGAGTGATGGTTCTACAGCAGAATCTAGAAGTGCTAAAGGAGTCTCTGGCCTCGGCTCAGGAGCGTTACAAGAAGTCAGCGGATGTCTACCGAAGACCCGCACCTGTGTATAAGGTAGGGGATTCGGTGTGGTTATCCACGAAGAATCTGAAGTTGGGTGTTCCTTCGCGGAAATTAGGACAGAAATTCATTGGCCCATTCAAGATTACCGGAATTGTGAGCTCTGTGGCCTGTCGGCTGAAGTTACCACGGACTCTGAAGGTACATCCTGTTTTTCATGTATCTTTATTGAAACCGGTTTTCCATAATACGTTTCAGGGACGCGTTGTGCCTCCCCCCCACCGGTGGTGGTTGATGGGCACGAACAGTTTGTGGTTCAGGACATCATCGACTCTCGGCTCCATAGGCATCGGCTTCAGTATCTTGTTCGTTGGCAGGGGTACTCTCCCGAGGACGATTCTTGGGAACCGGTAGGTAACATCTCCGCTCCCCAGAAAGTTGCGCAGTTCCATCGGAGGTATCCGGACAAGCCTGGTCCGGGTTCGTCCTGAGGCCGTTTGCAGGGGGGGAGTAATGTCAGTATTCCAGGTTTTCTGGCTTGCCATGGGACCATTTTGCCCTCAGTCTGCATGGAGATCATTGTTTTGTTTTGCCCTTCTTCCTGTCTCGTTTACATAAAGACCTGGCTCAGCTGAGCATTCATTGCTTGAGTATACTGGTTCTGGTTTGCTCTTGCTCAGCTGTTCTCCTGGATTCACTCACTTCCCTGGAGCTCTGTGAGATCTTGGTTCACTTTACAGCTTCCTGCATTGTGCTTCTGGTGCCGCTGCTTATACCTTCAGGCTCGGACATTCAAGTTGGTGAGCAACTTCCCGGTTACTACCGTATGTACTGTGTGCTTTGTGGAACTTGTGTTTTCATCACCTACTCGGAACTGTGTTTAAACTTGTTACCCGGTCATCCGGGTGTGGGGACCTTTTGCCACGGACTATATCTTCCGGTCGCTCCGGTACCAGGACTTGTGCTATGGACTACATGCATCCGGATTTACCGGTTTTGGACTATTGGTTTTTCGGACTGCTTCCATAAGGACTGTGCTCGATGTTATATATATTGGGGTTGTGTTATGTTGTGTGCTTTTGCTGTATACTAAGTTCACCTTGTTTGCTGTGTGTTTATAAATACTTTGCACCCAAGAACCCGTCTCTGCTCTTCATTGCCCTTAAGCGATCAGACTCCTCAAAACCTATACAATAGTATTACATTGAATGAATTTATGTACACAGCGTTGTTGTTGTTTTTTTTTTTAAATCAGATATTTTTATTGAACAAGGTAATTATAAACATCTTACATCATGTAACAGTAATCCAATATTTTACATTTTAGTAATCCCTTAGCAAAAACCAGTACCCCCACCCCATCTCCCATAGACGGCTTATGCAATGCTTATTAACTAGGACGTAATATATAGAGATCTAATGTATAACATCCACATTAGAACTTATTTTAGCCTATTCTTACACAGGTCCCAACATCATAAGAGAGAGATGATCATATTAGTCACATTCATGATCTTATTTCGCACCATATTCATTCCGACCTCAACCATGATTCCCAAAGTTTCTCAAACATTTTTGTAGCATTCATCTTTAGATACAAATTTTCTTTGTACACAGCGTTGTTGATGGTTCAGACCATGTGAATTTTAATTGTTTTTAACCCATGGTGTTCTGTGTAGCCTACACCCTCCTTTTTGAATAAAATTCACCTTGCATGGTTATTATTGTGGTTGCGATCTTCATATACAGAGGTTCTAATCTCTCCTCCTTTCTCCAGACTAGAAATACCTTATTCGCGCAACTAAAACCACCGCCTCGGACTTCCTAAAAGGCCGTCAATTGGTTTCTCGTACCACCTGAGGGACGAGAGGGAAGGCCACAGCCAGGGGCTGGCTGGCACATTTCGGCCTGGGGGGCAAGCACACAGCAGTAGGCCATGAGCAGTGAACCCAGACCAACATGACAGATAGCCGGGCAGCGCCAAACTGCTGCTTGACCACTGGCCTGGGGGGCATCTGCCCCCTGGGCCAGCCAGCCCCTGGCCACAGCACACTTTCTACAAGGGGAGAAAAAGGTGTGCAGGAAGAAACAAAAACTCAGAGTGAGAAAACTAAGATGAAAGGAATAAGTGCTGGGAAGGAAGATAAACTGATTAACAGGTAGAACTCAACTGGTGTTTACCCAAATGTAAACCCCTCAGCTGAAGGGCAGGAACTCCTAGACAGAAGTCCACCTAGAAAGAAGTATAGCCTGCAAGGAAGTGCAGTGAAAGATGAATATATATAACCCAACCCAGAATATGATAGCACAGACCAACACAGAAAAATGAGAAACACCTGGAGACGAATAAACCAAGAAGGGAGAACAAAGACAATAGGAATCACCAACATTTTGACAGCGAATAAAAGGCTATAGCCCAGCAGACAGAAAAACTGACCATGAATCAAAAGTTCATTGGTTCAAATCACGAAGCTGAGCCATGACAAGCTGACAAGGACTGTCCTAAAAATGTCAAAAAGTACTACATTTAAGTAGATTCACACTAGAGTAATGGGGTAGACACTTTAATGAATGAGGCCCATAGTGTGCATAGTTGTTGTAAATGATGTGAAAGGGAACCTGTCTCTCGCCCCCCCCCCCCCCTCGAGCCTGTTAAATGAAAAGTGCCACCTTCAGCAGGGCCTAAATTGCATTTTGTGAAGGTGGCTATAATCCTCTACCCCCCCCCACCCCCGGGACACCTAGATAAAGACTTTATAACATTTCCCGTCCTGTATGTTAATACTTAGATAAGGTCCGGGAGCCTCCTCTTTCTTTCTTCTCGGCCTGGGAAGTACCCAATGACACCGACCTGTTCCAGTGGGTGGTAGAGACGGAACGACGGCTGCAGGGGAGAGCGGTGCCCGGAGAATTAGGCGCTAACTGGTGTTGTGCGGAGGCGCACAACACAAGAAGGTGAGCGGAGTGTGAACCCCACCGTAACGTCTATTACACATAGGTGCCTCTCATTGCGCCCCATCTTTTTTCTTTTGAGTGGGTGGTAGAGAGGAACGCAGAGGAGAGAATAGGCGCAGTCATACTGTTTGCACAGGGGCTAGATTTCCAGCCCCGCAGTCTGCATACAGCATAAGACAACAAAGGGTGGGATCTGGTGCCTGCATTATATGCAGGTGCAATATTCTGAAACCATGTGATCTCAGTTCTCGAGCAGAGCTCACAGAGCATGCCCGAGAACTGAGGGAGGGACCTGTGCAGGCACCGATGATGTCACTAGGAAGATAAGAGCAGGGTCCCAGACGAAGGAGGAGCCTTATCTAAGTATTAACATACAGGGTGGGAAATGTTATAAAGTGCTTCTTTAGGTGTTCGGGGGTGGGGGTGGGGGTAAAGGGATAAGAGACACCTTCACAAAATGCAGCATAGGCCCTGCTGGAGGTGGCACTTTTTGTTTAATAGGCATTGGGGAAGGGGGGGGTGACAGTTGTTATAAATAATGTGAAAGGGAACCTATGCACACTATGGGCCTCATTCATCAAAGTGTTTACCCTAGTACCCCAATGTGAAAACTCCTTTCCTCTGAGAACCTGGGAATTTTCATCAGTGACATCCAAAGGGAGAAGTACATGGTCTTCACACCTCAATTTAAGAAGCTCTACTTCAATGATACCTTAGAGGACTGTAGCCACCAGATCAATTCCTTAGTTTGTGGCACCTCATATGTTTTAGCTATTATGCCAATAAGTGGGTGCCACAGTATTCACAGAAATTAGCACAAATTAAGATAGTAAGATTTAGTAGAAACGCTGCTATATAGGAAGGCTTAGGGCCCTTTCACATCAGCGTTTTTCGTAATTCGCGGCAGATGCGGTGAAAAAACCGCATCTGCCGCGTTTGCCGCATAACCGTTCCACTTGCGGTGCGGTTGCGGTTTTTTCTATGCAAAGTATAGGGGGACTTGCGGCAGATGCGGCAAGTGCGGTTTTGCACTTGCGGCAGGTGCGGCCGCGAAAAAAAACGCGGCTTACTGCGGTTTTTTTCGCGGCCGCACCTGCCGCAAGTGCAAAACCGCACTTGCCGCACCTGCCGCAAGTATGCCTATACTTTGCATAGAAAAAACCGCAACCGCGCCGCAAGTGGAACGGTTATGCGGCAAACGCGGCAGATGCGGTTTTTTTCACCGCATCTGCCGCGAATTACGAAAAACGCTGATGTGAAAGGGCCCTTACAGGGATTGTAAACTCAGCAATGTCCTTGGATGAAGGCAAATCAGCCACATACATTTCTAGGAAATTTGCAGTGATAATTTCATTTTTGGCATTGTCTTCTAATTTGTTAAACTCTAATGCAATTAAAATAGGATTATAGGTTTAGAAAATATTTTCAAGTCTACACCTATGAGCACCTGTGCCAAGGTTTCCGGTCCTTATGTTTTACAATAGGCTGACAGTGGAACTGAACATAACAATAGCACAGCCCTCCTCGGTCTGTACACACTTCCTGTTATTGATGAGAAGTGAACGAAAAGCACCAGAGTCACATCTGTGCTACATATAGCCTGCCCAACGCCAAGTGTGCGCACTATAATAGCTTGGTAATGAAGTAATTGTTTAACATTCCTTGGCTAGCAATCTGACTTCATATACAGTATTTGCTATCCGTAGACATGTATGGTATGAAATGTCTTCGGCATAAGGAAGTGATATACAGACTAATCCCAGGAAAGGGGGCATTACTGGATCAATGGGATCCCCAAAACAGAAAGTGTAGACATCTATGACAACAAATTGTGTTCTGCTATTTTATCCTCCAGGTCTAAAAATGTAATCAAAATCCATGAATTATCAGGACATCTCCGCATTGCATATTCCATTCTACAGATATAGGCGTTAATATGGAGATGCAACTATAATAATTTCCACTGTTTTGTTGTGTTTAATGGAGTTTTGGGTGAGCAAATTTTTCCACACTAAACTCCCTCTACCATGTCTTATTGGACCTTCCTTTATTCACTGGGCACAGTCATACTGGTACATAAAAGGACCTTCCCCAAACTGTTCCTACATAGTTCCTACAATCTACAATTATTCAAAACTAGATGGTGGCCCAATTCTAACGCATCGGGTATTCTAGAATATGTATGTAGTTTATTTATGAAGATTTAAAAATAATGCAATGAATACACGATATTTATCCATCATCTACCTATGTGTCTATCGTCCATGTATGCTATATTTATCATCTCTCTGTGCATGCTTTATCTATGTATCTATCTATCTAGAAAGAAAAAAAAAGCTAAACAGCACTCAAGCCATAGTCTGAACTACTGCAAGCTGCAATACTGAACAATACACAGAAAATTCACAGCAGCACACAGTCACTGCTAATCATGTGTGAATACGGACATACAGATAGAAGTAAAAACATCTATGCATATATATTTACACTGTGTTTCAAATTATTATGCAAATTGGTTTTAAGTGTCATAGGGTTGTTTTTTTTTTTCCAATGAAACCCATTGATTGTATTGTGTCTCAGGGTTTTTGGATCATTGAAATCAATCTCAGACATCTGTGATAATTAGTTTGGCAGATGAGCCCAATAAAAGGAAAACTGGGTGTTCCACAATATTGAGCATGCCACAGTTTTCAAGTAACCTGGGAAAGAAAAATAATGTCTCTGCTGCTGAAAAGCAATAAATAGAGCAATGCCTTGGACAAGGGATGAAAACATTTGATATTGCACGAAAACCTAAGCGTGATCATCGTATTGTGAAGACATTTGTGGCTGATTCTGAGCACAGATGTGTTCGTGCAGATAAAGGCAGAATGAGGAAGGTTTCTGCTAGGCAAATTCATCAGATTAAGAGAGCAGCTGCTAAAAAGGCCTTACAAACCAACAAACAGATATTTGAAGCTGCTGGTGCCTCTGGAGTCCCTCAAACCTCAAGGTGTAGGATCTTTCAAAGGCTTGCTGGGGTGCATAAACCTACTATTCGGCCACCCATAAACAGTGCTCACAAGCAGAAACAGTTGCAGTGGGTCCAAATATACATGAAGACTAATTTTCAAACAGTCTTGTTTACTGATGAGTGCGGAGCAACCCTGGATGGTCCAGATGAATAGAGTAGTGGATGGTTGGTGGATGCCACCATGTCCCAATAAGGCTGCAACGTCAGCAAGGAGGTGGAGGAGTCATGTTTTGGGCTGGAATCATTGGGAAACAGCTGGTAGGCCCCTTTAAGGTTCCTGAAGGTGTGAAAATGACCTCTGCAACATATATAATGTTTCCAACTGAGAACTTTCTTTCCATGGTACAAAAAGCAAAAACGTGCCTTTAGGAGCAAAATAATCCTCATGCATGTCAATGCACCATCTCATGCCACAAAGAATACCGCTGTGCCATTGGCTGCTGTGGACATAAAAGGAGATAAACTCATGGTGTGGCCACCATCTTCCCCTGACCTCAACCCTATAGAGAACCTTTGGAGTATAATCAAGCAAAAGACCTATGAGGGTGGGAGGCAGTTCACATCAAAACAGCAGCTCTGGGAGGCTATTCTGACATCCTGCAAAGAAATACAAGCAGAAACTCTCCAGAAACTCATAATATCAATGGATGCTAGAATTGTGAGGGTGATATCAAAGTAGGGTTCCTATGTTAACATGTAACTTGGCCTGTTAGGATGTTTTGGAGTTAAATAGCTTTTTATTTTAGTGAATGTGACCTGTTAATGCTGCAAGTTCAACAAATGAGCATTTTCAGTTCTTTCAAACATCAAATGTTTAAAACTCTACTGTGCCTAATAATTTGGAACAGTGCATTTAGAGTTTTTTTTTAATTTTGAAGATTATACTGCTATCATTGGGAGGTTTCTTCAATAAAATTTGATGTATACTCTAATGGGTTGTGACTTATTACACTGATCATTTGCACGGACCATTTAGAAAAATCAGAAAAAAAGAACATTTGCATAATAATTTGGAACACCGTGTATTTTATTTGGTTTTCAAACACGCCCGCATCTCTGATTGCCGTGGCTGGCGGCGACCAATCAGAGACGTGCCATTCAAACCGCGTGCCAAGTCTCTGATTGGTCGCCACGGTTGGCGGCGACCAGAGACACGGCGCGCGGCTTGGCGCGCAATTTGTATGTTGCGCGGTTTTCAAACACGCACCGCATCTCTGATTGATTGTCGCCGCCAGCCGCGAAGACCAATCAGAGATTTGGCGTGCGGTTTGAAAGCCGCGTCTCTGATTGGTCGCCGCCAGCCGCAAAGACCAATCAGAGACTCGGCATTCAAACCGCGCACCAAGACTCTGATTGGTCGCCATGGCTGGCGGCGACTAATCAGAGATGCAGCGCATGTTTGAAAACTCCACAGCATTCAAATCACGCGCCAAACCACGCACCACGTCTCTGATTGGTCACCGCCAGCCATGGCGACCAGAGACTTGGGGCGCGGTTTGAATGCCGCGTCTCTGATTGGTCTTCGCGGCTGGCGGCGACCAGAGATGTGGTGCATGTTTGCCGCGAAATTTGGATGCCGCTATATAGGAATACACATGTAACAATTAAAAATTTAAATGCAATACCAAGAGGTGCATTCTAATACAGTGTCACCATGCAGCAGGGCCATATCTGGGGGCGCTGGGTGTAGCATGTGCCCTGGGCACAGCAGGCAGAGGGCGCTGTCAGGCCTCCTGTTGCAGCGCGGAGGAGTTCCGCGCCGCATATTGCGCCCCCCGTGTGGGAGCGTCTAATCTTGCCCGCGGTCAGCTGACGCGGGACCAGAGATCTTCAGCCGCCGCCTCCTGAAAGTTCATGTACAGGTCATCTATCAGAGCTTAGTATGATGCAGTGTCTTCAGCCGCCCTATTCCCGACTCTTCGGTCAGGGGACCTCAGCACGTGATCAGTTCACTACCATGCTGTATGTCACTTAGCAGAGACAGTGCAGCGCGGCAGAAGGCTGGAAGACCGCTCCACATAGGAGCTGAATGAGATTAATGTGTGATTGAGCATGAAAATGTGGTGGGGGGTTTGTGTGAGCATGAATACTGGGGGGTGATTGTAGCATGCACCGATGGGAGTGTGAGCAGGAAACTGGGGGGGGGGGAAATGAGTGTGAGCAGGAAGCTGGAAAGGGGGGTGTGAGCAGGAAAACTGGGGGGTGTGAGCAGCTAATGCGGGGGGGAGTATGAGCAGGAAACTGGGGGGGGGGGGAGTGTGAGCAGGAAAACTGGGGAGGGGGGTGTGTGAGCAGGAAATTGGGGGATGAGTGTGAGGAGCAAACTGGGGGAGTTGAGTCTAAGCAGCAAACTGGTGCGTGGGTGTGAGAAGCAAACTGGGGGGGTGAGTGTGAGCAGCAAACTGGTGGGAGAGAGTGGGTGAGTTTGAGAGCAAACTGGGGGGAGATGATGGTGAGGAGAATATGTGACCCAAACTGGGGGGGGAGAGGGTGAGGGGAAGATATGTGAGCCAAACTGGGGGACAGGGTGGGGGCAGTATATGTGAGCCAAACTGGGGGGACAGGGTGAGGGCAGTATATGTGAGCAAACTAGGGGGACAGGATGAGGGCAGTATATGTGAGCCAAACTGGGGGGATAGGGTGGGGGCAGTATATGTGAGCCAAACTGAGGGGGAGAGGGTGGGGGAGAGAATATGTGGACCAAACTGGGGGGAGAGGGTTGGGAGGAATATATGTGGGTAAATTTGAGGATCCAGTATAAAAGTGAGGGGGGATCAGTGTGGACACAGTATGAGGAGTGAGGGGGAATGGCTGCAGCACTGTATGAGGAGTGAGAGGGGGATGGCTGCGGTACGGTATGTGGCGTGAGGTGGGAAGAGTGTGGACACAATATGAGGAGTGGAGGGGGTGGCTGCCAACACAGTATGTGGAGTGAGGACAGGAGATTGGTGCGGACACAGTATGTTTAGTGAGGGGGGGGATGGCTGCGGCACAGTATGTGGGAAGGAGAAGGGGGTGGCTGTGCCACCAGATGTGGAATGAGAGGGGAATGACTGCAGTATGGTATATGCAGTGAGGCGGAAACAGTGTGGACACAGTAAGAAAGAAGATGGGAATGCAGGTGTGCCACGGTCGCGCTGCTCCAAATGCAAAAACTCACCAAAGAGTCAAATTTTTCTTGAGCAAATTTCCAAGCTTTATTTTCTTCCTCCAACGCATTTCGGCGCCTAGCCTGGCACCTTCATCAGGGATATTCAAGGTGCCAGGCTAGGCGCCGAAACGCGTAGGAGGAAGAAAATAAAGCTTGGAAATTTGCTCAAGGAAAATTTGACTCTTTGGTGAGTTTTTGCATTTGGAGCAGTGCGGACCGTGGCACACCTGCATTCCCATCTTCTTTTCTGGATTTCACCACTGTCAGTGGTAGGTGGAGGTCCTGCAGCAGCTCTTGATTGCTTCACACTTACAAACCAGTTGTGGGGATCACAACTGCACCAGGTGAGTGGTTCCACAATACCACCCTTCCCACAGTGTCACTAGTGATAGGGCACTATTGCGCCTCTTGTCCCCCACCCCTTTTATATTTTGGACACAGTATGAGGAGTGAGAGGGAATGGCTGCTGACACAGTATGTGGAGTAAGGAGAAGATTGGTGTTGACAGAGTATGTGAAGTGTGGGGGGATGGCTGTGCACAGTGTGTGGAGTGAGGAGATCGGTGTGAACACAGTATGTGGATTGAGGGGGAGGGAGTGAGGTAGTGAGGAAACAGTAGAGGATGAGAAAAATGTAAGGGGGCTCAAAATAGAGAGTGAGTAGTGTGGAGGTGTATGGAGAGGGGCCACTGTGTGTGGACAATGTGAGGCCACAGCCAGGAGGGGACAGTACATCGAGTAGGGGGAGTGTGATGAGGGAGAACAGTATAAACAGTGGGCAGTAGAGGGGACACAATGTGAGAGGACAGTGTAACCAGGGAGCCCAGTATGGAAAGGAGAGGGGAATGTGATGAGGGGGCAGTGTGGAGGGCATGCGCCAGAAGAGGACAGTGTGTAAATCATATTTTGTGCAGGGAACAGTGAGTAGTGCGCCAGAAGAGGACAGTGTGTAAATCATATTTTGTGCAGGGAACAGTGAGGAGGAACAATTATTTATTCAGGGATACTGTGTAGGGCAGTTATTTTTACTGAGGAGAATTTTGAGTATTCTGCTATTTTTAAGGATATCGTGCCAGGATGTGCTGAAGACTGAAGAAGATGGACGTCTTCTGAGATGAGCTGTGGATGTGAAACGTTATCATAGTGTCTGGACAAGATGAAGAAAAGAAAAAGACGACTCTGATCAGAGCCAAGGTCAACTGTAAGGTACCTGGATGTCAATGATTTGTGATAATATTTCTCATCAGTACTGAGGTTCCTGTATGGTCTGATGGTGACTGGTTACAACAACTACCAGTATCTCCTCCTTACCATTGTTAATGATGTATTTGGAGTTGTAGGTTCATGCAGCACAAATGTGTATGGGTCTGACCTGACATTACAATTGTTTTACCATGTACTGATGAATTTCTGTACTGATGAGGGTTGTGATGATGTTTCTATAGTGGAGAGGGGTTATATGGCTGTATACCTATACTGATGGGGGTTCTAGTTATGTATTTCTGCACCTCTGGTGGTTCTGATGATGAATTTTGTTATCGATGAGCATTGTGGTTTCTGCACTGATGGGGTTTCTAGTTATGTATTTCTGTACCTCTGGTGACCTATTTCTGCACTGATGAGGGTTGTGATGCTGTGTTTCTATGCTAATGAGGGTTGTGATGCTGTTTTTCTGTACTGATAGGGGTTATATGGATGCATTTTTGTATCTGTGGTCGGTCTGGTGATGCAGTTTTGAGCTGCTATTGGTTCTGATCCTGTACAGATGTAACGATCAATAACTAGTAAGATTGTTAGATATGGCTATGTTAATAAAGTTTTGTGGCTATGTTAATAAAGTTTTGTGGCATGGTTACTATGTTTATTTGTTAAGAGCATTAAAGGGGTTGCCCAAGTCTGTGATAAGTCTGCAGTCACTCCATTTGTCCCTCTATGTGACTGAAGACTTCTGAATTCTCACAGAGCGCACACTGCTCACTGTCAGGATTCCCAGGTGCTGGCGGCAGCGTGGTAGTTCATGAAACTGCAAGTATGCGATTTACATACATGAATTCTTGTGCTGACTAGACATGCATGACCTCAATCAAGGAAAATGAATTGTGTGAGGTCGGCCACGTCTAGTCAGAAAGTGTCCAGAAGCATATAAATCCCATACTTGTGCTCACAGGACCGTCCAATCTTACCATCAGCACGAGAGAGTCCCGACAGTGTGCAGTTCACGCGCTGTGAGAATTCAGAGGCCTGCAATCGCCTAGAGCAGGGGTGGGGAACTCCAGTCCTCGAGGGCCGCAAACAGTGCAGGTTTTCAGGATTTCCTTAGTATTGCACAGGTGATAATATAATCACTTGCACTGGTGATGATTCCAATCCCTGTGCAATACTAAGGAAATCGTGAAAACCTGAACTGTTTGCGGCCCTCGAGGACTGGAGTTCCCCACCCCTGACCTAGAGGGACTACAGACTTTCATCTCAAACCTGGACGAGCCCTTTAGTTCAAACATTAAGCCCTGTAGCCCAATCCTAACAGTGTGTAATATAATTTGTTTTTCACTGAACATTGAGAGAATTAGGTAGAGCAGCTTAATAGTAATGGTGATTGGCGTGCACACCTATTGGAGGTAGTTGAGGTGCTAGCGTAGGAGGCCCTTGGGTCTCAATGTCATATATAGTTTAAAGAACACTGCACACTCAAAAGTTTTTTCAAGGTGAAGATATGTGTTTATTTTCCTTAGTGCATAAAGACAATTTGCGATCTGGCTGACGTTTCGATCACATCCCGTGATCTTTATCAAAGTATCGCTGTCTTTTTTAGAATTTGCACCTAGGGGATCATCAGGTCCTGTGATGGCTAGAGGAGGATTTTATCCTTTAGTAGTGGTTTCTTAATAATGCATATGCTAAATATGCATCAGTAGGGAGGTCTATTCAGGTCTGAGCCTCCAGGAATGTCCCCTTTCAGAATTATGTCTAGCCCTGTGAGTGGATTTTATCACTCCCCTTGGCGCAGGAAGCGCTGGCAGAGCCCGAAGTCCATAGGCAGTGGAATAGATTGGCTTTGGGGGAGCGGCACTTAAAGCACTCAGAGGTTGTGTATAGCCCCATTCTATGACCCTTCTGGGGGGTTAAATAAGATCTGTGGCAGATTTTCAGTCTCATTTCAATGAAACGGGCTGAGGGGAGGAGTTTGTTGGCTTGGTCTAGAGCTTTTAAGATTGCGCTGTGGGATAGGGCGGGATCATCAATCTGCCATTTTGTTAATGGGAATTGAGATTGCTCTTAGTCCAGAGTGCCATGGATGAATTTGTAGTTGGAGGCTATTTGGCCAGTTGAGGTGTTAGATCTAGTGAACCATGTAAGCAGGTGTGGACTCCACTCTCGCTCAGGGAGACGGGTTAATATCTTTGTCACATAGCTCTTAGCCTGTAGGTATTGGAATGGGGGGAATATAGCGGTCGGGTATTTAGATTGCATTTCCTCTCTTGAATACATGCGGTGTTCCCTTGGGTGGATCAGATGTTTAATGGATGTTATACCCTGAGAGTGCCACCGGTGGAAGACAGGGTGGGTGTGTCTATGTTGGAAATGGGGATTACCAATAAGTGTGAGGAGGAGGGATGTGTGTGGAGAGAGATGGAACTGTTGGTGTATTTTCTGCCATGCTTTCAATGTGGACACCAGGAGGGGGTTCACCTTCACCTCAGTTGGCAGTTTAGTATAAGGGAGGTGTAGGAGAGCAGGGAGGGCCAGTCCTGGTGTGAGACAGCACTCTAAATCATATTGGGCATAGCAGGAGGTCCCTCCTAGCCATTCCACCACCACTCGGAATAGGGACGTTAAATTATAATGTCTGATATCGTGGAAGTTTATCCCACCATTTCTCTTCAGCTGTTGGAGTAATTTATAGGCAATGCGGGGCTTCTTTCCCTCCAGATGAATTAGTGAGTAAGCATCATATTTGGAACTTTTCAGTAATTGTAATGACAATGCTGCTGATGTATGTGATTTATTCCAATATGTATTTTCTTTCTGCTCTTTGATTAAATAAATAAATAACATTTTCAAAAAGAAAAAAAAAAAAGAAGTACAAAACAGACATTTTCCAATTATTGACTGTTATTGCATTTAGAGCATTAGTCTTATAGTAGATTCAACCTACAGGAATACGTGTGTAATACTGACTTGTTAGACGGCAACCTGGTAGATTAATTTCTGTGCTTCATTGCTAGTTTCCTCATGCTTCACCATGCCCCCTCGAAACACGTAGACTTGTCTATACGTTTGTTTTAGTACCTTTCAATTGTTCCAATAAACATGATGTTTTCACATTGGCCTCTAATTGGATTCTGAGGTTGCTGGACATTTACCTTTTTTCATCTTATATACTTATACTTATTCAGTGAATACCTGCAAAGCCTTACTATGCGTTTAAAATGGTCCCTTAGTCTGGTTCAGTAGGCTACATAATCATGTGGAAATCTGCTAATTTGACAGATGTCCAGGATCCAGTCATTGACACACTCCACAAGGAGGGTAAGCCACAAAAGGTCATTGATAAAAAAGCTGGCTGTTACCAAAGTACTGTATCCATGCATATTTATGGAAAGTTGAGTGAAAGGAAAATGTGTGGTAGAAAATGGTGCACAAGCAACCGGGATAACTACGGTCTTAAAAGGATTGTGAAGAAAAGGCCATTCAAAATTTGGGGTTTATTCACAAGGAGGAGTGGACTGCTGCTGGAGTCAGTGCTTCAAGAGCCACCACATACAGGCGTATCCAGGACATGGGCTACAACTGTCCTTGTATCAAGTCACTCATGACCGATAGACAACACAAGAAGCTTCTTACCTGGACCAAGGAGAAAAAGAGCTGGACTATTGCTCAGTGGTCCAAGCAGGGGTGCACCAAGCCCCACTGCCGCCTGAGTGATTACGGGGGGGGGGGGTGCTGCTGGAGCCCAGCGCTGCCGCCCCTTCTGCATGCATAGGTCGCGGGTCGCCACTGCCGCCTGTGCCGCGGCAGTGATTGCCGGGCACGGCAATGATTACCGGGGTGGGGGGGGGGTGCTGGTGAAGCCCAGCGCTGCCACCCCTTCTGTTCTGGTCCCCCGGCGGGTCGCCGCTTACCTGCGGTGCGCGGGGTGAGCGGCCGGCGCCATGACAGGGGGAGGCTGTTTGCATGAGGCGCCGCCCCCTTCTGCACTGCCGCTCCCCCTGCCTCTTGCCGCCTGAATGACAGGGCTCACACTGTCCAATGGACAGTGCGGCCCTGGGTCCAAGGTGTTGTAGATTAAAGTAAATTTTGCATTTCATTTGGAAATCAAGATCCGAAAGGTCCCGTCTACCAGGAAATTTTAGAGCACTTCATGCTTCCCTCTGCTGACAAGCTTTTTGGACATGGAAATTTAATTTTCCAGCAGGACTTGGCCCGAAAGAAAAAAAGACAACCAGAGGCCACAAGGGCCAGGACAGAGCTTAAGACTATTCCACCAGTCCTGCTCATATGCACGAAGATATGAATAGAAGAAAACTTCAAACACAGATTAAAGAAAATCTACAAAATTGATTTCTTCACTTCAGGTATCATTTTAATCAGTGTGACATCATCAATAAGGCCCTGTCTGTACTTTACTTAGTAAAATGCTGCTGACGTTCTCTTTAAAGCCCAGTTACACAGATAATTGTGCAGAGATTGTTCGCAGATCTCTGGTTGCAGTGAAATCATGGACACATTGTTACATTTTGTGGCCGTGTACAAATGTAACAATGTGTCCATGATTTCACTGCAACCAGAGATCTGCAAACAATCTCTGTGTGTGTGACTGGGCCTTTAAAGAAACATAAGGTTGGTTGTGTGATGGAAGCTCCTATAAAAACTTTGTGCAAACTTGTCGTGTCTATCTTTCATCTTTTCTGCTGTTTCAAGTTTGTAGATGATATATTTATATCATCTATTCATATTTTATGGTGGATAAAAATAAAGTAATGCTTTCATGCAAGTGACAGATGTGGCTGATCTTTTTCCCTCATACTGCTGCTGTATGTCCAGAGCAACTCTGGCTTTTGCTGAGTTAGCATCTGTCAGCTTAGTAATAAATGCAGTTACCAGAGAAACAGGTCTAAGTCTGGAATAACTTTTGCTCAGATGTTAGATTTCCTTAGCTCTCGCTGTCCAAGAACAGTGATTTTTTTTCCTGCAGGAAGTGCTCACACTGAGTTCGGGCTTTATAAAACACAATTTAAAGAAAACTCAGAAAGGACTAAAGTTGTCTAAACTTCACTGTCAGGATATTTTGGTGCAGGGCAAAAAGCCAGATCTTTAGATCAGTTCTATAAAGTGTCTGTTGTTTGCTCTGATACACACACCTGCACTGAGCGACAAGAGACAGGTGTGTAATATACGATGTTTGCTGTAACTGCTCCCAAAACATGAAGCATTAAGACATGTTTCCACTGGGTTTTCAGTGCTTTCTACATTTAGGCCTTAAGGGTTTACGCCTGCAGTTTACCCTTGGCTTTATGTTAATTCATGTTAATTTGTTCCTGCGGTTGGGCTTCCCTGCAAAACCAATGTGTTTCACAGAACCGCTGTGCCTACACATTGGTTTTGCAAGTGTCAAGAAGTGTCACATCCCTCCTGTTTTGCTGCGGATAGGAAGGAATGATCATGTACTATTTTTCCTGCGTTTTTGCTGCAGTCAAAGGCAAAAATGCTTTAAAAACGCAGCAAAAACACGATAAAAATGCAGGACCTAAACGCAGCAAATCTCTAGGCAAGGACTGAAGAGATCCTTGAAACCAGTACTGGTTTTGCTGCATTCAGGACTGCTGGAAAAACATCCTATGGGCACATACCCTAATCCCTCTAAACACAGGAATCAGTTGAACCCCAAATGCGTTATAAATACAAAACAGGGTGGGGGAACAAGAGGCGTAATAGTGCCCTATCACTAGTGACACTCAGATGTGAGAGGTGTCATGCAGTTCCACTCACCTATTCCAGTTGTGCGACCCACAACTGGTTTAAAAGCATAACACAGTATCAGCTGCTGCAGGACCTCCACCGACCACTCCAAAGTGGAAAAACTGCCAGAAAATATGGGAAGCAAGGTGTGCCACAGGGATTATCCCTGAGGAAGGTGCCAGGAAGGGCGCCGAAATGTGTAGGAAGGAATAAAGAAGTATACTGCTACAACATCTTGCATCCCAGGTGATTTTGTGGACTCAGCAGCGCGGACTGTGCACACCATTGCTTCCCATATTTTCTGGCAATGCATTATAGACTGCAAACATACAGTGTTCATATGATATGTTTTTTCTTAAAAGTTTCCATCTTTGCAGATGTGCATATAAATGTGGTTTTCTACATTTATGTGGTTGTCTGAAACCACAGACAGGAGCTGACCCCCATGATAAAGGTGGTGACAGCACAGGTGCAAAGTACTAATGATGGCTCTCATACCTACCATTCAGGAAGGGGGTGGTTGCCTACTATTATAAATGCACGTAAATAAGGCTTGTATAGAGTGCCAGTCACGCAGATAAGTGTGATGCACAATGTCTAGCTTACAGCCTATTGATGATGCCCATTTTATTAGATTAGTCAGGCTGCCCAGCCCTATATAAGTACACCCCACAAGACAGACATCCAATTTATAATACTGAGCATCCAACTCTATGAGTGATTGATTGTTTTAGAAGTATTTTTTGCATATGTTGCACCCAACGTTATTATGGGAATCAGCTACATCCAGTAATTCTTTGGTGCTGTGACCTGGTGTTGGTAAGAACAGCCTTTTTTTTTTCTGGGAATGTTTAGAAAGGACCGTGGCACTCCAAGGGAAACCGCAATAGTCAAGTCAATGTCAGGCAAAAATGTGAAAAAATGTTTTTTATTTTTACAGTACATAATAGACAACGTGTTTCGGTCTCTTTAGAAACATGAGCTTTCATCAGGTCAAAGAAACAACGTAGAAAAAATATAAAAGTGCACTAGTATGTTTTTTACCAACATTTCTTTGACCTGATAAAGGCTGATAAAGCGCTGAAATGTGTTGTCTATTGTTATGTGATGTAAAAATAAATAAAACTATATCACCATTTTTGCTTGACATTGGCTTGGAACTATCATGGTTACAATTGGAGCACCACGGTCCATTCTAATAATCATGTCCAGCCTCTTCAAGGTTTCAAGGGAGAACCAGCTTCAGCTTATAACCGTGTGCAGCTATCTAGGGAAAGCGACAAAAGCAGACCACATCTAGTGATATTTTACACTTTCTATGTGCATTCTGCCCTTATGCCAGGTAAGTGCATTTAAATTTGTCTTGATCACACCACAATCTGATCGGCGCCACTGTTTTGTTATCTCTTTTTTTTTAATTTCTTCACCAAAGAGAAATATCTTTCCTATATCTTTTTTTCTGTAATGTTATATTGGAATAGCCTTTCACCCATACAACATCAATGAGTTGGTGCCCATAAGTGTAGCTGACTCACCAACTGACTGTCCATGTCCTGGCCCCATATTGCTAGGACTAACCCCTGCATACTGGGAATATCCCACATGTAAAAAACTCACCAATTGCCAATCTAATCCTGCAATGCACAAGCTGGGTGCACCTGGCACCACTAATAGGCTGCTGTTCAGACACCATGTGTGTATCTCACCTATCTATATGACAGACTTTTATTCCTGAAATTAACGATTCTTGACCAAATATACACATTTGCTAATCTTTACCTTCCTAATAAAGAGCAAGTTTGGGAAACTGGGTTCGATATCTGAGGAGGCTGGAGGCACAGGGCCATCTGGTCATTGGAGGCGATTTCAACCTGCCATTGGATAGGAAGGTCGACACGTCGGCGGTAAGTCGGTCATTTCACCTAACCAGATTGGTGCTTGATCCCTTCATGCTCTCAAAATTGTACACATAGGGCATATACTCCACCCGTCAGACAAAGATTATACGCATTTTTCGGCAGTCCACTCCTCATATAGCCGCATTGATAATTTCCTGAAGCCATGATGGAATCCTTCTGCTTCTATTGGTTCCGTGACCTGGTCCGACCCTGTCCTCGTCTTTGTGAATCTGTACCCCCCTAATTACCCGGTCAGGCCCTGGAATTGAAGATTGAACCCCAATTTGCTTTTAGACAAGGATGTAAAGCGTAGGGTCGAGTCGACCATTGCAGACTTCTTACTGACCCATACAGATCGACAACACTCCACTACCGACCCAATGGGAGGCCCTTAAGTATGTCATCAGGGGGTTCTCATACGGAAGGGGTCTAGACTTAAGAAGGAAAACTCTGATCTCATTACTAGCCTTCTTGTCGCATAATCAACTTTAGATCAGACGACCCTTCTTGCACTAACGAAACAGAGAGGACCTCAAAGCTCTACTTGACGTACGTATGCGAGGTTCAGAGAATGCACTCAGCAATTCTTCTATGAATTTGCTGATAAATTTGGAGGTCCCCTTGCGAGACAAATACATCCAAGGACTATGACCACTTTTATCCCCTCAATTAAAAGAAAGACAATACGGTGGTCACCACTCTACTCACATCGCAACCACATTTGAGAAATATTACGAATCGCTTTAGAATATAAGCGACTCCACAATTGATCTTTCGTGCCCGCGTCTCTTGGCAAAAATAGAGGATTACATCGGTGAAACAGCCCTGCCCCCTCTACTGTTGGAGGTGGTTTCCAACATAGACGCTCCATTCTCAGTCAAAAAGGTCTCCCAAACCATCAAGTCTTCCTTGTCCAACAAAAGCCCAGGACCTGATGGCTTTACGTCTAAATTCTACCAAACCTACTTATCTGAATTGGCCCCCCTTTTAACCAAGGTTTTTAACGCCATCTCTTTGGAACAACCATTCCAGAGACAGACCCTGGAGGCAACTATCACAGTCCTACCTAAGCTGGGCAAGGATCCCGAACTTTGCTCAAGCTACCATCCGATCTCTTTAATCAACGTAGACGTGAAATTCTATGCTAAGCTACTTGCAGTCAGACTTGCTCCTTTTCTGCCTCGGCTGATACACAACGACCAGGTGGGTTTTGTCCCTCATAAGGAAGCGAGGAACAACACCATTAACACTATTCTCTCAATCTCTCATATTCATAAAGTTAAAATCCCTGCCTGTGTGTTATCGGTACACACAGAGAAGGCTTTTGATAGGGTCAGTTGGCCCTTCCTCGGACATGTACTTGAACAGGTGGGACTGGGCCCATGCTTCAGAGACAAAGTTATGGCACTCTACACCATTCCCTCAGGTAAGATACAATGCAACGGTATTCTCTCCAACTCATTTAACATTTGGAACGGGACACGGCAGGGTTTTCCACTCTCGCCCCTGCTCTAAGCCATGGTGATGGAGCATTTAGCGACAGCACTCAGGAGGAACCCAGATATTCACGGGGTCCAGGTCGGTGGCAAAACGCACAAATTAGCTCTTTACGCCGACAACTTGCTCCTATATGTTACGAACCCAGAGACAACACTGCCGTCCATCCTGCGTGAGTTTAAGCGATATAGCCAGGTCAGCAATTTCAAGGTCAATCTCACCAAGTCTGAGATCTTAAACATTACCCGCTCTACTGAGAGGCAATCTAGACTGAAACAAACTTTTCCCTTTAAATGGTGCGTGACTGCATTAAAATATCTTGGGATTAATCTGAACGCCGACCTCATGCAACTGTTTAATTTAAACCACAAGCCTCTACTCCAGCGTATAGCAGCAGACCTTTAGTTTCACAACAGCAAGAGATTGACCTGGTTTGGTAGGATTAATGTCCTAAAAATGGACATCCTCCCGAAACTATTTTATATTTTCCAGGCGGCTCCTATAGCCCTGCCCAGATCCTTCTTCTCACAGCTTAGATTGATCTCGACGAATTTCGTCTGGAAAACCGGTAAGCCTCGAATGGCCCACAGGTTCCTGACGAGACGTAAGGGGGAAGAGACAGCCCGACTTCCAACTCTATCAAGCAGCAGCCATCCTCACCAGGGTGGTGGATTGGTTTCACGGAGCCGAAACGAAGCAGTGGATTGGACTGGAGGCTATCCTGACAGAGTGGAACCTAACTTCCCTGCCCTGGATAGTAAAGAATAAACGACCCAAGAGCATTTCTTTCTTGATATTAACAAACGATCTGATGCACCTTTGGGAAAGGATGTGCAACAAATTTAAAATCTCTGGTGCGTCGGGTCCAACAATCCCGTTATTTGATAATCCCGACTTCCCGCCGGCGGTCCGGGCTTAGAAGTTCAAGGTGTGGACCTTTTCCCAGAAACATAGGGCGCGTTAGGTTCTGCTGGGTGCCTCCTCCCTTCCACCCCTGTCTGAGTTCCGCTCTTGCTTCCCGGATCAGAGAATTCACTGGTTTGCATATCTGCAACTTTGATGGTTTCTCTCCTCTTCTGGCCCCTCTTCTGATCTGGCCAGGGACTGCTCCAGCTTTGAGTCCCTACTGACGCTATCCTCTACCCTGACCCGTGTAATCTCACAGATATATGCCATACTGATTGCTCCGGCTGAAGATAGCCTGGTTTGGTTTGTGAAGGCGAAGGAAATGGATCTTGGGGCTCAAGAATAAGATTGGTCCAAAGCATTTCTTTGTACTCACTAGCTTCCGCTTCCCTGTAAACTACAAGAAAGGAACTTTAACATCATATCTCGGTGGTACAGATGGCCCCAGGACCTGCACAGGATATTCCCGAACGTCCCAGACACCTGTTGCAGATGTGAAGCATCTGACGCCTCTATGTTACACATCTGTGGAACTGCCCTCCCATTCAAGCTCTTTGGCGTAAAATTTTCAGAATCCATGAGCGCATCACCGGAGTTGCAGTTTCTTGCTCCCCTCAGATTGGTCTATTGTCCATGATCCCGGGAGCCTTCAAAGGGATTAAACAGAGTATTATTTAGGCATTGTGTGGCCGCAACTAGATTGATTATCCCGAGGAAGTGGAAATCTAAATCGATCCCAAGTATATCTGACTGGCTAACGGAAATGGACCATATCTGTAGGATGGAGAGGCTCTTCGCTCATACTGAAGCCCAACTAGATAAATACTTTCGTTCTTGGTAGGAATGGTTTATGTTTAAAGAAACTCCAGAGCTTGCGGTTGTTCTCTCTACTTAGTGCATGCATGGCTGCGGGTTACATTTGAGTCGAGGGAGGGGTGTGGAGTGAGATGGAGTGGACTCGTCCTGCTCTGGGATGCGCTGTCTGTTCCCCTTTCCTCTCCCCTCCCTTACTCCCTTACCCACCAGCTTTACTCTCCCCCCCCCCTTTTCCTTCTTTCTTCTAGTCTTCTGCACTCCTTTTTCGCTTTCATTTCTTCCTACTCACTGCTTATTTTCATGTTCAACTTACTTTATTACTTTTCTTGGAACTGCAAGGTTTAGTTCAATCTATTATATAAAACCCGAAGGCCACTTCCGGAGGAGGCCACGCCCACTTCCGTGATGGTCGTCGCCCAGGCTCATCCAGTGCACTGTAGCCAGGCTGCCCCCCGGCTACAGTCACCGACACACGGAACGTTCCGATCTCGGAAGTTCCGTGTGCCCTCCTGCCACTCCCCTCCACCCTCTGCCCTCCAGCCAGTACCTACATACCGGGGGGGGGGCAGGGGGGCCCATTGCCCGCCACCTCGGAGGGCCACACACACCCTGGGGGTACCCGTGCTCCCTGCCGTGTGCCTGGAGAGGAGGGAGGGCGGGACTTCCTCTCCTGCAGCTCTGCCCGCCCCTCTTCTCCTCCTACACCCGACGTCCGGCCACCGGTAAGTCTGCAGCCATACACGCTGCTCTGCCCTCCAACCTGTGTGCCCCCTCTGCCCTCTGTCCTCTGCCCCCTCTGTGTCCTCTGCCCCCTGTCCTCTGCCTCCTCTGCCCCCTGTCCTCTGCCTCCTCTGCCCCCTGTCCTCTGCCTCCTCTGCCCCCTGTCCTCTGCCTCCTCTGCCCCCTGTCCTCTGCCTCCTCTGCCCCCTGTCCTCTGCCTCCTCTGCCCCCTGTCCTCTGCCCCCTGTCCTCTGCCTCCTCTGCCCCCTGTCCTCTGCCTCCTCTGCCCCCTGTCCTCTGCCTCCTCTGCCCCCTGTCCTCTGCGTCCTCTGCCCCCTGTCCTCTGCGTCCTCTGCCCCCTGTCCTCTGCGTCCTCTGCCCCCTGTCCTCTGCGTCCTCTGCCCCCTGTCCTCTGCCCCCTGTCCTCTGCGTCCTCTGCCCCCTCTGCGTCCTCTGCCCCCTCTGCGTCCTCTGCCCCCTCTGCGTCCTCTGCGTCCTCTGCCCCCTCTGCGTCCTCTGCCCCCTCTGCGTCCTCTGCCCCCTCTGCGTCCTCTGCCCCCTCTGCCCCCTCTGCGTCCTCTGCCCCCTCTGCGTCCTCTGCCCCCTCTGCCCCCTCTGCCCCCTCTGCGTCCTCTGCCCCCTCTGCGTCCTCTGCGTCCTCTGCCCCCTCTGCGTCCTCTGCGTCCTCTGCCCCCTCTGCGTCCTCTGCCCCCTCTGCGTCCTCTGCCCCCTCTGCGTCCTCTGCCCCCTCTGCCCCCTCTGCGTCCTCTGCCCCCTCTGCGTCCTCTGCGTCCTCTGCCCCCTCTGCGTCCTCTGCCCCCTCTGCGTCCTCTGCGTCCTCTGCCCCCTGTCCTCTGCGTCCTCTGCCCCCTGTCCTCTGCGTCCTCTGCCCCCTGTCCTCTGCGTCCTCTGCCCCCTGTCCTCTGCGTCCTCTGCCCCCTGTCCTCTGCGTCCTCTGCCCCCTGTCCTCTGCGTCCTCTGCCCCCTGTCCTCTGCGTCCTCTGCCCCCTGTCCTCTGCGTCCTCTGCGTCCTCTGCGTCCTCTGCGTCCTCTTCCCCTCTGTGTCCTCTGCCCCCTCTGTGTCCTCTGCCCCCTCTGTGTCCTCTGCCCCCTCTGTGTCCTCTGCCCCCTCTGTGTCCTCTGCCCCCTCTGTGTCCTCTGCCCCCTGTCCTCTGCGTCCTCTGCCCCCTGTCCTCTGCGTCCTCTGCCCCCTCTCCTCTGCGTCCTCTTGCCCCCTGTCCTCTGCGTCCTCTGCCCCCTGCGTCCTCTGCCCCCTGCGTCCTCTGCCCCCTGCGTCCTCTGCCCCCTGTCCTCTGCGTCCTCTGCCCCCTGCGTCCTCTGCCCCCTGCGTCCTCTGCCCCTGTCCTCTGCGTCCTCTGCCCCCTGTCCTCTGCCCCCTGTCCTCTGCGTCCTCTGCCCCCTGTCCTCTGCGTCCTCTTCCCCCTCTGTGTCCTCTGCCCCCTCTGTGTCCTCTGCCCCCTCTGTGTCCTCTGCCCCCTCTGTGTCCTCTGCCCCCTCTGTGTCCTCTGCCCCCTCTGTGTCCTCTGCCCCCTGTCCTCTGCGTCCTCTGCCCCCTGTCCTCTGCGTCCTCTGCCCCCTG
Organism: Allobates femoralis; assembly: GCA_033576535.1. Taxonomy (NCBI): domain Eukaryota; kingdom Metazoa; phylum Chordata; class Amphibia; order Anura; family Aromobatidae; genus Allobates; species Allobates femoralis. The sequence continues at coordinate 134,947,627 of JARQOC010000008.1, read as the reverse complement.
TCCTCTGCGTCCTCTGCCCCCTGTCCTCTGCGTCCTCTGCCCCCTGTCCTCTGCGTCCTCTGCCCCCTCTGCGTCCTCTGCCCCCTCTGCGTCCTCTGCCCCCTCTGTGTCCTCTGCCCCCTCTGTGTCCTCTCCCCCTCTGTGTCCTCTGCCCCCTCTGTGTCCTCTGCCCCCTGTCCTCTGCGTCCTCTGCCCCCTGTCCTCTGCGTCCTCTGCCCCCTGTCCTCTGCGTCCTCTGCCCCCTGTCCTCTGCGTCCTCTGCCCCCTGTCCTCTGCGTCCTCTGCCCCCTGTCCTCTGCGTCCTCTGCCCCCTCTGGCGTCCTCTGCCCCCTCTGCCCCCTCTGCGTCCTCTGCCCCCTCTGTGTCCTCTGCCCCCTCTGTGTCCTCTGCCCCCTCTGTGTCCTCTGCCCCCTCTGTGTCCTCTGCCCCCTCTGCGTCCTCTGCCCCCTGTCCTCTGCGTCCTCTGCCCCCTGTCCTCTGCGTCCTCTGCCCCCTGTCCTCTGCCCCCTGTCCTCTGCGTCCTCTGCCCCCTGTCCTCTGCGTCCTCTGCCCCCTGTCCTCTGCATCCTCTGCCCCCTGTCCTCTGCGTCCTCTGCCCCCTGTCCTCTGCGTCCTCTGCCCCCTGTCCTCTGCCCAGCCGCCTCTGCCCCCTGTCCTCTGCGCTGACCACTCTGCCCACGTCGCTGCGCTGACCAATCTCACCGCACTCACTGCTAACCACTGAGCCACCGCACTCACTGCTAACCACTGAGCCACCGCACACACTGCTAACCACTGAGCCACCGCACTCACTGCTAACCACTGAGCCACCGTATACTCTGCTACCCACTGAGCCGCCTGTATACACACAATTCATTTCACCGCACTCCCGTAACTATTAGTAAATAAACTATATATGGATTCTAGACTACCCGATTCTTTAGAATCGGGCCGCCATCTAGTTATTATATATATGCTGAAGAACCCTGATATGCGAATTCCAAACGGTTCTATGTATGTTCTGTCCATTATATGAACCTTGAGTTCGTGGATGTCATGCTCAGAAATGATGCTCATATATCTATGTCTGAACCTGAATGGTTGTTTATTTGCTTCCTTTTTCTTTCAATAAAGATTTAAAAAAAAAAAAAGTAACTATTTTCATCCAAAATAAGAAGTTTAGTCCGACCACAGTTGTTGCTCATGGCCGTATTTGTAAATATTGTTTCTTGCAGTTTAAGGCTATGGTCAGATACAGAGTTTTTCATGTTTTTTTGTGTGATCCATTTGTGTCTTTTTTAAGCCCATAGACCCTGGTTTCAATGGAGAAAGCGGATCAGGAAAACGGATCAATAATTGGCATGCTCATTCATTTTCTTGGACCATTATCTGCCCAAAGAATGGACCACTTAAAAACAGTTTGTATGTACACCAAGTTTTAAAAAAAAATCATTGACTTTGCTGGGAATCTCAGAAACTAATCCGTTTCACTGAAGTTTCACTGCAAAAACAGATCACAGAAAACGGATAAAAAATGTTGTGTTAACTCCCAATGCATTTTTTCAGAAAGTGTCAATAAAACAATGAATTAAGGCTTTTTGTATTGTAGCATTCATGTATCCAATACACACAAAACGTTGTGTATGACTTACGGTAATTTGTTTCCATTGAATCCTTTTGTTGTTGTCTGTACATTTGTCGATTGTGTGGTTTTCAATTTTGGATATGGTGGATTTTAAGTGCTGTACCAAGTTTATTATTTTTTTTTACCAAAAGCTAAGCTATAAATGTCTAATCAATGATCAGAGTGACTGTGCTTCTCAATTCAATCTTCGGAGGCAAGGAACAGAGGATCAGGTCCCTCATTCCAGCATTTAGGGGGTCCGCAGCAATATTTATGACCTGACCCTGGAACAAGTGATTAATGTCTTTTGTGGTAAAACCCCTTTAATGGAGTGAGGTGAGAGGACATGAATTGCAGTTTGAAATAGTTTTGGTAAGGAGGTGAAATATGACTTTCATATTTACATGGAGAGATTACATTTTATTCTTTATTTTTCTAAACTTCAGTCTCACGCTGTCACACCTAAACGACCAGAATTGGCAGTAATATATTCCAACAGCTGTGTCTTTGCATTTGGCCAAGAAGGGAAGCATGTGAGGACTTTTATAGACTCCATGGCAGAGAGGTGTCCTGTTTTGTTGGTTGGAAAAAAAAAAGGTCTTTCTTGCAACTACTTATTAAGGAACAGGGGATAGCAATATTTAAATACGGTATACATATTTGTACCATTTCTTCCATGCTGTGTTTGATTCTTGTATCTGTAAAGCTGTTGGTGCAGTTTTGCAGTTGAAGAACTTCTATTACTTACTCCTGCAGCCAAGGTACATGTATCTGCCGTCCAGACAAGTCGTACTTCTTTCCAAGCGACAATAAGTTATACTGACTGGATGATAGAGGAAGGTGCTCACGGAGTATTTGCGAGATCTACGCCTAGAGATTGCATAGAGATTTAGTTACTAGAAACATTTGCCTTGTACAGCGCCCACTTAAGGCTCCCCCAGAGGTAAGACATTGGAGCTGTCCTCTATATGAGATCTATAAATTGAAGTGGAATGCCTGTGTCTGTTTCATTAAATATCTGCTCGGGCAGAGTTCATTGTTTAGTCAAGTCCTGAGTAATATCTCTCTGGCAGACGTCCTACACAGCGTGGCTCCTATTTATGTGCTACTTGCCAAATGGAATGTTTGGCCAACTTTCCGCAAGTGTTCATTTACAGCAGTGGACTTGGGATTTCATTTCAGAATATGTATGTCTTTTAATGTGAGCAATTAATGATATATGTTTTACCCTTTATTCATTTCGAAGAATTTTATGTACTAGAGAGCTTGGGGTGGATGACATATACCTGTAAGCAGTAAATTGTTAAAAGGGTACAGACTCATTTTTTTTTTCTGTTTAGTTTTTTTTTTTTGTTACAACTCAGAGGTGACATGCCAACTTTAGGATTACCCAAGATATATGTTATGATGAGACAGATTAAAGAGTTATTCTTGTCTTCTATCTTCAGGAGCACAGCACTCCTCTGCCAGCCTGCTTGCCAGGTGGCAGTAATCTCCTGAGGATTGACAGTTGGGGTTGGTGGCTGAGCTGCTGGTCACAACTGCACCCTCTCCAATGCTGCAAATAGCATGAGTGGATACACACAGGATGGGCCCTTAGGAAAGAATACTATATGATCCATTTGCAGTCCAATAGTTCATCATAATGCACAACTCCATGTGCTTTGGAAGTAGAAATTGCCCCATTTACCTTTTGGACCACTGTGCAGTTGCACAGGCTGCACTAATGGTAAGAGGAGCCACTTTGCCCCTGCAGCATTGGGGGAGCAGGACAGCTGCAGAGATCCAGCCAGCCTCAGAGCAGCATTTTCAAGTGCATGCTCCTTCCCTAGAGAACCATCCACCTCTGATAGACTGCAGAGGAGGCCAGTAACCTGGGCAATGAGCAGAATATAAGAGAACTAAAAAGTCCTCCTTTCTTGAGAATGGAGAGGATTTCTTACAAACAAATAATTAGGAAAAAGGGAATGGGAATAAAGCAGCTCGCCAGGCTCAACAGAATGACACCTGCTTTGACACTGGAAGAACTTTGCACAGAAACGCCCATGGTCCAGGCTCCAAATTAGAAATTTCCAAGTAAATCCAGCAAAGGACTCCAGTAATGCAGTAAAAGGTGGTACTTTATTCCAGATGAAGCTTCACATTATTACAGCCCTCCAGCAACGCAATTGCAATGCAAGAATTTGTGAGGCTGCACATTTTCACTGTGCAGAAAATGGAGAGTGACGTAGTTTTAGCAGAGTGTGGGGTTTATAGACATCTTCTGCTCTCTGTGGTTCTTTGTTAGGCCACGTGCACACACTGAGTATTTGATGAGTTTTTTACCTCAGGATTTGTAGACAAAACCAGGAGTGGAGCAATCTGAGGAAAAGTCTAATAGAAACACGTCACCACTTCTGTATTTAATTATCCACTCCTGGTTTTGGCTACAAATCCTGAGGCAAAAACTCATCAAATATTCAGTGTGTGCACGTGGCCTTACTCGGTTAAACTGACCTGCAGTGCGTGTTTCATATCCAAAACATGTCAAATTTCTCTTGCGGGTGCGCCAAGTTTTATGTGCAGATTTTTCCTATAAAATTGGATTATATGCAGAAAATCTACAGGTAAAAAAACACACATGCGTTTTTACTGTGCAATAAACTTGCATGTAATCCTCATGCACATAACTGTATCAAAAAAGTTTTCTCAAAGCCAAGTATCAGGAAGTATAAAAAGCTGCTTTACTTCCTACGTGTCATTCCAAAGGAGACAACGACCGCAACCTCATCAACACGTTAAAACGTATTTAAAAAACCCCTGTAAATAACCTAATTTTAAGCCCCTTTCACATCAGCGTTTTTCACTGATTGCGGCAGATCAATTTACCACATCTTCCGCCTAATGGCCGCACTTATGGCACACTTGCGGCAAGTGTCGAGCCCCAGGCTCGGGGGGTACTCGGGTATCAGGCTCAGAGGGGTTCACGGGAATGTCACTGGTGGCGGTGCCAAAACCGGTGCCTGGGTGACACTTCAATAAGGAGTTATATACAAGGGATAAGAGTTATTTGTCACGTGACGCCACCTGTAGTACCTGGTGATGGGTCACCAGCGCCGCCAAAGTCCTCCGGAGGGCGATGGTATCGTGGCGAGGATGGCAAAGCTGCCTACAGGTGGAGATGGTCTTCTGGGGCAGCCGCCCTGTAAGCAAACAGGTTGAATTCTGCAGCACAAAGACATGGAGGCCAAGTCACTCTCCCGGGTGCTTTACTGTAAACAGTCATCAGCATACAAGTCCACAGTTCAGCAAAAGTTGTTAAAGAAACAGGTAGCTCTATGGGTGGCTGCATGTGGATGCCAGGTGGTATGGTGGTACCCGTGGTATGCCTTCGTTGACAAACCCGTGTCCTTTCTTCCCCGCCTAGGATGAGTCTATACCCAATGGCTCCTTGTTGGTAGATTTGAGGCTCTCCTCCCTCGTGGTGAGGAAGCAGGCAGACAGCTCCGTCTGGCAGGGTGCCACAGCTGGTGAACAGACTGCAGCAGCCGGTTGACGACTTCAGAGGTTGACTCTGGCCGTTTCCTTAGATCCGGCGTTCCCATGGTGGACTGGGGAATTCCCTGGAGTATGGTCGCTCCACGCTCGGGTTCCCCCAGGGCCCAGACTCTCGTGTCAGGCACCCTCTCTCAGGATCCCCTCAGCATCCTCTCTCATCTTCCCTCCTGATCAGCGTAAAGCTGTCCGGGTTAACCTTCTGGCTCGCTCCACACTCCTCCTTGACATCTCTCCAACTCTCTTCTTCTCACTCTCTCTCTGTTCCGTTCTCTCTACTCCCCCTAGAGGTGAATATATCTCCCTCCCAGGAGTAACCTCCCACTTCTATTCTAATGTGGAAGTGCAGGAATGGATCCCACCCACCAGCCTGGTATCCACCTGCAGCTGGGGAAAATTCCACTACTTTTATGAGTAAAGAGAAAAAAAAGAACAAATTTGGCCACTTACATAGTAACAGCATTCTGCCAAATGCAATGGATATTATGTAAGTGGCCAAATTGTTTTTTTCTTTTTCTCTTCTCTGATAATTATGTAACCTATTTGGTGAGTTCTCCACTACTTTTATGAGTGCAATACCCTGTGTGGGGCGCCATATTATGTACAAGGGAAAAGAGTTGTTGTCTCTTGACGCCACCTGTAGTACCTGGTGATAGGTCACCAGCGCCGCCACAGTCCTCCAGAGGGCGATGGTATTGTGGCAAGGATGGCAAAGCTGGGAGGAGTGGAGCTGGGCCTCCGGGGCAGCGTAGAGTAAAGGGGCAGCTTGGATTGACTTGAGGCCGGGGTAAGAAGCAGTGGCCCAGTCTATATGGAGGCTGGGGACAGAGAGGAATAAAGCACACACACTGAAGAAAGTCTTTTTCCTTTTTACTGATGGTATTAGCAGGTAAAGATGTCCGGAGTACTGTCGGGTGACCAGGTGCACAGTGAGTCTCCACAGCAAGTGGGTATAAGGCCTCCTCAGGTTCCCTGCTGTCGCTGAAGCCCTGACGGTATACAACACGACTGGCCTCCTCACTTTCTCTGGTCCTCCCTCTCTCCTCCTGCGCGGTCCACGGATTACCCTCTCTGATCACTGCTGTGTTATTCCACACTACGGTGTATGGCTCCCTTTTGTTGGGTACGCAGGGGGACCGGGTGACTAAAGACTCCACGGTGTGCCGAGGTTCTCTGCAGTCCTAGAGTGATCCTGCAGGTGCGGATCCCCGAAGTCCGATAAGCCTTGGGCAAACTTCCACTAGTTTCTCTGCTCCCTTAGTTAAGCTCTGTGCCTTCTGTCCCCACTCCTAGGCTTGGCTGAACGGCAGAAGGGCCACTGGTTCAGGCCTAACCGCAGCACCGAGCACCAGGACGTCTCTGCAGCTCTCCAAGCGTCTGCACACTCTAACTCCTCCCCCAGCAACAGTATTTATAGGGGATCTCACCTAAAGTCAGTGAATCTAGCTCCCCCTACTGTGGCGGGGTGGAAGGTGTTGCATGTTGTAGGTACCTGCTGTGGAAACCCAGCTGTGCAGTAGGGAAGGCTATGGCTACCTGCAGGGCGCCACACAAGCCCTATGCATTGTCTATGGTGCTTGCGGTCGGCTGCGGCAACTGCGGTTCTGCCGAATGAGGCAGATCTGGCACTTGTGGCGGTGAAAAAAAAAAAAAAAAACACGCTACTAGCCGTGTTTTTTTGGCAGCTGCAACTGCCGGATCGCGGCAAAAAAACACAATTGCCGCAAGCCCCATAGACATGGGCTTTGGCAAGTGTGACGCACGTGCAGCCGTTAGGCGGCAGATGCGGAAAATCTGCCGGATCTGCCGCAATCAGCGAAAAACGCTGATGTGAAAGGAGCCTTATATAGTAGGTGCAGAAATGCTGCAAAAAATCTAAAACATAAAAAAACTTGCCAAATACTTATCATGGGAACATAAGCTGATACCAGATTAGATGATTAGATATCTGGGCTATTAGCTCCCCTCCAGGTTTCTCAGTGCTGGTCTGGTACCTTTACACTAAGTCCCCCTATACTTATACCCACGTTCTGGCATATTTACCTTTTATCAGCACCGCTCTGGTTCCTCAGTGACATCTTGTGACTACAACTTCTGACTGTCCGGAAGTTGCACGATTACCCCTTCCTCAACTCGTATCTTGGGAACTTTACCTGTTTGTGGTTACCTACGCTCAATACCCGAGGGTGAGTGAGGCCTGAACTCAGCCCACTTGTCTGTTCATGTGCATTGACACGGCCAGTGCCTGAGTCCAGCAGAGTACATAGTGTCAGCGCACACATAGTGTGGGCGGTCATGTTCTCCCCTTGGATCCACTCTGCTGATGTCACTTGCTGCACTTCTGGTGTATTGAGTGGCAGTCGCAGAGAGAACACAATCACCTGTGAAAATATACAGTGCGAGAATGATTTCTCTAGGCGACAAATCCCCGATAGCATTGTACTGCTAATCAAACATGTATTTTAGGGGTGAAAGACTTCCTTTAATATTATGCCACAAAGTACAGTACAATAGATTTGATGGGTTATCATCAGATTCTCTGTTCTGCAGCATTCCCTATCTGTTGTAGAAAACCTGCAGATTTTACCCACGTAAGGTCAGGGTAAAACATCCCACGCAATAAGTGCGCAGTCATGCTGCCAATGGTTTCTGTATCACGAAACTATGTTTCCTTAAAGAGGACCTGTCAGCCCCCCTGGTGCTTTCCAAACTGAAAGCACCACTGAATGCAGCGTGTCTGCTGCATTCAGGGAAGGGGTCTCCCATGTGTCTACCTGCCTTGTAAAAATACAAGAGGGGTGGAGGACAAGAGGCGCAATAGTGCCCTATCACTAGAGACACTCCAAGATACTAAGGTGGTGATATGGACCCACTCACCTTATACAGTTGTGATCCCCACAACTGGTTTAAAGAGGATCAGTACTCCAAGCTGCCGCAGGACCTCCACCGACCACTCACATGTGGTAAATCCAGAGAGATGATGGGAAAAAGGTGTGCCACGGTCCGCGCTGCTCCAGTTCAAAAATACTCACAAGAGAGTCAGAGTTTCATCAAGCAGATTCTGATTCTTTATTCTCCTACGCCAACGCGTTTCGGCGCCCCACCTGGCACCTTCCTCAGGGATATAAAGAATCAGAATCTGCTTGATAAAACTCTGACTCTCTTGTGAGTATTTTTGAACTGGAGCAGCGCGGACCGTGGCACACCTTTTTCCCATCATCTACCTGCCCTGTAAGGCTGGTTTCATCCTGAATTTTGGGGGATCCGTGGCTGTCCGTTGTAAAATGGACAGCCATGGATACGATTTGGCCCCCCCATGTATCCCTATGGGCAACAGATCGAATCGGATTTTCCCTTAATGGCATCCGATTTGTGTTGGATCTGATTGCGTCCGATTTTTTGCTGCACCCAAAATCGGAGACTGCTTACATTTTGGGCACAGCAGGCCAAACCGGACACAATCAGATCCGACACGATCCATGGCACATAACATGGAGGCCTATGAAGCACGGTTCCGGAAAACATCGGATCGTTTCCCGGACCCAATTTTAGTGTACTGAGCATGCTGAGTACACTAAAACTGTTCTGTTCCCCTGTAATTTCACTTCTGCAATGTGTATATATATATGACTCACCGCGGCCGGCTGACTCCGGTTTAGACAGGCGATTCTTCTTCCCTCCTTGTCACGGGTGGACCGCGCCTGCCGGTAGTGGGGCCCGGTGTAGTGCAGATCAAAAGTGAAGACGTCCTTGTGGAACAGATTAAAAGGGGTTTAATTTGTTTTATTCGTGACGCCACCTATGAGTAGATTCGGTAAGGGCTACCGACGCTGCGGAACCCCCGGGGGATGGACAGCAGCAAGATGTTACGCTCCCCACAGGCTGAGCGGTGATCCCCGGGGCTGGAGCTGCTCAAGATGTTGTGCGGCAGCTGCGGTTACCTTATTGTGCGGAACGGATAGTTCATAAGGAAGCACGGACACAGGTAGTCTCTGCAACGGGTCTTTACTGTAACCAGCAGGCAGTACATGGCATACAGTGGTTGAGTAGTAGACCGGGTGGACTCAGCAGTGATAGTGTCCCTTAGAGATCCGCAGTGTTCCTCCATTCTACCTAACTTGATTTGTTGCCAGCGTCGCCCAGGAATACCAGGTCGGGTACGGGGAGGCTGCTTCAATGCCCTATCCATGATGTACGTTCTGGATGCTTTGGGGAGCCTTGGATCCCTCAGTGGGTACACCGCTGGTTAGACGACTGGAAACTGGCTGGTGGTGGGGTGCCCCTGTAAAGCTGATCCTCCACTCTTTTGGTTCGCGTGGCAGAGGTGAACTGCTGCCAGCTTCGGTACCAGTGAACCGGCTGTGAGTTGTGGGCACGGGAGTCTTTTGGGAACCCGTGTAGATATGCCCTTTCCCGGTGGTTAAGGCCTCAGGTGCTGACACCCGACCGGTGACGGCCCAGGGGCCCGCACGGGGTGCGGAGCCCCCGCTCCTCTCCAAGTTCTCGACTATTCTCCTACTGTCTAGATTATGTGTGTTCTATTACACTACCCTAACACTCCACCACCACCAGGACCTATGATTGGTCCCCTGTTCTAGTGTTGCATGTTGGGTTGGATCTCCAAGTTAACTATTTCATTGCTGAGTCAAGAGAATATTGCGGCTGCAATACTCCCTTGTGACGCACTCGTTGCGGGGCGCCACACTCCCCCTTGGTTGAATAAGCTTGTCCCCAAGCGTCAAACTACTCACATTACAGAGGTTTTTGTATTTTTATACATATATGACACACTTTTATTAAAATGAAAACAGGTAAAGGTATGCTTTGGTGACATAAGCGAAGAAACAGGTAATCACTTGGTGCGGACCCGGCGTGCGGTCGGCTGTCCTTTAACTAGAGTCCAGGCTGTAGCCGCAAGATCTCACAGTCAGTGATTAACGGGAACAGAGTCATTGAGGAAGTTCAAGTCTTTTGAATCACTGGCACGGAGAACGATGGCGCACCCGGATAGCGAACCACCCATCTGCACAAGCGTAGCGCTCGTAGGTGATAATATCGCCCCGGTATAGGTCGTGATCGGGATGTCCCCTTGGCAAGTTTGACTCAACGTCCCGGCGCCCCACAAACACCTCCTCATTCAAACCCACCTCCCAAGCGAACCCCCACCCGGTATTTAAATTAAAGGTGGAAATTCTACCTTCACGGCGGAGTTCATCAGGCAGCGGCGGCTGGCGGCGAGCCTCGGCACGGGCCTGCATGTTGGCGTGTTCACGGGCTTGCCACTCCTCTCGTCGTCTCTGGCGTACATCTCCGTCGTTACGGCTCGGGGTGTAGAGATGAGTAACGGAGCTGGTGGTTTGGCGGGAAGCTTGAACTTGGCGGGCTGTCTGTATCGGCACCCGGTGGAACGGCACAGGGGAAGGTGTCGGCATTGCACCCGACCAGTGTACCCGAGCTGTATGCCCGGTTGGAAGTTCCTTGTTGTCTCCCCAAGCGAACCCGGTGTCGAAATCCTCAGCGGTGCTGTGGGTCTCGTCGTCATCCTCTCCGACCTCTTCCTCGATGACCACATCAGGCTGCTCGTTGGCGAGAGATGTTAAAGCTTGTTCCGTTGTACAACGGGCGGTGGTGCTGCGGATCCTTCCGTAGGGACGTCCTGCAGGGCTTCCAGGCTGCCTGCCTCTTCATCTGTTTCCGCAGGTAAAAGTGTTTCAATCCCAGTTACCAGGTAGGCCTCGGCAATGGCAAGGGAAGCCTCCGGTACGGGGATAAAACAGGCGACAGTCTCTGTAGTGGTGAAACACGTCGCGGGTTCCTCAGTGGGAACCTGGTAGAGATCAAGTTCTTCGGTGGAGCGTAGTATGAGCTCCGGCTCAAGAACGGGGTCGGTTGCGATATTGGTCGCGGGAACGGGTCGAGTTGCGGCCTCCACCGGAATGACGCAGTCTATTGGCTCTGGTGACGGAGCAGGACAGGTGGTAGGCGACGGTGAGGCAGTGGAGAAGCTGGTGACGTCGTCTGGGCTTGGAGAAGCTGTACCCGGTCGGCTCTGCTGCATCGCATGGTGTAGTCGTCTGCCTAGGGTCGCGCTCCAGCTGCGAATCGTCCATTCCACAGTCTCTAGTAACCGCACCCGGAGGTCTTGTAGAGCCTCTAGCCAGAAGTCGGGGCTGCCGTCTATGGTAAGGGCAGGATCCGGACCCGGTTGGCCTATGGCTGCTCTGGCCTCCGCCTCGACCTCCTGCATTAGGTCTTGGAGTCTCACGCTGGCCATTTCTTCTTTGGAGGGAAACCACACCCGTTCAACCGGTAAGACGTTCTGGTTGAGCTGGTGAAGAAGTCTGTCTCTCTGTCTGTGACACTCCCATTTCCTCTGGGCTTTTGCAGTCCAATGATGGGAAAAGTCTTTGGGGTCCGCCCCCATGGTTGATTCGAGCAATCAGGGCGGACAAAGAGTTTGGCGCCTTTTGTCTTTAGCCCTCCCACGATGAGGGGGGGGTTGACTCACTCCTGGGCTTGCACGTGGCGGCTTCTTGTGGCGGGAACGCCATCTTGGGCGCCATCTTGACCCAATGGTGAAAAGGCGGGAAAGTTCTTTTAGGGACGAACAAAGTCCAATTGTAGACAATAAAGTCCAGTTTAAGCACATTATACCCGTTGGGTAACGGGCCTGCTCGTATCCTGTTCGTGACGCCATTTTCTGACTCACCGTGGCCGGCTGACTCCGGTTTAGACAGGCGATTCTTCTTCCCTCCTTGTCACGGGTGGACCGCGCCTGCCGGTAGTGGGGCCTGGTGTAGTGCAGATCAAAAGTGAAGACGTCCTTGTGGAACAGATTAAAAGGGGTTTAATTTGTTTTATTCGTGACGCCACCTATGAGTAGATTCGGTAAGGGCTACCGACGCTGCGGAACCCCCGGGGGATGGACAGCAGCAAGATGTTACGCTCCCACAGGCTGAGCGGTGATCCCCGGGGCTGGAGCTGCTCAAGATGTTGTGCGGCAGCTGCGGTTACCTTATTGTGCGGACGGATAGTTCATAAGGAAGCACGGACACAGGTAGTCTCTGCAACGGGTCTTTACTGTAACCAGCAGGCAGTACATGGCATACAGTGGTTGAGTAGTAGACCAGGTGGACTCAGCAGTGATAGTGTCCCTTAGAGATCCGCAGTGTTCCTCCATTCTACCTAACTTCATTTGTTGCCAGCGTCGCCCAGGAATACCAGGTCGGGTACGGGGAGGCTGCTTCAATGCCCTATCCATGATGTACGTTCTGGATGCTTTGGGGAGCCTTGGATCCCTCATGGGTACACCGCTGGTTAGACGACTGGAAACTGGCTGGTGGTGGGGTGCCCCTGTAAAGCTGATCCTCCACTCTTTTGGTTCGCGTGGCAGAGGTGAACTGCTGCCAGCTTCGGTACCAGTGAACCGGCTGTGAGTTGTGGGCACGGGAGTCTTTTGGGAACCCGTGTAGATATGCCCTTTCCCAGTGGTTAAGGCCTCAGGTGCTGACACCCGACCGGTGACGGCCCAGGGGCCCGCACGGGGTGCGGAGCCCCCGCTCCTCTCCAAGTTCTCGACTATTCTCCTACTGTCTAGATTATGTGTGTTCTATTACACTACCCTAACACTCCACCCACCAGGACCTATGATTGGTCCCCTGTTCTAGGTGTTGCATGTTGGGTTGGATCTCCAAGTTAACTATTTCATTGCTGAGTCAAGAGAATATTGCGGCTGCAATACTCCCTTGTGACGCACTCGTTGCGGGGCGCCACACTCCCCCTTGGTTGAATAAGCTTGTCCCCAAGCGTCAAACTACTCACATTACAGAGGTTTTTGTATTTTTATACATATATGACACACTTTTATTAAAATTAAAACAGGTAAAGGTATGCTTTGGTGACATAAGCGAAGAAACAGGTAATCACTTGGTGCGGACCCGGCGTGCGGTCGGCTGTCCTTTAACTAGAGTCCAGGCTGTAGCCGCAAGATCTCACAGTCAGTGATTAACGGGAACAGAGTCATTGAGGAAGTTCAAGTCTTTTGAATCACTGGCACGGAGAACGATGGCGCACCCGGATAGCGAACCACCCATCTGCACAAGCGTAGCGCTCGTAGGTGATAATATCGCCCCGGTATAGTCGTGATCGGGATGTCCCCTTGGCAAGTTTGACTCAACGTCCCGGCGCCCCACAAACACCTCCTCATTCAAACCCACCTCCCAAGCGAACCCCCACCCGGTATTTAAATTAAAGGTGGAAATTCTACCTTCACGGCGGAGTTCATCAGGCAGCGGCGGCTGGCGGCGAGCCTCGGCACGGGCCTGCATGTTGGCGCGTTCACGGGCTTGCCACTCCTCTCGTCGTCTCTGGCGTACATCTCCGTCGTTACGCTCGGTGTAAGATAACGGAGCTGGTGGTTTGGCGGGAAGCTTGAACTTGGCGGCTGTCTGTATCGGCACCCGGTGGAACGGCACAGGGAAGTGTCGGCATTGCACCCGACCAGTGTACCCGAGCTGTATGCCCGTTGGAAGTTCCTTGTTGTCTCCCCAAGCGAACCCGGTGTCGAAATCCTCAGCGGTGCTGTGGGTCTCGTCGTCATCCCTCCGACCTCTTCCTCGATGACCACATCAGGCTGCTCGTTGGCGAGAGATGTTGAAGCTTGTCCGTTGTACAACGGGCGGTGGTGCTGCGGATCCTTCCGTAGGACGTCCTGCAGGGCTTCCAGGCTGCCTGCCTCTCATCTGTTTCCGCAGGTAAAAGTGTTTCAATCCCAGTTACCAGGTAGGCCTCGCAATGGCAAGGGAAGCCTCCGGTACGGGATAAAAAGGCGACAGTCTCTGTAGTGGTGAAACACGTCGCGGGTTCCTCAGTGGGAACCTGGTAGAGATCAAGTTCTTCGTGGAGCGTAGTATGAGCTCCGGCTCAAGAACGGGTCGTTGCGATATTGGTCGCGGGAACGGGTCGAGTTGCGGCCTCCACCGGAATGACGCGTTCATTGCTTGTTTGAGGAGCAGGACAGTGGTAGGCGACGTGAGGCAGTGGAGAAGCTGGTGACGTCGTCTGGGCTTGAGAAGCTGTACCCGTCGGCTCTGCTGCATCGCATGGTGTAGTCGTCTGCCTAGGTCGCGCTCCAGCTGCGAATCGTCATTCCACAGTCTCTAGTAACCGCACCCGGAGGTCTTGTAAGCCTCTAGCCAGAATCGGGCTGCCGTCTATGGTAAGGGCGGGATCCGGACCCGGTTGGCCTATGGCTGCTCTGGCCTCCGCTCGACTCCTGAAATTAGTCTGGAGTCTCACGCTGGCCATTTCTTCTTTGGAGGGAAAACACACCGTTCAACCGGTAAGACGTTCTGGTTGAGCTGGTAAGAAAGTCTGTCTCTCTGTCTGTGACACTCCCATTTCCTCTGGGCTTTTGCAGTCCAATGATGGGAAAAGCCTTGGGGTCCGCCCCCATGGTTGATTCGAGCAATCAGGCGGACAAAGATTTTGGCGCCTTTTGTCTTAGCCCTCCCACGATGAGGGGGGTTGACTCACTCCTGGGCTTGCACGTGGCGGCTTCTTGTGGCGGGAACGCCATCTTGGGCGCCATCTTGACCCAATGGTGAAAAGGCGGAAAGTTCTTTAGGGACGAACAAAGTCCAATTGTAGACAATAAAGTCCAGTTTATAGCACATTATACCCGTTGGGTAACGGGCCTGCTCGTATCCTGTTCGTGACGCCATTTTCTGACTCACCGTGGCCGGCTGACTCCGGTTTAGACAGGCGATTCTTCTTCCCTCCTTGTCACGGGTGACCGCGCCTGCCGTAGTGGGCCTGGTGTAGTGCAGATCAAAAGTGAAGACGTCCTTGTGGAACAGATTAAAAGGGTTTAATTATGTTTATTCGTGACGCCACCTATGAGTAGATTCGGTAAGGCTCCGACCTGCGAACCCCCGGGGATGGACAGCAGCAAGATGTTACGCTCCCCACAGGCTGAGCGGTGATCCCCGGGGCTGGAGCTGCTCAAGATGTGTGCGGCAGCTGCGTTACCTATTGTGCGGACGGATAGTTCATAAGGAAGCACGGACACAGGTAGTCTCTGCAACGGTCTTTACTGTAACCAGCAGGCAGTACATGGCATACAGTGGTTGAGTAGTAGACCGGGTGGACTCAGCAGTGATAGTGTCCCTTAGAGATCCGCAGTGTTCCTCCATTCTACCTAACTTGATTTGTTGCCAGCGTCGCCCAGGAATACCAGGTCGTGGACGGGAGGCTGCTTCAATGCCCTATCCATGATGTACGTCTGATGCTTTGGGAGCCTTGGATCCCTCAGTGGGTACACCGCTGGTTAGACGACTGGAAACTGGCTGGTGGTGGGTGCCCCTGTAAAGCTGATCCTCCACTCTTCTGGTTCGCGTGGCAGAGGTGAACTGCTGCCAGTTCGGTACCATGAACCGGCTGTGAGTTGTGGGCACGGGAGTCTTTTGGGAACCCGTGTAGATATGCCCTTTCCCGGTGGTTAAGGCCTCAGTGCTGACACCCGACCGGTGACGGCCCAGGGCCCGCACGGGTGCGGAGCCCCCGCTCCTCTCCAAGTTCTCGACTATTCTCCTACTGTCTAGATTGTGGTTCTATTACACTACCCTAACACTCCACCCACCAGGACCTAGATTGGTCCCCTGTTCTAGGTGTTGCATGTTGGGTTGGATCTCCAAGTTAACTATTTCATTGCTGAGTCAAGAGAATATTGCGGCTGCAATACTCCCTTGTGACGCATTCGTTTGGGGGCGCCACATATATATGATATATATATATATATATATACACACACATTGCAGAAGTGAAATATGTGTGTATATATATATATATATATATATACACACATTGCAGAAGTGAAATCAAGTAAAAGAAGTATTGAAAAAAATATCCTCACCCCTCCGACGTCTGTAGTGCGGCGTCTAGCTCCCAGGGCTTAAGGACCTGGCGTTGCATGGCAACCTGATCAGCTGATGCGGTCATGCCAGGTCCTTAAGCCCCGGGAGCTAGAAGGAGCGGGACACATGCCGGTGAGGATCATTTTATTTTCTATTTAACCCTAGCTTCTCTCCTGCAATGTGTGTGTAATAAATAAATAAATATATATATAAAATAAATAATGTATATGTATGTATGTATGTATACATATACATGTATACACACACACACACAGTAGGATTCCCACGGACAGGAAAAACAATCGCAATGGAAAAGCAGCCTTTAGGCCCCGTTACACGTAGCGATATCGCTAACGATATTTCTGCAACGTCACGGGTTTTGTGATGTAGCAGCGACCTCGCCAGCGATATCACGGTGTGTGACACATACCAGCGAACGGCCCCTCGCTGTGAGATGCCTGATCGTTAACAAATGGCCTGGACCATTTTTCGATCGGCGATCTCCCGGTGGGCATGCTGCATCTTGGTATGCGACAGTGGCAATAACCAGTGATCCCCATTCTGCGGCCGAGAACCTGACAGATCCCAATGACCGTGGGTGTTTGGTGCATCCCTGGCAAGTCTGCCTGTCTGGCATCTCACCAGCGACCACATAGCGATGTTCCAGCGATCCCGGCCAGGTCGGATCGTTGGTGGGTTCGCTAGAACCTCACTATGTGTAACGGGGCCTTTAGCTGTAAAAAACACTTTATAAAGTTTAGAGATAATGACTCCAGAGGGACTTACTAATTATGGAGTCCTCGCGGTTCCCGGTGGTCCTCCCCGACCCCTGTCTCTCTGTGCCACCTCCTGCCTGTGCTGTCAGCGCCAGAGCCTGCCCTCCTGTATGCATACAGCATAATCTGGAGCAGGGCAGGCTCTGGTGCAGACATCACAGCCAGGAGGCGGCACAATGGAGCAGGGGGTGGCACAGAGAGGCAGGGTGCGGGAGGAACCCCGGGAACAGCAAGGACTCCATAATCAGTCAGTCCCTCTGGACTCGTTATCTCTAAACTTTATATAGTCTTTTTTACAGCTTACAGGGTGAGTAGAAATATGGGAGACCCCTTCCCTGAATGCAGCAGACACGCTGCATTCAGTAGTGCTTTCAGTTTGGAAAGCACCAGGGGGCAGGGGGATGACAGGTCCTCTTTAAAAACACTGTAAAGAGAGTTCTATAATGTCTTGATCAGGTTTTCTTTAGCCAACCATATTGCTGCACAAACATGGAACCAGAAAGATTGTAAAGTGAAGCCGCTACTGAACACAGTGAGTAGCTCCACAATGACATCTGCAGGCAGATCTGCTAATCAAACCTTTTCTTTCTCCTTTTGTTCCTTTACATATTGACAGAAGAAGGAAACAGCAGGAGCTGCAGGTGCAGCCGGGCCCCAAGCGCTCAGGGGCTGCAGACTTCGGTCTTGGACTCATGGATTTGTTTCAGATGTTTATTTATGAAGCACTGGGGGCCACAAAGAAGATTAACGGCAACAGTTGTTAGGCAATGAAGTTGAACTGATACATTTTAAATTTATAGTTTCTAAACATTTTGTTTGATATCATATAAGTGAGTTACATGCAAAATATGTGATTTATTCATAAAAAATGGCATATTTCTCATCCATATTGCATTCTGTATGTTCTTTTTTCACATTTCTAAAATTTTTCACTTTCTACATTAACAGTTAAGAAAATTAATAAAAATAGGCAAATGCAGTAATTACTGCAATAGATACATTAATAATGGGATCCTTACAGATGGTGTCTGTATAGAATTTTTTTAAGCACCCGGTGAATTTAACAACGGTAAACGCGGATCAGAATGTGCGCGCCTCTAGGCACCTCATAGATTATTGCAGCTTAAAGGAAACCTGATAGCCGATACATCCATGGCAAGATGTATCACACAGCGGCTGTATGTCGTCAGCCAGATAAATTTAAGGCTACATTTAGACTGTGCATTTTTTTTCTCTTCTGTTCTGCTGCAATTTTAGCTGCAAAACAGGAGA